>JASVER010000244.1:236938-254578 GCA_030449065.1 Oceanodroma leucorhoa | reverse complement strand
GGGCTCAAGCAGGCACGGCGGCAGCCCTGGCCCCCCAGAAAGCAGCGGGTCTCCAGCCAGGCCTGCGAGCGCTCCCCGTTACCGGCTGCGCCGGGGAGGAATCGCTGCTCCGAAACCCAAGGAAGCGCGCGAGGCCCCCGCCCCGCTGCCCGCCGGCAGACCCTTACCCATGACACGGGCCTGGACCACAACCTTGACACCGGCACCGTCACCGGCCTCGCTGGCCAGGACCATCTCCTCCTTCAGGACCCCCTCCTTGTGCGCCGTGTACTCGCACTTCACGCTGTAGCCTGGGGACAGAGACACGCTGGGAGCCGGGCCGCGGCTGCGAGAGCCGCCTGCACCTTGCCCACCCCACCCCGGGAGCCCCCCCCTCACCGCAGGCACCCCGAGGCAGCAGAGCCTGGGGCACGGCTGATTTCGTCCCGTCCCCACCACCGAGGTGCTGAGCAGCGCAGCACACGTCTCGCTGGGCGCCCTCCCCGCCCCGTGCCTCAGTTTCCCCACCCGTGAGGCAGAGACGAGGATGCTGAGCCGGGGTGTCGGGGGACGTGGGATGCTGCTCTTCCCAGCGCCGGGCTGACRGTGCTGAGCATCCCCCAGCGCCCCTGAGACCCGCTTGTCCCCATCACCCTGCCCCAGGCCACGGGGGCTTTGCGCAGCCCCACAGGGAGCGAGGAGCAGAGCGGGACAGCGGCTGCTCTGCACCCCCGGTCGCAGCTGGGGGCAGGGGTCCCACCTCCCACCCACCCAGCCCCGGCACACGGGACCCYACGGACACGACAAACCGTGCCACCCGCACCCTGCCCTGCCTGCAGCACCCTGGCCGGGCAAACGTCGTGCTCCCCCAGCAGCCAGGCATGCCCGTGCCGAAATTGCCATGGCTTTCTCCTTGCGGAGCAGAAGGAACATGGAAACAGCCCTTGGAGCCCCCAGCTCGGAGGGGGTGAAGGCTGGCCCCGGCCCCRCGCCCCCCTAAGGAGGCAGGGCCGAAGGAGGCAGTTGCTTTTGACCCAGAGGAAAAAAGCCCAAGGTAAAAATAAAGGAGAGGCAGAAAATTAAACCAGCTGCCGAAAGGCGTTAGTCAAACCCCGCTGGAGGGGGCACRAGCAAGCTGTGAGCATGCAGCCCCGCAGAGCTCCCAGGGAGGCACCCCGACATGGCTGGCACGGGGGGATGCTGCAAGGGCACGAAAAACRAAGTAAAAATGCACCGAGCATCATCACGGCCGTCAGCTCCCCGAGGCTCGGCCCCGGGGCTCGCAAACGCCGGCCGCACACGGGGAGCGCAGGCGGGTGGGGGAGAGCAAACCACCACCGGGCACGATGAATCTCCCCGTGCCGGGTCGTAGCTGGAGGCAGGAGGGAGAAAGCGGTGGCAAAACCTCCCCCTTCCGAGCGCCGGCAGCCCCCTTATCTCCAGCCCATGCTCACCCGGGGCCGCTTCGTCTCTGCGTCTGTGCCAGGGTGCCCGCGGATCACAGCCCCGCTCGCCGGCCCCGCCGCGGCTGTCACCGCAGCCGGGAGCCCCRCACCGCGCTCTGCCCGGGCTGGGTGGTCCCGGGACCGCCGGCAGCGCGGGGGCTGGATTTGACCCGTGGCTGGACAAACCCGGCAAGCCCCATCCCTGCCTCAGCCGAGGACGCGGGAAGCAGAGCCTCGAGGGGAGCCCCGGCCGTCACCAGGACCCCGGGGACAGATGCCGCTGAACCGCTGCGAGGCACCGAACTCCTCCGGGTCCCACCGGAGCTGCTGGGCGTCCCCAAAGGGCTCCTTTCCCCAAAGCCTTGGGAGCCCTGGCCCCGAGCCCGTGCCAGGCACGCCAGCCCGAGGTGGGAAGCTTCAAAGCAAACAAAGCTTAAGTGCTTTGCTGGGCCGGGGCCAGCGGCAGCGCGGGAAGAGCCACAGCCCCGCTCCCGGACCCTCRGCTGCCGGGAGGCGGCACGGGGAGAGGCGGCGAGCTGCAGCCCCAGGGAGCCRGAGGGGACGGGGATGCGGGAAAGAGCATCCACCAGCTGCTTGTCAACCAGAGCTGCTGGCACGGGACCAGCCGAGGTGCCCCAAGGCGCTTTGCAGCCCGCTGTGTCCTCAGAGCGGATCCCGTGTCCCCAAGACGGCTGCCGCCAAGCCCAGGGCGATGCTCGGCTGCCGTGCCGGGGCCACCCTGCACAGCCCCACTCCCTCYTCCCACGGACGTGCCGGCAGCAAACTGACCCCAGACGAGAGCCGGGCTGGTGCATGAGCCTGGTGCCTCCGGGAGCAAACCCCATCCCTGTCCTCGTCCCCGTCCCCACCGGCCTGGGGGCTCTGCTCCACAAAGCCCCGGCGGCTCTTCACCAGGCGGTAAGCTCTGGAGGGACGCGGGTCTGCCGCGGGGCCGGCTGCGGTTGAACCCACGCTGCCGGGGGGGACGGGATGGACCGAGCAGGACTGAGGGCTGGGGGAGCCGGGAAGGGGATGGGGAAGGACGGGGAGGAAGGAGGGGGCAGAGCAGCCAGCGGGACCCCCAGCCACGGTCCTGGGGGGCTGCCACACGCCCGGYCCCCAGCACGGGCTCGGCTGGGGCTGAGCTGCCACAGGCACGGCACAAAGCAAAGCCCAGATAGTGCCTCCGCACAGACCCACGTCGAGCGCTTACGTTGCAGGACATTATCCTCCTTTCCTCTACAAGGAGAGAATTAGCAAGAAGCCTGGAGACAGATGGAGAGGTGACCCCCCCTCGGCTCCAGCCTCTTCTTTAGGCAGACCCTCGGCACAGGCAAAGAGCAGACAGAGCAAGCGCTAAAAATACCAGCACGTCTGGACTCCGTTCAGCAGGTTCCTGGATTAAAATGCCACAAAAGCCGCTCTCCAATCACGCGGGTCGGGGTCGGGCATCTCCCGGCAAGTGCAATGGAAACACAGATTCCTTCTCCGTGGGGTAAAGCTCTCCGACGCAGCGCCGCAGGGATGGGCACCAGGATGCCACCTTGGGCAGTGCCAGGACCAAATGCCACCCTCATCGCTAGCGGCTGCAGCGGGACGTGTCCCACAGCCCGACCAGCCCGTCACCCCACCGTGCTCAGGGGAAGGACGAGGCTCGGGGTTTGGAAAGTGCTTTGGTGGACACTCGCCCACCGAGTCCCCACGAGGCAGGAAAACACCCTGGCAATAAGAGCTGTCCCTGTGGGCTCCCCCGAGCGAGAGGAGTCACCCCCCGCCCCTGGCAAGGGCTCCACCCGGACGGCCATGGGTGCACCCGGGACCAGGGGGCTGCCAGCTGCCTCCCACCCCGCGGGAGCRCTTGGTTCTGCTCCCCACGGGGCTCCAGCGTGAGCCAGGCACCCCCGCCACCCCCCTGGGCACTTTGGGGTATGTCTGGGTCTGGCAGCCCCCCCCGGCCCGGGCAGTGCCCCCCTCGCCGCTCACCCCTCGCCGGCTGCGTCAAAGCAAGGGCAGGATCTGGGACCCGGCACAGCAGCCGCCATGGGGACAAAGGGGGGGACAAACGGGGGGACAAAGGGGGGGCCTTACCTTCCGGCAGCGGGGTGATGCCGATGACTCGGAGGTTGAGGGTGGGGAGGGGAACGGCACAGACGTCCTTCCCCAGCCTCTGCACCGGGGGCAGGAGGAACGTGATCTCGTACTTGTGGAGGATCTTCAGGAATCCCACCTGCAAGGGAGGGGGGGACACGGCGGGGGTCACACCACGCCTCAGGTGGGCACCGAGCTGCGGCAGGAGGTGGTCCCACACTGCCATCGTCCCACCCCATCCCATCCCCCTCCATGTCCCACCCTGGGGACCGGGACCCACCAGGCATCCGGCACCCGAGAGCCCACGGGGAGGTGRGGGGCAGCAGCCGTGGGGGGCTGTTTCCTAAACAATTGGGAAAACGTAACAAACACGTCTATTTTGGCTGCACAAAGCAAGCAGCAAAAATARCCAGTTCTGGGCAAAGCCCTGGGAACAACCACCTTCGGCATTGTGGGAGCAGAGACTGATTTTCCCAGCGTAAGCTGAACGCGTTCGGCTGCCATTTCTGGTCTCTAAAAGCACGACGTTTCCAAGAACGCACCTTCAAACGTCATTTATCCACTGCCACGATGAAAACCAGAGCCGCCTCTGGAGCGGGGTCCACCTCCACCACGCTCAGAAAAAGCCATTTTGGGAAGGGAGGGGCGGGCTCCCTGCAAACCCTCCCTGCGGCAGAGCCYGGAGCACAGCCAGGATCCAGCCTGGCCGAGGGGCGATCCCCTCCCGGGGACGCGGGGTACCCGCTGCTCGYCGACGGCCGCAGACCCCGCCGGCAGCACCGGCAAGCCCTGCCGCCGGCACGACTCAGCCGGGCACCCTCGGTCTTCCACGCACACACGTGCAGCCTGCCCCAAGCTGTACCTCAACCACCACATAAATACATATATAGACACATATATAATGCACACACATCTCTCTCTGTACACACAGATATAAAATGCACGCCATATGCCTGCACGTTCCTGTCCACRAGCAGCTCTGAGGCATCACTGCAACACAGGAACCGACAGAAACAACCATGTGCAGCTTTGGGGATTTTAAGGCCATGGAAAGACATTTGGTGATGGGCCCTGAAGAGCTTTTTCTCCGTAGGGGAGAGGGTGAGGGGTCTCCTCCTGCCTCGGATAAGCACGGCGGGGCACGGTGTGCACCCCAAACCTATCCAGAAGGAAGAGCTGCGTGGTTAAAGGCGGCCCCGGCACAGACCCAGCGGCCCCGGCACAGACCCAGCGGCCCCGGCACGCTGCGCTGGCAGCGTCAGGGCTGGCAGTGCCGAGGGCAGGAGGCAGCTGCCCTCCCTCCCCGCAGAGGCACGTGCCGTGCCGGGGCGCCTGTGGCACGCTGCACGGCACAGGTGGGAAAAATAATAACAACCACCCACAGACCGGCAATTGCTAAGCAATTCAGTGCCGTTTTTAGGGCGCTAACCCATCATCCGCCCGATACAAATAACTGACTCAGAGCTGAAAGCGAGTTTCAGATCACTCTGCTGCACGCAATGCCGGAGCAACCCCGATGCTCTCCGAGGGGTTTATTTCTTGGGAGAAAAGGGCTTCCAAAAGAGAGGCTGGGACGGAGGGGCCGGCTTTGCACCAGGTGAAGCGGCCACAATAAAGCAGCTCCTGGCAGAGGACCGGCGACCCGCACCTCCGAGTCACTGCCAGGGTGCCCGTCTCGCACCCAGACCCCGCTGCCACCAAAGCCCACGGCACGCCGGCACCAAAGCCTCCGCTGCCGGCACTCAGCCCTGCTGCGYGGGGCGAGGAGCTGTGGGAGGGGGCAGGCAGCGCGTGCTGGGGTCTGCAAACCTGCCGGGACGAAATACAAGGTGTCACTAAAGATGACTTGCTGTCCCCACTGCCATCACCGGCCCCCGGCATGGTTTGGGAGCCACAGTCAAACCTGAACCCACGCCAACACCCCCCCACGGCCACCGGCACGYGGCAGGAGGGGAGCGAGGAGAAGCCACGGCACCGCTGGCGCGCAGGGTGAGACCCAGCTCAGCCCCGACCCCCCAAAACGGGGGCAGAGGAGACAGTGCCACGTCCCCCTCCCCTGCCCAGAGCGCAGCAGGGCCCGCGGGTCCCCCAGCCCACCCTGCCAGGACTGGGCTCCGCTGCTCGTGGCCCCACCAGACCCTGATTTCCAGAGGGGGTCTGCGTCCCACCCCAGCCTCTTGGATCTGGCCCCGCAAACGCTGCCCAGATCAGCCCCAACCTGYTCCCGTCGCTGGCAGAGGCTGGATGCAGCCGCAGGAATTGGGTGCTAAATGGGTGAATCRGGAGCAAAGCACCCACATTTATACCTCTGCCCTCAGGAGCATCACAGCCGCCGGCGAGGAAAGACCCAGGTTCTCGGGGTGCTCCCAGGTCCCCAGAGAGCTAACGGGGCCAGAAACACCCCCAAATCTGAGAGCTGTAATGGGGACAGAGCAACGTCTGGAGGGGCAGCGACGGAAACCTCCCCGGAGCGGGCAGAGCGCAGGCAGCAGAAGCCACAGGCAGCAGGAGCCCCACAGCTCAGGGGGCTACAACGGGCAGCACTGGGGGGTCCACCCACCCCACAGGACCCCCAGGACAGACCCAGCCCCACTGCTGGGTGCAGGGCCAGGCCAGGGTGGCACCGGTACCCCCCTCGCCCCCCAGGTCCCGGCTCCCACCTTGACGAGGAAGCTGCCGTCCTTCTCCTGCGTCACCATCACCGCCGAGTCGTGGAGCTTCTCATCRAAGCGCACGTGGCCGTGGGTCCCCTCGGGGGGCTGGCTGGGGGCGAAGCGCACGCCCCCCCCCTTCGCCTTGCTGCCTGCGCGGGGAGGAGAGGACAGAGCCCAGGCGTCACTCCCTGCCCGCCTGGGACGCACCCCCTCCGTCCCCAGCTCCGTGTCCCCCCACGGCCCCCGGGGATGGACCAAGGCCAGAGAATCGTCGGACACGGAGGGGCTTCCCCAGTTTCCCCCCCCCTCTCATTTCAGGGACGCCCCACGCCAYGGGCTGGGGCACAGGGACACCGGTGACCAGTGGCCACAGAGAGCTCGCCCTCCAAGCAGGGGGGAGCGCATGGACCTGCCACCAGTCGCTGCCCAGAGGCTGTGAGGGTCCCATCCGTTCCCCGGGCTCGGCAGCATTTGCTCGCTCCCGTGATTTTCTCGGGGCAGAGGAGGGGGACGAGCGGAGACACGGGCTGTGCCGGGAGGGGGACATGGGTGGGACAAGGACAGGGGAGAAGGACAGCTTCCCCGGGGAAGGGCTCCCACACATCCCAGGGTGCTGGGCACGGCTCTCTGGGGCTGCAAAGCTGGCCAGCACGTTGGGGAGCAAACCCCCCYGGGGAAACCCAAAAATGCAATGGCCCTGTGAGGACAGACACCTGCCTGGGGACACCGAGGTCCCCACGGCCGGCAGGAGCCCGCCCAGAGGCACAAACACCATGTGCCCTTTTGCCTGCACCTTTGCAATATGTTCTCTGCGAGCTTCCAAGAATAAACAGCCTCTCCTCTTCCTCCTCCTCCCCGGTACACTCCAAGAAACCCCCYGGTCCGGCTGCCTATCGCATCCATCTGGCAGCGGCCAGGAGCAGATTGCCGCCTCCTTACAGAAAAGGCTCTTTGTGCCTCAGCAGGCTGGAAACGCCGGAGATTTAATAACTCGGCATTGTTCAGCCGGAACAGCTCGGCAGAAATCCCTTCCCCGCACGCAAAGGAAAACAAGGGACTCAGCCGCTTGCAGAGCGACGGGGCTGCACGTGGCTGCGGCGGGGGACGCAGATGGGATCCTCCCTGCCGAAACACAGCTCCCGGCCCCCCGTGATGGGGCACAGCCACCCTCTGCCCCACAGAGCCCTCAGGGGTGCCACAGGGCAGGATGAGCCCAGGGACCCACGTGCATCCCGTACGCTGGCYGGGAGCTGTGGCAACGAGCAAGGTCCCAGCCCGTGGTTGCCACGGGCTCGGAAAAGCCAAGCCCTGACGACTGCCAGGAGACCAGGGAAAATCCCAAGCACGCGTCTTCGTCACGCGGCGCTCAGAGGCAGCGCAGCCGATATCCCGGCACGGAGCCCRGGAAGCCAGGCGGCCCCCGGGGATGAGCATCTCCGGGGGGCACCGAGCTGCAGCGCTCGGCCAGCCCCCCGGCACGGCGTGTCTGAAGACCCTCTGGAGAGAGGGAGGCTGGAGGAAGGCGAAGGYGGCAGCGGGGGTGGATGCCGGGGACCGCGGGCAGCTGTCCCGGGAGCCGGGTCACCCACCGGCACGCACCCCGGTGACCTTGAGAGGCTGCAGCRCGCGGTGCCCCTGTCCCGGCGCAGGAGGGGCCGACAGGGACGGTCCCCACCCTGGCAGGAGGGGACAGCCCCGAGGGTCCCGCGCAGAGCCCGGGCGGTGGCACCTCCGCAGCTCCGGGTGCGTGGGAGAGGGGCACCCACCCACGCGGGACCTGCCGTGAGTCAGCCAGCACGGAAATCTCATTAGGGGCGAAATGCAATTGCGCGTCCTGCACACCCCCGGCAGCGAGGGGAGGCACAGGCAGAAAAATCACCCGGAGATGGTGTGTTTTATTTTGAGTCCCACCACAGTCATGGCAGGAGGGTCACCGGGACCTGCTGGACCCCGTGCGGCCGGCGTGCCRGCAGCCAGTCTGGTGCCATGCTCCCCGGGCAGCCGGGGGGTGGGTTTGGGGGTCCGACCCATGCCTGCCTTGCACGTGTCAGCAGCTATCGTAAGCCCTGCGAGCAAATGCCACCTTCAGAGTCACCACGTCCCTCCCAAAATGAGGGTGTCTGGGTCCCAGTGTCCCCAGGGAGGAAGGGCTGGAGTGGGAAGCACGAGGGGGCTCAGGGCTCCCCCAGCACGCTGCTCCCCCCAGGGACCCCCAGCCCCTCTCCCCCATGCTGCCAGGAAGAAGGCAGCCAGAGCAGGCAATCTGCCTGTCCTTTGGCATCGCYGCCGAGGGACCGCTTGCCCGGCCCTCATCCCACCGGGAAGCCGGAGGAGGCTTCACCCCCGGCAGGAGGAAAGCCCCCGGGATGGAGCCGTCCCGCGGCCCCGTTCGCTGGCAGCGGGGAAGGAGCCACAGAGGCYGGAGCCGCGACCCAGGCGCACAAAGGGAGATGAAATCACGCCCAGCAGCAGCACAAAGAGCCTCTTCGGTCTTTGTCTCGGCACGGTGGAGAGCCGGGCGCTGCTGCCACAGGGCACCTCACGCCAGCAGACTTTTGGGGTCCCCTCCCAGCACCAAAAAGTGCCCAGCTCCCCAAGCCCGGCACTGCCAGAGCCTTTTGGTGAGGCAGCCGGGGTCCGGGAGAGGCCGGGAGCACCCGGCACCCATCACCTCCCTCAGCAGCCTTGCCTGGGGTGGGGGTGCCGGGGGTTGTGCCGATCACTAGAGGGGGGGACCGCTGCTGAGTGGTGCTGGCAGCACCCCACCGGAGCCCCCACCCTGCCGCAAACCCCCTCAGTGGGTGCTCGCTCAAAACTTGCAGTGGAAAAACAGCAGCAACGTCCCCCCGGGTCCCCTGTAGCCCCTGACCTGCTCGGCTGCTCCCCGGGCACGGAGCGGGCAGCTCCAGGCAGCCGTTGCGTCCCTGGCTGCTGGCAGAGGGACCCCCCGGTAGGGCCGCGGGCAGGGGGACCCCCCGGCAGGGCCGCGGGCAGRGGGGTTTTGCCGGGAAGGAGCATCAAACTTGGAGACTGGCCCCAGGTCAGGGCAGGCAGCCCGGGAAGGGGTGAGGTGCTGGCGGGGGGGGGACACCGGGGACTCACCCTTGCTCGCCGTAGCCATGTGTCCCCGCAGCGGTCGTCCTTGTGCGAAACTTCAAAGGCGCRGGCAGGAGGCCATCCTGCGGGGCCGCCGCCGCTCCCGAGCGCCGGAGCTGGGGAGGGAACAGGCAGGGTTAGGCAGGAGCAGGCAGCCGCTGCCTCCGGCCGGGTTCCGAAGCCAGCCGAGCACCGCGGACRTGACGGCACCGTCCGACCGTGACTCCGGCGCTGCTCCGGCACAGACCTGCCGGGGAGGAGTCTGCCGGCGGCTCAGGGGCGTCAGGCACCCGGCTTCGGGCAGCGGYGGGCAGCACGCCAGGGCCTGCGCCCAGCCCTTCCCCGAGGCGTGATGGGCGCAGGCAAGGCGGGAGCCGCGGCAGGACCCGCAGCCCCTCCGCCCGCTCCACCACGAGCCCGCGGCGTGACCCAGCCAGCCCCGGCTCCCGCTCYGCSGGCGCTCGGGGAYGCAGCCAGCCCCTGCCCCGGGAAAGGGAGGATTCGCRCCCCGGCACAGCGGCCAGGACACGACCATCGYGTCTCCCAGCCATCAGCRCCAAGYAGAGAGCGCCCCGTGCCTCAGTTTCCCCATTTCCCCCCCCTCCGCAAAGGCTCTGGCAGCCGCCACACCGAGCCCTGAGCCGGGGAAGCCTTACAGGCTGTCAGCAACAGCAGGGACCCCAAACCCAGACCCCCCCAAACCCCTTTTCCCAGGCCCACCAGTGTGGCTCCCACAGGAAGAGCCGCTCTCTCCCGCCCGGCCGACGCTGCCTCCCCAGGGCTGCGCTCCCCCGGCAGCCCCACAGGATAACGGGGGGGCCCCGCCAGCACCCCCGGCCCCAGGGTGGGCACTGCACCTTGAACACCGGAACCGGGCTGGGGGTGATGGAGTTCACACCCCCCACCTCCTGCCCAGGGGTTCGGGATCCCACACCCCAAAATCCCCTTTGATGGAAGCTGAGGCTCAAATCTCCTCCCTGGGGCTCACCCAGCCCCGCCACCCCACGAGAGGCCATGGGAGCCCAAACACGGGCTGGGAACACCACCAGGCACCCAGTCCCACCACGGAGCACCCTGTCCCACCACGGAGCACCCCATCCCACCACGGAGCACCCGAGGAATCTGGCAGGAGGAGGCAGGTGCCCAAAACAGCCCCGTCAGCAGCCCAGCCCGCCGAGCACAGGGAAATTCATGGGAAAASCATCAACAGCGTCAGCCTTGAGGGAAAATAAGATTATAAAAAAGCAGAGCTGAAAGAGCGGGGAGCCTCTCCCGCGGCCGGGGGGCCGGTGGGTGGCAGACCCTCGCCATGGCCCCCATGGCACCGCTGCCCAAAGAGATGATCCAGTCTGGAAAAGAGCCGGGAGGGAAAATCCCAGGATTTGGGGATGGCTCGAGAGATGCGCCAGGGACATGGAAACGTACCCAAGGGCAGCACGGGGCGGGAGGAGACCCCGGGGCGGGAGGAGACCCCGGGGCGGGACACAGCTCCACGGGAGGGTTGGGGTGGGGGGCACGGGGCAAGCGGGGGCAAAGCGTGGGGCCGGCAGCGGGGGGCTTGGGGACCAGGGTGGGCACCGCGCCTGGGCCCGCAGCGGGGGCAGACGCAGGGCCCACGGGCTCCCCGTGCCCCTGAGGCTGCAGCCCCGGGGTGGTGGGCACCCCACGGACCCCACCGCCAGTCCCACGCCGTCGGGCCCCCCCCGGCACCCCGGGCAGTGGGTTCCCAGCGCTCAGCCCCTTCCCGGGGCTCCCCGGCACCCCGAGGCCGGGGACGAGCGGCGGTACGGAGGCGCGGAGCTGACGCCCGCCTCCCCGCCCGAGTGGCCCCAATCTGCCTCCGCCATCACCCGCGTGGCCCCGGTCCCTGTCACGCGTGGGTGTGGGTATCCCCCCCCCCGGCCCAGCCCCGGTGCTCCAAGAGGGGACGCGGGGATGCGCCCCCGGCATCGGTGCTCCCCGCTGCGCAACGGGCCAGCGACCGGCCCGGACGACCATCCTGCGCCAGCCCACCGGGACCGGGAGACCGGGGACCCCACCGGGGCGGTTATGGCGGGAGGGGGCCCCGCCGCCCCGGGGAGGGGGAAGCCCGGGGAGATGGTGGGGAGGTCCCTCCGCGGCCCCGCTCCCCCCGTCCCTCCCTCCCTCACTCACCCCCGGCCGGTGCGTCCCGGACACCGCCGCGCTCCCCGCTCCCCGCTTCCCACTACCGGGACACGCCCCCCTCCTTCCCATTGGCCCCGACACACCCTCGGCCGTTCCCATTGGTCCGCCCCCTCGGCGATCACACCTCCCCGCCACGCCCATCGGCTGCGGCTCCGGCAGCTCCGCTTCCCRAGTGGCCCCGCGGGGGTAGAGTCGTCTCCAAGGGGCGGGACTGTCGCTAGGGGGCGTGGCGAAGGGCTGGGGCAGCCAATAGGGGTCGGGCGCGCAGGGCTGTGGGGCGCCGCGTGTGGGCGGCGGGGTGCGCAGCGCCGTGGAGGCGGGGGGGGGGCCACCCGCCCGGCCCCCCCCTCCCCGGGCGATGCGGTTGCCATGGCAACCTGTCATTGCCTGGCAATTTTTGCTGCTCGGACCCCAACCTCCGAGCCCGGGCGAGCTGCGACAGCGCGGCGACACCTCGGCTCGGAACGGAGCCTCCGCCGGCCTTCGGAGGCAGAAAAGCGGGAGAAACGGCTGGGTGACAAAAACCTCATTTTCAGGTTATTTAGAAAAAAAAAAAAAAAAAAAAAAAACAGCAAAACCCCACGGCCAAAAGGGCGTTAGGCAGGTCCGTGGGGCCTGGGGCCGTGGCCGYGCCGGCAGTGGAARGGACGATGCCTCGGTGTGCGGGGCTGGCTCCGTCTCCCCACGGCACGGCTGCACCGGCTCGGTGCCGCTACCGTCTCCCCCAGGAGATTCCCGGTTCTCCGGGCTGTGGAGGAGGCTGGAGGGTGGCCGGGCACCCAGCTGGGGCCCAGGCATGGCGGCTGGGCAGGGCCGGCTCATCCCATCCCATCCCATCCCTTCCCATCCCTTCCCATCCCCTGGAGATGACCCCGAGGCTCCGGACAGCCCGCGCCCATCACGCCGGCCCGGCTGAGCTCCCAGGCTCCGGCTGTCCCTGTCCCAGCCTGCACGTCCCTTGGCCGGTGGGACGGAGCACGGGGAAGGGTCACATCTCACCCGGGGGACGGMGAGGCACTGGCAGGGCTGGAGGGAGCCGGCTGTCAGGGGCGCCGAGGGTGGGAAAGGCAGCTGGGACRCGTCTCTGCCGGGAAAACGCCGCCGGTTCCCTTCCACAGAGCACGTCCGCCCGCCTGGGAATGATGGGGGGGAGGCAGCGGCCCCCCCGGGCAGGGAAGAGCCGTCCCCGTAGGGGAGCGGGGTTGGGGCTCGCTCAGCCCCGGTGCAGGCTGAGAGCAGGCAGTGCCGGCAGGACCGCAGGGATGGGGGTCATGGCACACCCCAGGAGGCTAAGCTGTCCCCCCCGGCTCTTCCTGCAGCCCCCCGGCTTTGGCTGCGGCCTCCAGATGCCAAAACGCTTAAAATGCCGGGGCTTCGTTCCCAGGGAGCTGCTGGAGCCCCAGCTGCGTCCTCACCTCCGGCACGCGTGACACTGCGCGCGGCTCGGCCCCTCCGCCGGGACACACCACATACCCACGCCTTGGAAAAAACAACTGGATTTTACCCTAAAAAGGCCGCAGGTGACCCCAATGCAGTGAAGAACGTGTCCAGAGCCACCCCCGGGCATCTCCCCACCACTGGGGATGTCCCCGAGGGAGCCCCGGCACCGGCAAGAGTCGAGCGGAGGAGCGGGGGGTACCACTGGGTACCCCCACCCCACAGCTGGGCCGCCCAGCCACCCCCAGCTCCGTGTGCCGAGGCAGGGATTTTCTTAGGGATTACAAAAAACAAACAGCTTTGGGTAAGAGATTAAATCCCAGCCTCCGCCAGCGCACGTCTTCCCGGCCCGCGCAGCCGAGCGGCGTCCCCACGCCGCCGACCGCGCTCCGACGCGGGACCGGCTGGGAGATAAATGCCCCCGCGCTGGGGCAGGCGGGACCCCCGCAGCGACTCAGCCTTGCAGAGGGGTCTCCGAGCGATGACCCGGCTTTTTAATTACCAACGTGCGAGGCAAAGGACGGAGGGACGGCTGCCGTTGGCGGGAGCTGGCTGGAGGGCTGAGCGGAGCCCGTGCCGTAGCAATGCCGCTGCCGCGCTGCTCGCCGGCGGGCACGGGGGGAGTCCCAGAGGTGGGCACGGGGTCCCTGCTTCTGCATCTGYGTTTGTCACCTCTGGCTTTTGTCCCTGAGAGTCTGCCTTGGGAACTGGGGCAACTGGGAGGCACTGGGACGGCTCTTCCAGCTCAGTAGGAGCTCCCAGGGGTGGGAGAGGTGGGGCAGGCGGCGSGGGGCAGCCCCGGGCGGGGGGCTGCTGGGCGGGCGAGGGTCCGCTCACCGCTGCTGGCTCTGGGCTTCCTGCAGACGCCGGCTGAGGTCGTCTATCCGCACGTTCTTGAGGTGCAGCAGCTGCTCCAGCCTCCCCACCTTCAGCTGCAGGATCTGAGCAGAGACCCCGACACCCCCTCAGCCTGGTTTTGGGGGGTGGGAGGCACATCCATCCACCCCAGACAGGCTCCGCAGGGGGCTGGGGCCTGCCTGACAGCCAGCAGCGAGGACGGGGGGCACGGCGGGGGGGACGGGGAACTCRGGGCCAGGCTGATGTGGCTGCCGGAGTCACTGAGCGGCATCAGCCATCTTTAACCGTAGGGGAAACTGAGGCAGGTGAGCACCGGTGCCAGATTTGGGGTCCCTATACCTGCTCCCACAACCCGCGTCAAGCAAACRTTCCCTCAAAACATGGCCCGGGAGTCCCAGCTCCCCACCAGGACCTGGTGACAACTGTTCCCATCCGAGGTGTCCCACAGCATTCCTTCCCCTCTTTCAAAATTGTACATCTTAGGAGAGGTTTTCCAGCAGAAAAGCCCCAGTTTTAAGCAAGACGGAGCCACTGCCCTGGCTCGGCGCTGAATGAAGCTCTGTTTCAAAAATCACCCACTGCCCAGGGTCGAATACGGAACGCCCGGAGCCTGGTCTGCAGCTCCGGGACGGTCCAGGGACACGGCAGAGGGTCTGTGCAGCTGCGATGCCCGTCCTGCATCACCCTCGYTACTGCGGGCTGGAAGACTGACCAGAAAAGATGAGGATCGGGAACATTTGGGAATCGCAGATTGATGTGACCGACTTGGGTGTGTGCCACAGAGATTGAGGACACGGCCAAGGGGGAAGGATTGAAAGAGAAAGCTGTTCACCCCGGGGGAGATCTGCAGGCAGAGGCTTTACAAGGGCTTTTACCCGGTAAATGTCAGCAAAACACCTTCTGCCGCRGAAGGAGAGGAGGGGTGCAGGGACYGAACCAYGTCTCYGGGCCACRCCGAGCTATCGCTGCCTTTCTAGYCTGGTTTGACCAGAGTTTTTAGGAGCCCAGCACCGCCTGGGAGCAGCCAGAGCACCTGAGCCAGACATTGGGAGGCTGGACCACGGCAAAGCCACTGCCAGGCTGGCCCATGCCCGAGGGTGCCACCAGAGCCGGGTACAGAGCCSGGAGCAGCCCAGGAGGTTGACGGCACCGAGCAAACGCCTGTTTGGGCCGCCGAGGACACCACCGTCGCAGGACGGCTGGGGAGGCAAAGGGAGTCTGTCCCTGTCCCAGGGGGACGGCGCTTGGCCGGGGTGACGGAGCGTGGGCTGACCTGGATGGTCTCCTGCGCCAGGAGCAGGGCCTGCTCCCTCTCTGCCAGCTGCAGGCGGGTGGCGGTGTCCCCCGGGGGAGGCTGGGCACAGCCGTGGCGGCTCCCGTTCACCCTGCACCAGGAAAGGCAATGCCGGCACGATGACTCCTCCTGCAGCGCTGCTCACCGCCCACGGAGCTTGTACAGGCCACGGGGCTCACGCACACACCCAGCTCCTCCGCGTCCTGCCCCACACACCCCTGCCCCRGCGGCACGGGGCTCCCCCGGCCCCCCCGGGGATCCCCAGAGCCCCTTCCCTCAAGAAGCCCGCAGGAAGGGCACRTCACCAGCGCCCAGCACACGCCTGCAGCGGCCCTGCCCGGCACCGGCGGCCCTTACCCGGCAGCCCTGGGAGACTCCCGGGCATAGGCACCTCCCGCGCCGCTCCTCGCCTTGCAGTAGCCTGCAAAACACAGCAGTTAGCGCATGATMGGCCCAAACAGCTCTGGCCCCCCCACCCCACGGGGACACCCCCTTCCAGCAGTGTCTCCTAACCCCCCAGGCTCATTATTTSGGTGCCCCAGCACGAGGCAGGGCTGTGTATGCCCCCCCCAAAGACCAGAAAGGTCACGGTTTGGGGTTTGGACCCGGGGAGCCCATAGCACGGCCGGGATGGGACCCTCCTTCCCGACGTGCCACACRCCGGCCCTACCCGTCTCCAGGTAGCCGACCTCTTCCAGCGCTGCCCGTACGCCCGGCTTCTGCACGGAGAGGAAGGAAAACACCCGTCACRCCTGGCCACGAGCCGTGGGTCGCCCCGTGGGTGAGCCCCCAAACAGCCCCCGTGCAGGGAGGGGGCCTGGTCGGGCCCCAGTGTCAGGAGAAGGGGGGACAGGGTACCCCAGCCCGCCCGGCTGCTCGTGCCAGCCCTCTCTGGGCGGTGCTGGGGCTCGAGGCCGTGGGGAGCACCGGGGTGGGGGGTTTGCTCCCACAGCAGTGGGAGAGGCCAGTTCAGAGCAGGGAGTTCCCCGTGTGGCTGCGGTGCCGCCGTTACAGCCCGAAGGCAGGGCTGGGATCCACCTGCCTGAATTCCCGCCTGCTTCACGGCCACAGCCCTTCCCGTAGCGAATTCCTGCTCTGACCCGAGCACCAGAGTCACTGGCAGAGACAGCCCAGCCTGCCCCGGCCCCGCGGGTTCGTTATCCTCCTCTCACACCACAAGGACCAGGACAGTCATGGACTGGGGGTTTGCTCAGAGCAGGAGAGGAGGCGGCTGCTGCTGCCAGCCCCGTCCTGGAGCTGCGTGCTCAGCACAGGCTGCCAAGCCCCACGCAACCCCCGACACCCTCCCTGCTCCTCTTCAGAGGCCTCACGCGAGCAGGGAGCGCAGCRAGAAGGACCGGGTGGTGGGCGGTGGGGAAGGAAGGTGATGGAGACGGCGTCCCCTCTCCTCCCCGGCTCACAGCGGCTCCTCCCGGGCTGCCTGGGCCAAGTCAAGGCTGCGGAGCGAGCGGGGCCGCGGCGCTTCCCACAGCAGTGCACGGCTGCCATCTGCGGCCACGGAGCGAGGCCGGCCCTGCCGCCYGCATCGCTCCCGGTGGGGTGCTCCTACCCCACCTCCGCCCACGCGAGGGGCTCCCCTGAACACCCCGCTGCACTTCCCCATGGAGCTGCAGRTGGGGAGATGGCAGCGGGATCCTCRTGATGAGGGGAAAGAGGTGCTCAGGGGGAAAGTGATGCCCACGAGGACGTCTGGAGCTCAGCCCGGCCCCCCTGGCCCTGCCCTGATTACACCGACCTCTCTGTGGGGTGCCTACTCGCCCTCATCGCCCTCCAGCCCATAGCACATGGCACCCACAAGCGGGACGCGGCACACTGGGTGCCCCCCTTCTCCCAGGCCCCACTGACCTGGCCTGGACCAGGCACCACYTTGCTCTGCCTCTGCTTCTCCTCGATCTTCTGCCGCAGCAGGAGCAGCACCTGCTCCACCGTGCCCGGCCGGCACTGCACGACCTGCCGGATCACGTCATCCGGGATGGAGAAGTTCAGCTTACTCAGCACTTTCCTAAAAGAGGAGCCAAATGAGCACCCAGGAGGGCAGGGAGGCAGGCACCCCCCTGCCTGCAGCACCCTTAGCTGTGTCCCAGCTGGCCTGGTCCCCAGCCAGGACAAACAGGGACACTCTGCGGGGCAGCACAGTGCTCCCAGCCAGGGGGACAGGGGGGYGGCCCACCCGGCTACCTGTTGAGATGGCCCCAGTTGGTGAGCTTCTGCGGCGTGGAGCTGGCGGGCACGTAGCTGTGCAGCTGCACCATGGCGGGGAAGAAGAACTTCACCACCTCGGCTGCCAGCACTGGGGAAGGAGAGGAGGAGAGGGGCTGGGGGCGGCGGGCACCCCGGGACCCCCCGCCCCGGGCCTGAAAGGCCCAGCGGCCACCCTGGCCTAGGCCCATCCTCGGGCCCGGCCCCCTCCCCAGGCCCGTCCCGCCGGGCCCCCCCGTCCCACCCCCGTCGCTGAAGTCTCGGGCGATGTTCCTGCGTGGCCGGGAGAGCGGCACGGCGTCCAGCCAGCGGTAGAGGGCCCGCAGCTCGTCCGCCGCCCCGCCGCCCGCCATGCGCCGTCCACCCCCGGGCCGCGCCGCGTCCCGCCGCCATGGCAACGGCC
>JASVER010000244.1:190388-200806 GCA_030449065.1 Oceanodroma leucorhoa | reverse complement strand
GCCTCCCCCCGAGCCTCCCCCCGCTCCCGCCCGGCCACCCGCCGCAGATGCCGCTTCCCCGGCGGCCGGGACGGCGGCCCCCGGCACCTGCCCGGCTCTGAGCTCCGCTGCCGGGCCCGGGGCAGGAAAGTTGGGGGCGGCCACTGAGCCCCTGCCATGTTCTCCGTGCAGGAGGCGCTGCCCCGGGGGGGGCTGCCCATGAAGGAAGAGCCGCTGACGGCCGGGCTGCCCTCCGTCCGCTGGCTGCAGGGCACCGGCATCCTGGACGCCAGCACGGCGGCACAGAGGTAAGGGGCTCCGCGGGCATCCCGGGCACTGCAGGCACCCTGGGCTCCATGGGCATCCCGGGCTCCGCGGGCATCCTGGGCTCCGCAGACATCCTGGGCTCTGCGGGCATCCGGGCTCCATGGGCATCCCGGGCTCCGTGGGCATCCCGGGCTCTGCGGGCATCTGGGCTCCGTGGGCATCCCGGGTTCCGTGGGCATCCAGGCTCCGTGGGCATCCAGGCTCCGTGGGCATCCTGGGCTCTGCAGGCATCCTTGGCTCTGCGGCATCCCAGGCACTGCGGGCATCCCAGGCTCCATGGGCATCCCGGGTGCAACGGGCATCTCGGGTGCTGTGGGTATGCTGGGCTCCGCGGGCATCTCGGGCTCTGTGAGCATCCCAGGTGCTGTGGGCATCCCAGGCACTGTGGGCATCCTGGGCTCCACGGGCATCCCAGGTGCTGTGGGCATGCCAGTCACCATGAGCACCCCAGGCTCCGCAGGCATCCCGAGCACTGCGGGCATCCCAGGTGCTGTGAGCATCCCAGGTGCTGTGGGCACCCTGGGCACGACGGGCATCCCGAGTGCCACGGGCATCCCAGGCGCCCTGCATGCCCTGGGCACGCTGGGCACCCCAGGCACCCCACACCCTCAGCACCCCGGAACCCCTGGGCAGCCTGGACGCCTTGGGCATCCCAGGTACCTTGTGCCCACTGGGTACTTCGGGCACCCTGGGTGCCCCACATGCCCTGGGCTCCTTGGGCCTCCGGGTAACGCCGACCCCTGCGTGCCCTGGGAATGCCGAGGCCCCCCCGCAGACTTTAGCACCCCCAGGTACCCGGGGCATCCTGACCCCCCTGGCACCCCGTGTGTGCCAGGCCTGTTGCCCCGTGTTGGGTGCTGGCAGCGGGGCAGGAGCCGCTGCCGGAGCTGCGAGGGGGTTGTGCTGTGCCGTGCTGTGCCGTGCCGTGCCGTGCATCCACCGGGGCCGGGACCCGCACCCTGAGCCCCGGCTCTGCTGGGAAAAGCCGCCGAGGGCGAGGGCAGGGCTGGCAGTGGTGCCATCCCCGTCTCCCAGGCAGGGCTGGCGGCATCGGCTGGGGCGAGCGGCCGCTGCAGCCGCTCAGTCAGCCCGCGCTGCCGGGCTCGCTGCGCCGCAGCCCGATGCCCTCCTGTGCCCCGGCTGGCCCCGACCCCCGCCCTCCCCATGGGGCTCAGGGCTCCGTGCACCCCATCCCCTGCCCTCCCTGGGGGGCTCTGTGCCCCCTGGCCCCCCGTTCTCTCTCCACCCTGTGCCCAGAGGGGTCCCAGCTGCAGCTGGGGGACACCTTCACCCCTGCCCCCGGCACCCCAGCTCCTGCTGTCCCCTCCTGTGTGCACCGTGGGGTTTGGGGGGTCAGTAAGGGGGGGCTGTGCTTGGAGTGTGCTGCGACTTTGTCCAGGGGTGACGGGAGATGCCCCATGGCACGGAGGAGCRAGGGGACCCAGGCCAGCCTGGGCGCTGCCTCCCTGGGGTGCTCCAYGCCCTCTGCCTGGCCAGGGACAGTGGGTTTGGGGGTCTGGGGGGGGTCTGCCCTCTGCGTGGGGCYCCGGCAGAGTGGGACATCCTCAGCACTTCCAGCACCGACCCGCTCCGTGGCTGAGATCGCCTGGTTGTGTGCACCGTCCCCGAGCTCGGGGTCCCCAGCTGCGGTGTGCGCCCTGCCGCCGGCTCTCCAACGGGGGCTGTGACTGCGCTGGAGGCTGCACCCCATGGCTGAAGCCCTGGGGGCTCCCTGGGGTCCCCCCCAAAGCTGCCACATTTGCAGATACTCCGGGATGCTTGAAAACTGCAGCGATCCCCCCTCCAACCCTGGCAAAGCCACCCCATCCCCGTCCCAGCGCAGCCATGGCCGGGGGGGACAGCCACTGCCGTGGTCCAGCCTGGAGCCCCCGGAGAGGGGCTGGACCGAGGGTCCCACCCGGCCCCAGGGAGCTGGGGGGGGCAGTGCCGGGTGGGGGGCTGCAGTGTTCCACGCCRGGGTGCAGGGAGGTGCTGGCCTTCCCGCTGCGCACCCAGAAACTTCCCCGTGCGCCAGAGCGGGGCTGTGAGAAAGGGGGGTGAAATCCAGCCCCCTCCCACCCACCCCTGGCTCCAGCACAGGGCTGGGACCACCGCAGCGGCTCCGGCAGCGATGCTGCCCGGCAGCAGGGATGTGGCTGCCCGCGTGGCTCCGTGTGCCGGTGGGGTCCTGTGCCACGCGCCTGGTGTGCGAGGATGGGGCTCACGGACCCCCTGCCCACCCCTGCCCCTGCCGAGCCGGGTGCCGGGCAGCCTGCGGTGCCCTCCAGGCCCCCCTCTCCTCCCTGTCCCGCCGTGGTGCCCGGCAGCTGGGGGTGTGCCACACGCGTGGGCAGTGACACGCGTGTGGACATGCTTGTGGGGTGCTCATCACCTCCAGACCCAGCCTGCCCCCGCCCCATGTCCCGCACCCCTCTCAGACCCCCGGCTGGGGGGGCTCGTACCACCACCCCGCAAACACCAGCACCCGCAAAGACCCCCCGCTCCCGTGGGACCCCACAGCCACCGCAGGGTCCCCGGGCGATGCCAGCCGGCACCCACGGCCGCAGCCCCCGCGGGCAGAGGGGCTGCCCCGGCCATGCCCGGGGAGGGCAGGGGTGCCGGGGTCCCGGGGCAAGGCAGAGGGGCCATGGCCATGGGGTGAGCCCACGGGGGGTCTCAGCTTCCCGGGCAGGGTCCAGCGCTCCCCCCTCCCCCCCGTTTGGCGGAGCCGCCCGGGGAGCCGTGGCTGCGTAATTGCGCGGTGCCCCGGGTGCCTGGCGGCTCCGCCAAGGGAAGATGCTGCTTTACTGTAAGAGACGTTCGCTGGGCTCCGCTGCTAGGAAATGCTCTGATTGCCTTTAATAATTAATGGCAGCCAGGCTCGGCTCTCGGAGCGCCGGGGTCTCGGCAGCGCTGGGAGCGGAGATGCAGCCATTACCCGGCCGGGCTGGCAGCTCCATCACCTCTCCCCCAGCACTTTAGGGCCGAAGCTTTGGGGGGGTGGAGGGGAATGGGGGGGCCGGGTGGGTGCTGGCTCGCTGCGGCTGCCCTGCCGGGACCGCATCAGCTGGGAGCCCCCGGGCCGGGCTCCAGCGCGGCAGGGCCGGGGTGCTGCGGGGGGACAGCGGGGTCCCCGCAGCACCGGGGGTCCCCGTCCCTCGGGGAGCTGTGTGGCGTGCCGGCTGGGCACACCGGGGTGGGGGCCCGGTGAGACTGTGGTGTCCCTGCGGGGTCAGCGCCCCGTGCTGCGGGGCCAGGTGCCACGGGGATGGGCCCTGAGAACAAACCCATCGGCACTGGTCGGACCCATGGGAAGGGGACAAGGGACACCCGCGGAGTGCGCCAGGACACGGCCATCAGCAGTGCCCGGGGACACGAGCGTGCACACGTCTGTCTGCACGCGTGTGCCCGGACACGCGTGTTGGCCCTGCACACAGGTACCCGTGTGCCCGGTGCGTGTCCCGGCCGTTCCGGCTCCCCGGCAATCAGCTTAACGAGCTTTTCCCTCCGTCAGGAGAAGTATCCCCGAGGTTTTCCGGGGYTGGGCTTCGCACTTGGCCTCGGCTGGCACCCACAGCTGGGGTCAGGGCTGGGGCTGAGGGCGATGCCGGGGGGTAATTAAAGCCCGAGGAGCATCGTTAAAGGTGACGAGGGTGCCTGGGGTCCCCTCCCCACCCTGTGCTGGCTCTGCCCTGGGCTCCTGGGTGCTGCTGGGACCGGCCGCAGGAGCAGGTCGCTGGTAAAAGGGCTGAACCCCGTTTTCTTCTCCTGTTTTGAGGAGACGCCGGTGGCTGTGGCTTGTGCAGGGCCCCGGGAGGTGTCCCCGTGTCCCTGTGTCACCACATCCCCGTGTCGCGGGAGCAGCCTGGGGAGGAGCGGGGTGGGGGGGCTCGGCCGTGCAGGAGCGAGGGCCCCCCATGGCTGGGGCAGCCACCCCGGCGGGGTGTAAGCAGGGGGTCCCACGGGGCTGGGGGCTCTGTGGGGKCAGGGCTCGGGGACCCGTTCCATCCTCCGGCTGCAGGCGGAGGGGTGCCCCCACCCTGGCCCCCACCCAAGTGCCGTGTCCCCGGCCACCCCGGGGCCTGTGGGGGGTCAGGGTGCCGGGGGTCCTGCTCCTCACCCTGCACCCCGGGGCACCTCTCCTTGATGGCCCCCCCCGGTGGGGTGCTGCGGGCAGGGGGCTGGGTGTGACCCCCCATTCCTGTGGTGGCCGTGGCCRGGGGTGGTGGCGGAGGGACCCCTGYAGCGGGCACCCCCTCGGGCTGGCAGCGGGGGGGATCACACCCAGCCCATCGCTCCCCAAACTGTGTCCCTGGGTGGGCTCCCGGGAGCAGGGCTGGGGGTGCTGGGGCAGACAGGGACCCCCCTGGGCATTTGTGCAAGTCCCCCCCCTTTATTTGCACCCCAGAGCTGACCCCTGCGTGGGTCCTGGCCAGTGGGGTCCGCAGGCTGCTGCCGGGCATGGTGGGGTCTGGGGGGCTGCGGGGTCCTGCTCCATGCTGGGGAGGGGGTTGGAAGGTCCGTGGGGTCCTGTGCCACACTGGGGGGGGGTCTGCAAGGTCTGTGGGTCCCCGTGGGGCGCAGGGGCTGTCCCCAGCGCAGTGTGGGAACTGGCTCTGGCAGCTTAAACCTCCCGAGGTCGGCATGGGGGGAGCCAAACCCGCCCCCCTGCCTCGCTCGTCGCCCGTCGTGTTTTTAATCACGAAACGGGGAAACTTTYTACATCCCCGTGTTTATCTTGGCCCCCTCGCCTCGCCGGCTGCCGCGCTGCGCTGGGGGGGCTGCGCCGGCTCCCGCGGCCCCCCACGCCGACGCCGCGCTGGCTCCTGCAGCACCGGCGGCGACACCGGTCGCGGGCAGGGACCGCGCTGGGCTGGGGACAGGGCGACCGGGACGAGGACTGGTTGGTGCTGGAGCCGTCGTCCCTTGGGACGGCTCTGCCACCATCCCTGTGGTGTCACCGTCCTGCCACCCTGGGTGTCTGTGCGGGGACAGCAGCGGTGGCCCTCGGAGCAGCCGGTGCCACGGGCGAGCCCAGGGGTGCACTGGGGCTGGGCTGGGGTGCGGAGGGCTCGGGGACGTCCCCTCCTGTCCCCGGCGCCTGCCCCGGCCGTAGGCAGAGTTGGGGGCAGGTGACGCTGCTGAAGAGCTGCCGGGTGTCCCCTGGGATGCGGCTGGCGTGTCCCATCCGGTGTCCCCGCCCCCAGCCCAAGGAGCTGTGACCCCCACCTTGAGCACCCACCCCCCCCCGGCTCTGCTGGGGCCCCCCCCAGCCGCCCCGCGCACACACGTGTGTGTGCAAGTCTGTGTGAGCGTGCAGGGGTGCGCACCCCGATGTCCCCAGCCGTGGCAGGGTGCAGGGCTGGTGGCYGAGCCCCTGCAGTGCCCTGGGGGGTGACTCCCCTCCCTGGGGACCGGGGCTGCCTCGGGGACCGTCCCTTCCCCAGGGACCGGGGCTGACCTCGGCCTCGGCTCCCCCAGGGACAAGCCCGGCGAGCGGCGGGGACACGCCGGGCACGGGCACGTCCTGGCCACGGGGCAGGGTGGGGGTCCTGGGTGCTCCCTCCACCCTGGTCCGCAGCACCCCGGGGTACCAGGGAGCATCGCCGCCCGCCGCGGGGGAGTTTGGCAGCTCCCACCCATTCCTTCCCCTGGTGATGGGGTGGCCCTGGGGAGGGGGTGCTGGGGGTCCCAGGGAAGGGGTGCTGGGGGTCCCGGCAGCCGCCCTGTGCTCACTCCCCCCCCCCCTTCCTGCCGGCAGCGGGGTGGGCCTGGCCCGAGCCCACTTTGAGAAGCAGCCCCCCTCCAACCTGCGGAAATCCAACTTCTTCCACTTCGTCCTGGCCATGTACGACCGGCAGGGCCAGCCCGTGGAGATCGAGCGCACCTCCTTCATCGACTTCGTGGAGAAGGAGCGGGTGAGACCCCCGGCGCCGGGGTTGTGCTGGGGATGGGGTCRCGGCGGGGCCGGGGTCACGCTGCCCGGCCATCCCCCCGCTCTCGGAGGGGCGCGGGAGCCTGCGGTGCGGGGGCTGAGACCTCTCCCAAACTCATCACACGTGTGGGGAGCTGCCAGAGCGGCTCCGCGGCCCTGGGCCGGGCTGGGGCTGGCGGAGGGCTGCAGCGAGAAGGGACCGTGATGTCCCTTGTCCCCCCAGGAGCAGAAYGGCGAGAAAACCAACAACGGGATCCACTACCGGCTCCAGCTGCTGTACAGCAACGGTGGGTGCCGGGGCCGGGGGGCGGGGGGGCGCGGGCAGGGCTGACCCCTCTCCTCTCGCCGCAGGGCTCCGGACCGAGCAGGACCTCTACGTCCGCCTCATCGACTCCATGTCCAAGCAGGTAAGGCCGGAGGGGGATGGCCGGGGTGGGGGCTAGCACCCCCAGCGCCGCAGCCCCCGACCCCATCGGCCGCCGAGCCCCCCATCTGCACGCGCGTGTGCACACGTGGGAGTGCCGGGCGGGCACGTGTGTGTGTCTGCACGCAGGTGTGCAGAGCAGGCACATCTGTACACGCGGGTGTGCGAGGCAGGCAGGTCTGTAAGGGCACGCACACGCGGGTGTGCGAGGCAGGCACGTCTGTGAGTGCACTCGCACGCGGGTGTGCGAGGCCACGCAGCCGCACGTGCACGCCCAGGTGTGCGGGGTGGGCACATCTGCCCTCGCACACCCCCCACGTGCACGAACACGCGTCCGTGCACCGGCACGTGCGTGCACGCGTGCCCGCAGCAGCGTCCGCACGGGCACGTACCGCAGCGCACGGCGCGGGCACACACACGTGCACCCGCACCCACACGGCTCCTCGGAGGTGTGCGTGGCTGCACGCCCACCCACGAGCGCTCCCACCCCGGCTGCCATCAGGGTCCCCCACCCCAGCTGGGATCACCCAGGGAGGGTCCGTGGGTCGGGGACAGGCAGGGTGCCGGGAGGCGGTGGCACCCCCCTGCGCGCTCTCTCCCCCCCCAGGCCATCATCTACGAGGGGCAGGACAAGAACCCAGAGATGTGCCGGGTCCTCCTCACCCACGAGATCATGTGCAGGTAGGTGGGGGTCCCGGTGGGGGGGGTCCCGGTGGTGGGGGTCCCGGTGGGGGTCCCGTGGGGGTCCGGCAGCACCGGGGGTGCCAGTTTGGGCGGCGGGCAGCGAGCGCTGCCTGCTCCAGCTGCCTGCTGCCGGCGCGGGGTCCCCCGTGCCCCATTAGCGCCGCTCTTGTTTACCACCCTCATGCTCGGTGTTTGTGCAAATTAGCGCTCCGTGCCAGCGCCGCTAATTGATCTCCAGGAGCCGCGCTAACGATGCCAGGGCCGGGGCCCCCCCTCCCCACCGTGCTCCCCGGGGCCGGTACCGCCGTGTTTGTCGGCCGGYGGTGGCACAAGCCCAGCCCTGCTGTGTCCCCCGTGGGTGACGTGGAGCCCCCGGGGGCCCCAGGGCAACCCCCCCGTTCGGAGCCCCCCCCCGGCCTTGGCTCACCGAGCGTTTCCCAGGGTGGTGGGGTGGATAAGGGGGGTACCCCAGGGGTGACCTCTCTGCCACGGCCCCCCATGCCCTGGCACCACATGGCCAGTGTCCCTGTCCTGGGGTCCCCCCCCCAGCCCAGCACCCTGAGCCCTTGTGGGGCACCCGCCTGTCCCCTCTGCCCCCCTGCTCCGCAGCACAGGGCTGGGCGATGGTGGGGGGCACAAGGGTGGGAAAGGGGGGTCTGCCGGGTTCTCCCCTGGGGGCTGGGGGGTGTGGGGCTGGCCCCAGCCCCCCCCGCTCCCCTCACGCCGGCTCCTCTCCCCGGCCGTGCCCAGCCGCTGCTGCGACAAGAAGAGCTGTGGGAACCGCAACGAGACCCCCTCCGACCCCGTCATCATCGACAGGTACCGGGGGCAGCGGGCGCGGGGCCCCCCTGCGCCTCGCTGGGGCCGAGGGAGGGGGGCAGCGGCGGGGGGTCCCCCAGGGAGCTGGGGCAGGGAGTCCCCGGGGCTGGGGAGCGGGTGCGAGCGCTGCCTCGTTAGCGCTAATGAGCTGGGGGAGCAGCGTGTGGGGGCTGGGAGGGCGCGCGGTGCACCCCGGTCCGGCACGCTGCGGTGGCTGCCGGCCCTGCGCCGGGCTGCGGTGACAGCCAGCCGTGACAGATGGGGAAAGCGCCGGTTGCCGTCAGCGCGGCACTTCCRACGCGCATCAAACAAATAAATAATACAGGCGGCATCCAGCCTCTTCGGCGAGCGCCGRGGGACGCGCGGCAGCCCCGCTCCCGTGCCGCAGGGACACCCCRGTGCTGCGCGGTGTCCCCAGGCGTGTGCCCGAGGCACGGGCCAGGCACRTGCCCCACGGTGAGGGACGCCCCCGTCCTCCCTGCCGGGCTGGGACCCCCGGCACGGCGCCGAGGGGGGCAGAAAGCCCAGCCCGGCACAGGCAGYGCTCGCTGGTGTGGGCATGGACACCGTGTCTGTCTGTCTGTCTGCAGCCCTGTCCCTCTGCCCTGCCCGGACAGCACACACCCCACTTCCCTCCGTCCACCCATCCTGGTGGTGGACCTCCATCCATCGCTCCTTCCCTCCATCCATCCTTCTCCATCCCTCCCTCCATCCCTCCATCCACCCATCCTGCCCTCCATCCTTCTCCATCCCTCCATCCCTCCCTCCATCCTTCTCCATCCCTCCCTCCATCCTTCTCCATCCCTCCATCCCTTCCTCCATCCTTCTCCATCCCTCCATCCCTTCCTCCATCCCTCCATCCCCCCATCCCTTCACCTGTCCTTTCCTTCCTCCCTCCTTTCTCCTCTCCCTCCCTCTCCCCGTCCCTTCCCCAACCCTCTCACCAGCCCTTGAGCTGTTCCTCCGCCCCCAGACCCCACACGTCTGTCCGTCTGTCCTGTCCCTCCACCCAGCGTGTCGTGTCCCCATCCCTCCGTCCCTGTGCAGGAGTCCTGGTGCATCTCCTGGCACGGTGGCACCTCCCTGGTGATGCCAAGCGAAGCCCAGGCTCTTCGGGGGTGCTGGGGGGTTTAGGGGCCCTGGCTCTCTCTGCAGGGCTCGGTCACCTCGGCACTGGGGCCAGGGGGACGTGGCGGGGAGGGTGGGGGCTGGCCGGCGCTGTGCCCCCTCCTCACCTCACCCTGCCTGCAAGTGGGCTCCCTCGGTCCTGGGGGGTCCCTGCGAGCGGCTTCCCCCTGCGCCGAGTCCCCGGGGTGCTGGAGGGTGCCTGGGTCCCTGGGGACAGGGCGCAGCGCAGACCCTGCCCACRCCCCCCCTGTCCCCAGCCCCCCGGTGTGCCGCCGGCCCCACTGCGGCAGGACCCCGACCCCCAGCCTCCCCCCGCCCCCGGCCAGCTGTGGGGATCGCGGCCCCCGGAACTCGGGGCACGGCCGCGGGGTGCAGCTGCCACGGCCCGGCCAAGACAAACCTGGTGACGGTGTCCCAGTGTCCCCACTCAGCCTCCTCGTCCCACGGGTGTTCTGGGTGCTGCACCCCATGCTGGTGCTTTCGGGGTGCACAGGGCACCCTGTGACCYCCCTGGGCTGGAGGCTGGGTCTGAGCCCAACCCTGGGTGCCTGTGGGGTGGGGGGGTGATCCACGAGTGTCCCCYGAGCCCACCCCAGCCCCCTTCTCCCCAGGGACCCCTCGGGGCCGTGCCCCRGGGAGGTGACATCCCCGGGCTGGTGGCATCCCCATCCCCGTCCCTCTTCTGTGCTGAGGGCAGCCGGGGGCTTCCCCCGTGCCCCCGCGTCCTCCTCCGTCCCCAGGGCCCTCGGGGGTCACCCGGGGCCAGGCGGGTCCCCGGCCCGCCGCCCVCTCCCCCCCGGCCCCCCCAGCCCCGCTCCCCAGCCCGACGCCCAGCCCCACTGGTTTAGAGAGCCAGATAAGTGCCCTATCAACATGTTAATCAAATTACTTAGGAGCTAAAATTGACGCTTTTCATTAATTATACAAGATTATTCTAATTGCAAATTCAAATTTATGCGCTCGGAACAGAAGGTGTTCGGCAGCAGCGCCGGGAATTTGCATATTAAATGGGGAGCGCTGTGCATTAGGGATGCTAATGCATGCACAGCGCCTGTATTTTTAACTCCCGGGCCCATATGCGCGGCTGCCGCTCGGGGGGGACGAGGCCGACCTGGGGTTCAG
>JASVER010000244.1:138204-154173 GCA_030449065.1 Oceanodroma leucorhoa | reverse complement strand
AATACCGGATCCGGCCGTACCGCGACGAGGACTACGAGGCGGTGCGCGAGGTCTTCGCCACCGGCATGAGCGAGTACGCGCCGGCGCTGTGCCTGCACGTGCTGCGGCAGCCCTGGGCGCTGCTGGCGCTGGGCTGCACCTTCTGCCTGCTGCTGGCCAGCGCCCGCTCCCTGCTGCTGCCCGTCCTGGCCCTCACCCTGCTGCTGGCCCTGGCCCGGCACCTCCTGGGCTGCGCCTGGAGCACCTACATCGACCGCTGCCTCGGCGACGACCTGCGGGACATCGGGGCCGCCTACGCCGAGAGCGTCGGCGCCCGGTTCTGGGTGGCGGAGGCGGACGAGCGGGTGGTGGGCACGGTGGGCGTGCGGCCGGCCGACGGCGGCGCCGACGGGGAGCTGGCGTTGAAGAGGATGTCGGTGCGGAAGGACTACCGGGGCCTGGGCATCGCCACGGCGCTGGGCCGCACCGCGCTGGCCTTCGCGCGGCAGCGCGGCTGCCGGGCCGTGGTGCTCAACACGCTGATGCTGCAGCACGAGGCTCGAGCCCTCTACGAGCGCCTGGGCTTCCGCCGGCACCGCCGCTACGTCCTGCCCACCGCCTACGGCCGCCTGGCCAACTGCACCGTCACCACCTACCGCTACGAGCTCTCCGGGGCGCCCTGAGCCCCGCCGCAGCCCCGGGGAGGGCGGGCATCGCGCCCCGGCGCCCGCACGGCCGGGCGTCAGCCCCACGTAGGGCCGAGGGGAGCCCGTGCCCGGAGCCCCGCCGCGCTGGCTGTGCCGTGGGGTGCTGCTCCGGATTGTGCGTGCCGGACCCGGCGCTGCCGCGGGGCGCTGGCTCTCCCCCCGGCTCGTGCCTCGCCGCGGAGCCGCGCRGGCGTTGCTTCTCAGGGAGCGTGCCGCACGCCGGCGTGGGGGGTAGGGACCCTCGTGCCAGGGGTCTGTGGGGCGCAGAAGAGGGGCCGGTGCGGCCGCCACCGCCGTGCCGGGGGGCGGAGGTGCCGCGCTGCTCCCCGCCAAGCCCTGCCCGGGGGGTTCGGCCTGCCGGGGCGAGGCTGTGCCCTGCCTGGCCCTGACGTCTCCATGTCCCCTGGGGGGCACGTGGCTGCCGGAGGGAGACCCCAGCCGTGTCCCCCTCCCCGGCAGCTCCGCGCGGTGCCTGCGGGTCGGGCGCTGCTCACGGACAGGGTGGAAAAATAAAGGACCGTCCGCAGCACCGGGCTGGGTTGTTCTTCCCGCGCTGGCATGGGGTCCCGGGGGGGGGCACCCCAGCAAGATGGTGGGGGTCCCCAGCACCACAAGGACCCCCGCAGCATCCCCACGGGAAGGGTCCAGCATGGGGCTGGGGGGACGGCACCGACCTGGACCCACRGGGCATCACCGTAAGCCCCCGGGGACAACCCTCCCACGTTTCCCCCAAATTCCCTGTGCCAGCCGGTCCCCCGGGATGAGGACACCCGCTCCTGGGGGCTGGCCGCCCCCAGGGGCTCCTTGTGCCCCCACCTTGGACCCCGRCAGCCTTCGCTGGAGGGATGAGAGGTGACTTGGCCGTAAAACGAGCCCCAGCCTGCGGTTGGGTCCAGGCAAAGTCCCTGGTGGGGCTGGGTGGGTGCTGTGGGGCTCAGCCCACCCCCCCCCCCCAAAGGGGGAGCTTGGGGCAGAGGGGGCTGGCAAAGGGGTTAAATGTGTCTGGACCCCTCCCCAGCGAGGCTTCCCCCGCCGTGGGGGTCCAGTGCTGAAGCATCTTCTCCGTTTGGCGGGGATGGGGGTCCCGGGCAGTGGCGGGGGACGGGCAGAGCCCGTCCCCCGCCACTGCCCGTGCCCCCCGTCCCCACGCAGAAGCGGACCCCCCACGATTCACCCAGCCAAGGCTGAGCGTGACCCCGTAATCTCAGGGCTCGGTTTATGGCAGCATCCCGGCATCGGCGGGGGCAGCACTTCCCCTTCGGCGCCTGCGCTCGCCKCATCCCCGGAGCCGCCGTCAGCCCGGGTAAGGGCCGAGCTGGGGGTACCGGAGCACACACACMCCCCCCCCCAAGCTGGGTGAGACCCCCGGGGGTTGCAGAACGATGGGCTGAACGGAGCCGGCATCTTTCTGCGGCAGCGGTGGGAGCCGCCGGCACAGGCCAGCGCCGGGGCTGTGGGAAGCAAAGACCCGCCACCCCCGCCCYGTGCAGGGGGGGTTGCCGGACCCCCAGGGTCTGGCGAGAGACCCCCCCCCGTTTGCCTGGAGGACCTGCGCGGCCGTGGTCCCCGGCTTGAGGAGCGGCAGAGCTGGTAGCAGCAGGTGGGGGGAGACTGGGAGTTTGCCGAGGGGGGGGTGCGGGGTGCCGGGACCCTGGGGAGGGGGGGGCTGAGGCCACGCTCCCCCTTACCCCCCAGTAACGAGGCCAGTACAGACCCCCACGGGGTTTTCGGCAGCTTGGGGACCCCAACCCCTTCGCCAGGGCTGGGGGAGCCGTCCCTACTGGGGGTCCCCGTGCCCAGGGTGGCTCAGCCCCCCCCGCGAGCAGCAGCACAAGCCCACGGCGAGTCCCAAACACCCCGCGGGGATTTCTGTGCCCGTCACGCCCCCCCGTGTCCCTTTGGCCTGCTCCCATCACGGCACCGCGGGGCAAAGGACGGGCACCCAGGCAGATGCCCGCCTCTGCCCGGGTTTCGTTTTGCTGCGGCTTCTGGGGAGCCGGCACCGCCGCCGGTGAGTGCCGGGGTCCCAGGGCTGCTCGGGGAGTGGGGGGAGCAGGCACCCCCCGATCCTCCCGGTCTGCCCTTCATCCCCCCCTGGCCCTGCTCCCCAATTCCCGGGCGTCCCAGCCCGAATCCTCTCCCTGCAGCCTGGGGCGGGCRGGATGAATCTCTGAGGCCCCGTCAAGGGGGAGCTGGGAGCCCCCAGCCCGCTTTGCCCCTGCCCTCACAGGGACCCCCGTGTGGGACYGGGGCTCCAGCCCTGGGGGAAGCAGGGAAAATCGGGATGAGATGGGTGGTGCTTGGTGGGGTTCATGGGCTCCCCGAGGGGAAAGAGGGGTGTGGGAGGAGGAGTGGGGCAGGGGGTCAGGGCAGGAACCCCGCAAGGGGCCGGGGCGACAGGATTCCCAGGTGCCCACCTCAGGCGAGGCTGGTGATGGTGATTTTTAGTGAGAAGACGGTAATTACCCCGGCGGGGCGATGCAAAGCGCCGGCTGGTGCCCAGCCGACAGGAGCTAACGCGGCCGCACGGCGCTCGGGCAGCGATTCCTGCCCGTTGGGGTCCGGGGATACTCTGGGGGTCCCCGTCCAAGGCGGGCACTGCCCTGACACCCCCGTGCCATGCCACAGGTGCCRGCAGCCCATGGCATCCTACCGCATCCGGCAGTACCGGGACCAGGACTAYGACGCCGTGAGGACCCTCTTTGCCCGCGGCATCTTGGAGCACACGCCGGCCGGCTACCGCCACGTCCTGCGCTCGGCGCGGGCGCAGCTGGGGCTGCTGGTCCTCTTCGCGGCGGTGCGGGCGGCCGCCGGCTACTGGGTGCTGGGGCTGGGGGCCGTGGCGCTGGTGCTGTCGGCCACCTGGCTCCTGGTCCGCTCCTTCAGCACCTCCTACGTGTGCCAGGCGCTGAGCACCGACCTCCGCGACATCTCCGCCGGCTACCTGCGGGCGCCCGACTCCTGCTTCTGGGTGGCGGAGGCCGGGGGGGCCGTGGTGGGCATGGTGGCCGTGGCACCGCCGCAGGATCCAGCCGAGAGAGGGGCGGCCCTGGAGCTGAAGCGAATGTCGGTCAGCAAGGACTACCGGGGCCGGGGCATCTCCAAAGCGCTCTGCGGGGAGGTGCTGCGCTTCGCCCGGGCGCGGGGGTACGGGGCGGTGGTCCTCTCCACCTCCATGGTGCAGCTGGCGGCCCAGCGGCTCTACGAGGGCCAGGGCTTCAGGAAGGTGGGTGCCTCCAGCCCCTCGCTGCTCGCCAGCCTCCTCTGCTTCCAGATCTTCCGCTACCGCTGCGACCTGCCCGGCCCCACCGCAGCCCCGCCACACTAGGCACCGCCGCGGCACCCCAACCCCACTCTAGGCACCGCTGCGGCACCCCAACCCCACATTAGGCACTGCCATGGCACCCAAACCCTACACTAGCCACTGCCCCACGGCACCCAAACCCCACATTAGGGACCGTCACGGCACCCCAACCCCACTCTAGGCACCGCCGCGGCACCCCAACCCCACACTAGGCACTGCCATGGCACCCAAACCCTACACTAGCCACTGCCCCACGGCACCCCAACCCCACATTAGGCACCGTCACGGCACCCCAACCCCATATTAGGCACCGCCGCGGCACCCCTGACGCTGGCCCTGGCACGCTGGGCACCACCGCAGCATCCCCGGCCCCGGCACGCTGGCACCGCCGCGGCACCCGCATGGGGTCGGCAGCGGGGTCCGGGGGCCGTGCCTGGCCAAGCTGCCGGGGCCTTTCCCGCTTTCCCAGCAGCGAGAAATAAAGACGAGACCCGTGGGCACGCCGTGTGGGGTGTGTGCGTGGGCGTGCGAGCGTGCCTGCGCACCGCTGCGGGGCTGTCGCCTGCGTGCACGCGCGTGCGAGGCTGCAGACGGGCACGTGCCTGCACACCCCCGCGTGCCAGCGTGCCTGCGCCGCCCTGCGTGCCCGCGCGCGGGGGGGGCCCGGGGCCCAGCCGGAGCTGTCCCCARGGGGTGGCGGGGGACACCTCGGGGGACAGGGGCATCCCAGATGGACCCAGGAGGACCCCCGCGCTGGGGACAGGGGGGACCCCCGGGGTGCTGGGGGGTCATCCTGGGGTGGCGGCAGGGGACACCCCAGGGGCAGGGGACACCCCCGGGGTCTGGGGACACCCCCGGGGTCTGGGGACACCTTGGGGACAGGGGACACCCTGGGGACAGGGGGACCCGGAAGCTGGGGGGGTGGGGTGGGGGTGTGGTGGGGGTGTGTTCCCTCATTGAAGATGGCGGCGGCGCCGACCCGCCGTGCCCTCAGTAAAAATGGCGGCGGTCCCCTCCTCCTCCCCCCCCCCCTTTGCGTGCCCTCACTCAAGATGGCGGCGGCCGAGCCGGCGTCGAGGCGGGGCGCGGCGGGCGGAAGCGCAGGCAGAGGCTGCGCCGCCGGCAGCGCCGGGCTCGTCCCGTCCCGGCACCATGGACTGTTACACGGCCAACTGGAACCCGCTGGGCGAGGAGGCCTTCTACCGGTGAGGGGCGGCCCGGGCCCGGCGCCGGCCAGAGGCCAGGGGGTCCTGGGGCCGGTCGGGTGGGTCCCGGGGCTGGTCGTGGGCCTTGGGGCTGGTCAGGGGGTCCCGGGGCTGGTCATGGGCCTTGTCTCTGGCTGGGGGGTCCCGGGGCTGGTCAGGGGGTCCCGGGGCCGGTCGGTGGGTCCCGGGGCTGGTCGTGGGCCTTGTCTCTGGCTGGGGGGTCCCGGGGCTGGTCAGGGGGTCCCGGGGCAGCCGTGGGCCTTGGGGCTGGCTGGGGTGTTCCGGGGCTGGTCAGGAGGTCCCGGGGCTGGTTGTGGGCTTTGTCACTGGCTGGGGGGTCCCAGGGCTGGTGAGGGGGTGGGTGCCGTTCCTCTAGCCCCCCCATGCCTCGGCCTGCCGCCTGTCCATCCGTCCGTCTGTCGCCTGCAGGAGGTTCGAGCTGTACACCATGGAGTGGAGCCTGAAGGAGGACCTGCGGGACTGCCTGGTGGCGGCCGCCCCGTACGGGGGGCCCATAGGTAAGGCCGGGACCCCGGGACCCTGCGCTGGGGCAGGAGCCACGGGGCGGGGGCTGTCCTGGACCCCGGCGGTGACGGCAGAGGGGCCACGGCTCAGGGGGGCTGTCCCATCCTGCCCGCAGCCCTGCTGAAGAACAACGCCCGGAGGGAGAAATCCCCCAGCGCCCGCCCGCTGCTGGAGATCTACTCGGCCTCGGGGCTTCTCCTGGCTGGCATCCCGGTGAGCTGCCCCGGCGTCGGCCGCCCCCTCCTTTAAGATGCGCCCCGGGTGCTCCGTGGAGGTCTGTGATGTGCCGGAGAGCCTGGGACAGTCCCAGCTGCCCCTCGGAGGACGCCAGAGGCCCCTCGCAGCAATAAGCCTGTGGGCGGGGGGGCTGTGGAAGGGCTCGCCGGTGAGGCCGAAGGCTGTACGGTTGGGTTAGCAGCTGGGTGTTGGGGGTGAATCACTGGGCTGCGAGGCCGGCAGCCACTTCTGCYTGTGCCACTGGCTTGCGTGCCCTTGGGCAGCTCCTCTGGTCTCTCCACGGGGAAGCAGGGTGCTGCCACGTGTCCTCGGCACCCTAAGCTGTCCGGGGCGATGGCTCCGTGCAGCTCCCGCAGCCCMCCGAAAGCTTTGGAGAAGCTGTCCAGGAGTGGTGGTGTGTGCGAGGGGGAAACGGGGAGAGCTGTAGGGAGAGGGAGGCTGCCCTGCCCTGGGAGAAGGGGATGGGGTGGGGACGGGAGCAGCACCGTTGGTGCCACAGGAGCATCCTCCCTTCCCCGCCGTCCGGGGCTGGGGCRGGCACGGGGCAGCGAGGACGTGGAGGGACAGGGAAAGCTGCCATGACCGCAGGGCCCTGCAGAGCCAGGGCAGCTGGGGCCATCAGAGCTGCGGATGCCCAACCGTGGCCGTTGGCTTCGTGTACGTCTCCTGGAGGGACGTCTCCGGGGCTGGGCTGGCCGGGAGGTGAGCTCATGTGTCTCGTGCCGGCAGTGGAAGAGCGGGCAGCTGGTGCAGCTGGGCTGGACGGCCAGCGAGGACCTGCTGTGCATCCAGGAGGACGGCACCGTTCTCATCTACAAYCTCTTCTGCGAGTTCAAGCGCCACTTCAGCATGGGCAACGTGAGTGGGGCAGGAGAGGGAGCTCCAGAGCTGCCCAGGGTTGGGGTTGTGCGACGGAGAAGTGAAATGCTGCGAGGCCTTCCTGRGCACTCCCCCAGCCCCGTGGGGCACGGTGGGTAGCCTGGGGCTCTCTGCAGGGCTGCCTGCCTTTGGGAACGAGCTGTCAACCGTCCCCACGGCCCCTGGGGCCAGAACGATCCCCTCCTCACTGCAGGAGTGAGGCSGGTCTGAGCGGGGACACCTGCCAGCCCTGCAGCACAGGGCTGGGCTCGCTCCTCCCCGGGCCGGTTTCGTTCCCGGAGCAGCGGTAGCGCGGTGCCGAGCCCCGGCCTGCGCCCAGCTCTCTCTCCGTGGCACAGGAGGTGCTGCAGAACCACGTGCTGGAGGCAAAGGTCTTCCACACGGAGTATGGCACCGGCGTGGCCATCCTCACCGGGGCACACCGCTTCTCCCTGACCACCAACATCGACGACCTGAAGCTGCGCAGGATGCCCGAGGTTCCCGGTGCGTCCCCTCCCCGCTGCCCCCCGGCTCCGGCCGGGCGCGGGGGCCTGACGCGGGTGCCCGGCAGGTCTGCAAAAGCCGCCCTCCTGCTGGGCCGTGCTGTCCCAGGACAGAGTGACCATCGTCCTGCTGGCGGTCGGACAGGACCTCTACCTTCTGGACAACACCTCCTGCTCCGTGGTGGTGAGTGAGCCGCGGCAGGTGTCCGTGGGGAGCGGGGCGGTCTGCAGCCCCCTGCACTCGCTGGCAGGTCCTTCCCTCGTCCCCCCGCTGTCCCACGGGCTGCTCTCCAGCCGCCAGCACTCGCTGGCAGGTCCTTCCCCCCCTGCCCCACGGGCCGGCGTGTACAGCAGGGACATCTGGCCCCATCCTGGGCAGGGGCAAAGAGGTGAGGATTGAGTGGGCGCAGGGTGGGAAGGGAGACCCCCGCTCTGACCAGTCCTCAGCCCCTTACGCAGCGTCGGTGCCAGCGGGTGGCACGTCCCGTGTCCCCAGAGTGTGCCCCCAGGCGTGACCCTTTCCTTTTGGCTGTCCCAGACCCCCCCTGGCATGAGCCCCTCCGCCGGCGCCTATCTGCAGATGGCCGTGTCCTTCAACTACCGCTGCCTGGCACTCTTCACCGACACCGGCTACATCTGGATGGGGCTGGCCACGCTGAAGGTGAGCGTCTCCCTTCCCGCCCCGTCGCGGGGCGTTAGGGTGTCAGCCCACCCCTCCTCTCCCTGTCTGACAGATCCGGCGGGGGGGGGGCATCCGTGCAGGTTCCCTCGGGGTCCCCATGGACTCAGGTCTGCAGCCTCGCGGGCRCCTGCGCTCCTGTCTTCAGGAGATCCGCCCTCTTTTGCCCTTCACCTGATTTTATACCTTACTCCCCGCTGTTTCTATTTCCAAACCTACCTTTTTGCTGGCCTTGCACCTCCCTTTCTCTGTCCACTGCCCCCCTCCCAGGATAAACAGCCCACCACTAATTACTTTTTCCCCACCGGTCACTGTTCGGTTATGTCCGTTCCCAAACTTGGTGGTTCTAGTACTGTTTCTTGGGTAGTCCCAGCCTTACCACCGCTGCTGGTGTGGKCGCTTCGGCGCAGGGGGCTTGCTTGCGAGTCTTCATCCTGCCCTGCAAATTCCCCCGTGTCGTGGAGCTGGTGCTGGTGAGGTGCTGGTTGCTTTCCGTGTCCTCCGAGACCAGTCCTCCTCCTTTCGCCTTCGCTCACTCACCGGGTCTCAGTTGAGCACAAGCAGCTCCTCGCTCTATCGCAGGCAAGCTGTGTGCTGCAGCAATGAAGGAACGCTTCTCACACTCGGTTTAAGTGCTCACGCAGCRTCCTCGCCCTTCGGCTGCGTTAGCYGCAGCCCTGGCTGCCTCCGGAGCTGGAGACGGGGCCGGGCGCTCCCGCGGGACCCGCTGACGGTGTGGCACCCGTGCTCCCGGTGCCCAGCGCAGCCTGGTCTGTGCCGCTCGTCCCCCAGCGCACGGCCCCGGCAGCACGGGCGATGCCACCCGTCCCCGCGCCGCCGTCCCCCTGACCCGGCTCCCTCCTGCCGCAGGAGAAGCTCTGCGAGTTCAACAGCAGCATCCGATCGCCGCCCAAGCAGATGGTGTGGTGAGTGGTCTCCCCGCCAGCCCCCTCTGCCCCGGGCCGTGCCCCCCACGCTCCTTCGCTGGGGTCTGCTCGGCTCTGCGGCCACCCCGCTGCCTCCCTGGGACGAGCGGGACCCTCTCGCGTCCCCGCTCCAGGCCTGGGGGGCTGCGGCTGGGCCGGGGTTAAGCCGAGGCTGGGGGTCCCTGGCAGGTGCATGCGTCCCCGGAGCCGGCAGCGTGCCGTGGTGGTGGCCTGGGACCGGCAGCTGATGGTGGCGGGGAACTCCGCGGAGTGCATCCAGTATCCTTTGGGGGAGAGGTGTCGTTTCCGAMGGCCAGCCCAAGCTGTGGGCCTCCGCGGGCCCTCCTTGGGCCACCGCYGCCTCTGTCACGGGCCAGGGGTGCTCCAGGAACACCCCGTGGCTCCCCAGGACCRTCAGAGGATGAACTTGTTCCTCTCCTCTGCAGTTCTGTCAGGATCTCCCCTGCCTGGCCCCAGCCAACCCCGTCCTGTACAGCAGCGAAAACCCCTCCTGTCTGCCCCCCCAGCCCCTGCCCCCCTTCTCCAAGCCTTCCTGCTGAGGGGATCCCGCTCCCCCTCGGCTCCCAGAGCCGCGCCGGTGCTGGGAGCCCCCAGAGCCCCCGCGGCTGGGAGTGCTGTCCCTGCCGAGCTCCAGTCCCAATGCCCCAGGGGCGAGGGCTGCCGTGGGCGAGGGGATTCCTGTCCCCCCCAAAGTGCTGATCCCGTGCCCTGCTGCCTCTCCGTGGAAAGGGGGGACGGGGGCTCCAGGGGGTCGTGCCTTGGCGTCGGTGGGGCTGGCCTCAGCAGGGCTGGGCTGCACCCCGAGTGGGTTTCTCCTCGCGAGCCCTTAGCGGGGAGCGCAGGTTTGTCCTGGATGAGGACTCCTACCTGGTGCCGGAGCTGGACGGGGTTCGGATCTTGTCTCGCACCTCCCACGAGTTCCTGCACGAGATCCCAGGTGAGATGGCGCTGGGTGGCGAGGCTGAGTGGGACCCCCTGCGCCCGGGCAGGGGGGTCTCCCCCGCACCGCTCGGCACCCGGGACGCGGCCCGTGACTGCGCCCAGCCCTGTGTGCGGGGGTCCGGCCTGCCCAGCCCTTCCTGGGGGCTCGGGAGGCGGCGAGAGCCCCACCGCGGAGTGGAGCCGTGCCCTGAGCCCCACCAGCCGTCTAGTGCCGGGCTCTGAACCCACTCCCTCGCCTGGCCCTGGGCTCCCTCCTCCCCAGCTCTGCTGTGCCCCCGCGTCCTGAGCGGGGCCCTGCAGGCTGCCACCTCCCCCTCCTGCTGCCGGAGCCCCCCTGCTTTGAGCTGAGACCTGGCCCGGCTCAGCGCGCCTGTTCTTCACCTCCTGCACAGCGGCCACCCCCCCACTTCCAGAGCGGAGCTGCCCGGAGCTGCCGTGGCTGTGCGTGGGGGAACAGCTCCTTGGGACCCGCCTGTCCTGGCAGCTGCCCCTGCCTCCGTCTCTTAGAATCATAGAATCATACAATCATCAAGGTTGGAAAAGACCTTTAAGAYCATTGAGTCCAACCATCAACCCAGCACCCATGCCCACTAAACCATGTCCCAAAGCGCCACATCCGCACGTTTTTTGAACGCCTCCAGGGATCGTGACTCCACCACTTCCCTGGGCAGCCTGTTCCAATGCCTGACTACCCTTTTGGTGAAGAAATTTTTCCTAATATCCAATCTAAACCTCCCCTGGCGCAACTTGAGGCCATTTCCTCTTGTCCTCACGTCTCTTGGACCCTTGGGTCGGCGCTTACTGGGGGCTGCAGTCACGGGGGCTGGCAGAGCAGCCCCGAGCTGTCCGTCGACACGATTCTGCCCAGCTCCTCGGGCCGGCGGTAGCCGTGCTCCCACCCCGCCGAAGGAYGGTGCCGGCACGGGCTCTGCTGGGGCGCGGAGCTGCAGGCAGGGACGGTGAGGGAGCAAGCTGCAGCGGGTGCAGGTGACGTGCCTGGGCTGGGGCAGCCTCTCGCATATTTTTTTCCCCTGTTTCTGCAGAGGCCAGYCAGGAGATCTTCAAGATCGCCTCCATGGCCCCRGGGGCACTCCTGCTGGAGGCRCAGAAGGAGTACGAGGTACGGCCCGCTGCCCCGCTCGGGGTCCTGCCTGCCCMCGAGGAGSTTGGGGTGGCTCCGATGCAAACYGCTGCCAGCGTTATCCTGCGGTGATGGGAAGGGGGAGATCCCGGAGGTCCCGGGCGAGGGGTCCCCGGTCCCAGGGGTGCTGGGGCTCCCAGGACTCACCCTGGCCGGTGAGCACCCACCACTCTCCCCACGGGCTGCGCTCCCCCGCAGAAGGAGAGCCAGAAGGCAGACGAGTACCTGCGGGAGATCAAGGACCAGAAGCTGCTCCCGGAGGCGGTGAGCCAGTGCATCGAGGCAGCCGGCTACGAGCACGAGCCGGACACCCAGAAGTCGCTGCTGAGGGTGAGCGAGGCGCAGGGAGGTTTTGGCTGCRGCCCAAAGCGTCTCCCTCCCGGCTGGCGGTCGTGCCGTGGCCGGCACAGCCCCAGCGCCGCACGCCTCTCCCCGCAGGCAGCCTCCTTTGGGAAGTGCTTCATCGACAAGTTCCCCCCGGAGAGCTTCGTGCGCATGTGCCAGGACCTGCGGGTGCTCAACGCCATCAGGGACTACCAGATCGGCATCCCCCTCACCTTCACCCAGTATCCTCCACGGGACAGCGCGTGAGCCAYGGCCCCGGGGCGGGCGCCGGGTCCGGCCAGGCAGGATCGGTGCTGTTTGGGGCTCCCGCCGGGACGGCCGCCTCCGGCGGAGCGAGACGGGGAGGGGAGAGCCGCAGAGCCGCTTAGCTACCGGCCCCGCAGGGTTCGGGCCCCGGCTGCGCCCTGGGCCCCGTGGCAGGGGTCTGTAGCTGAGACCCCTACGCTCATCGCACCCCGCGGAGCTGGCCCTACAGCCGTATATGGCGGGGCGGGCGCCCAGCGCGCGTTGCCTGTGCTCCGGGGGGTTTTGTGGTCCCTTGACTGTCCCCACAGATACAAGCGGCTCACCATCGAGGTCCTGCTGGACAGGTAAGGGTCCCCGTCAGCGGGGCATGGCAGCCCCGTCCCCGAGCAGCCCGGGCTGAGGCAGCGTCCGGCCACGCTGCAGTCCCCATCCCCAGGGTCTCTGTCCCCCCGGCCGGGCGCCGAGTGAGCTCAGGGTCCCCGGCGAGGCCGGCCGAGCTGCCTGACCCCTCGGACGCGCGGGGGGCCGTGCCGCTGACCCCCCGTGTGCCACGCCAGGCTGGTCCTGCGGCGGCTCTACCCCCTGGCCATCAGGATCTGCGAGTACCTGCGGCTCTCGGAGATCCAGGGCGTCAGCCGCATCCTGGCCCACTGGGCCTGCTACAAGGTAAGGGGGCAGCTCGGGGGGCTCTGCCCGGCCGGGGCCGCGTGGTGACCTCTCCGCTCGCGCCCTTCCAGGTGCAGCAGAAGGACAAGTCCGACGAGGAGGTGGCCCACGCCATCAACCAGAAGCTGGGTGACACGCCGGGCATCTCCTACTCCGAGATCGCTGCCCGGGCTTACGACTGCGGCAGGACGGAGCTGGCCATCAAGGTCTCGTGGCTGGGGCCGTGGCACGTCTGGCTGGGCGGTGGGATGGCCGGGGGGGGGTCACACGCGGTGGCCACGCACTGACGACCCCTCTGCCGCCTGCAGCTGCTGGAGTATGAGCCGCGCTCCGGGGAGCAGGTCCCGCTGCTGCTGAAGATGAAGCGGAGCAAGCTGGCCCTCAGCAAAGCCATCGAGAGCGGGGACACCGACCTGGGTGAGGGTCAGGGCTGGGCAGAGGAGGGGCTCTGCCGCGGAGGGGTGGGATTTGGGGTCTGGGGGAGCCTGTTCATGTGCCTTGTGGGATGAGGGTGGCGGGAGCTGCTTGAGCCCTTCGGGGCTCTGCCCTGCGCCTGGATGTCCCCTCGCTCCCGGTGCTGCTTCCCGGGGCCAGCCGTGTGGGGGGCAGGGTCCCCGTGCCCCCCTCCTGAACCGCGCTGTCTGCCCCAGTCTACACCGTCGTCCTTCACCTGAAGAATGAGCTGAATCGCGGCACCTTCTTCATGACGCTGCAGAACCAGCCGGTGGCCCTGAGCCTGTACCGCCAGGTAGGGGCTGCCGCCGCACGCCCGGCCCCCGGGAGCCGCCGTGGTGTCCGTCCCCCTATGCCCTAACCCCCCCATCGCTCCCCAGTTCTGCAAGCACCAGGAGCGGGAGACGCTGAAGGACCTGTATAACCAGGACGACAATCACCAGGAGCTCGGCAACTTCCACGTCCACTCCAGCTACTCGGAGAAGGTCTGTGCCCGGCAGCGGCAGGAGCGGGGAGGAAGGGCTGGCTCCTCCTCACCCAGGGAGCTGCGCGGCCGGGGAGAGACGGTGTGCTGGGGAAGGGGCAGGGGGGAATTTCACGCCTCTGCCCCACACGGCCCCGCGGCACCAGYCGGGTGTTTGCAGCCGGGGGGGTTTCCACCCTCCCCACGCTCGGGGTGGGTTCTGGGTGTGGGGAAGGAGCTSGTACCCCAGGGCCATCGTCCCCTCGGGGCTCTGTGCTAGCAGGCACCCAGCCTGTCCCGCGTGTGCCGGGGAGGTCAGGATCCCACCGGGGGCTAGGCAGGGTCCAGCCCTCTGCCCCTCTCTGGGGATCAAAGCAAAGCATCGCAGAGCCGGAGCTTTGCCTTGGCCGTGTCTCGGCACCAGACACCCCTCCTGCCCCACCTGGGGGGCTCCGCGGGTGCTGCCCCCTCCCTGCAGCGGGGCATCCGTGCTGGCAGGGGGTGAAGTGGCAGTGCTCTGTCCTCAGCGCATCGAAGGGCGAGTGGGAGCTCTGCAGAACGCCCTGGACGAGTACTACAAAGCCAAGAACGAGTTTGCTGCCAAGGTGAGCGCAGCCGGGGCTGGGGAGGTGCCGCGGGGGGGACCCCTCTTCTCCTGGGGCTGGGCAGGAGCGGAGCTGGGCATCGCCGGCGGGCACGGGGCTTCGGCTGGGCCACCTCCGCTTGGCGTGGCTCCGCAGGTCCCCCTGCCCTGCTCCGTGGCCGAGGCTGGGTGGGCTGCTGCCACCACTTGCTGGGGCAGGGACCCTCTGGGCCCCACGGGCAGAACTGGGACGGGATCCTTTAGGCTGGCGCTTTGCTCCCCAGGCCACAGAAGATCAGATCAAGCTCCTGCGGCTCCAGCGACACCTCCAGGAGGACTTTGACAAGCCCTACCTTGACCTCTCGTTGCATGACACCGTCTCCAACCTCATCCTGGATGGCCACCACAAGCGAGCCGAGCAGCTCTACCGGGAGTTCAAGATCCCTGACAAGAGGTTGGTCCCGGGTGGGGGGGTTCCTCCGTGCAGCCCCGGGGGCTCACCCCGGGCAGGAGCCGAGCTGTGGGGCTGGGCTCGGGGGGCTGCAGGGCGCTGGCAGCTCGAGGAGCCGGCTTGACCTGCGTCCCCAGGTACTGGTGGCTGAAGATCAGTGCCCTGGCCAACCGCGGGGACTGGGAGGAGATGGAGAAGTTCTCCAAGAGCAAGAAGTCGCCCATCGGGTACCTGGTAAGAGATTTCCCTGCRGGAGGGGGGCCAGCCCTGCCCCACGGGTGGCTGTGGGGCAGCAGGAGCGGCACGGGCAGGCCGGCGTGGGGGCCCTGCCACCCTCCCACCCCACTCTGCTCCTCCCCAGCCCTTCGTGGAGATCTCGGTGAAGCACCACAACCGCTACGAGGCCAAGAAGTACGCGCCCCGCGTGACCCCCGAGCAGCGCGTCAAGGCCTTCGTCCTGGTGGGGTGCGTCGGCTCGGCCCCAGCCCGGGGGCGGCTGGGGGTGCACGGGGCAGGGTCGGAGCCCGCGGGAGCAGCTGGTTCCTCGTGCAGCATGGCCGGGGACCTGGGGGCCTCAGGGGGAACCAGGGCTGGATGAGACCCCCAGGAGCACGTGGGTGGTGGTGGGGGGCACCCTCAGCCTCATCCTCTGCAGCTGGCGAGGGCTGCAGGGGGTGCCTACCCTTGCCGGGGCTGGTGCCTCCGGGAGGGTGGGGGGCTGCTGTCCCCCCCCCATCCCCACGCCGCCCCAGCTCCCCCCCTCCGCCGCAGGGACCTGGAGCAGGCGGCCGATGCTGCCATCGAGCACAAGAACGAGGCGGAGATGAACTTTGTGCTGTCCAAGTGCAGCGCCAGCACCGACGCCGCCGTGGTGGAGAAGCTGAACCGGGCCCGAGCCCAGCTCCTGAAGAAGTGAGCCCCGGCGCCGGGGGACCCTGCCCCCCTGCCTATGGGGGGGGGTTCCAGCCCTCCATCCTCCCACTGGGGCCCTGCTCCCCCGGCCCCCCACGCCTCCCCCCTGCCGCGGCGTGTCTGTGCCTGGGGATGAGGGCGGGGGGGCAGAAGGGCGTCCATGTCCTGCACCAGGGCCGGGGTCCCCCCGGCAGCGTCCCCCCGGCAGCGTCCCCCCGGCAGGCACTGTGAGGCCGAGGGGCTTCCTCCCTGCCTGCGAAATACAGCAGCAGGACCCCCCCTCCCTTGCCGCGTGGCCCCCTCCCATCTTGTTCAATAAAGAGAAGAGCTCGCTGTCCTGTCTCCTGGTGGGAAATGCTCGGCACCCCCCCTGGCACCCCCAGCCTGCTCAGCACCCCGCTGCGGGGGTCCCGGGGGCCAGGGGCACGGGGTGGGGGGCTGCAGGGGTTCAGGGGGGGCACTGGGGTCTGCGGAGGGGTCCCGGGGGGCCCAGAGCAGCCCCTGGGGAGGTCTGGAAGGGAGGATCCCTGGATGTCCCCAAGGTGCCCCCCTGGATGTCCCCAGGGTGCCCTGGGGGGGTCTCCGGGACCCTCCGGCGGGTCCTTGGGGGGGGTCTCGGCGGGGGGGGGGGAAGATGTCCCCTGCGTGCTCCGCCCGCCCGCCAGGGGGCGCCGCAGGGCTCGCCGCGGGCCCCGCCCCTCCCGCCCCACGTGCTCCCGCCGTGCCGCAGCCGCGGTGCATTGTGGGGCGGCAAGATGGCGGCGCTGGGAGCAGGACGGGCGGCTGCCAGGATGGGGGTCAGTGGTGGAGGGGGGGGTCTGTC
>JASVER010000244.1:125141-137878 GCA_030449065.1 Oceanodroma leucorhoa | reverse complement strand
GCCGGGGGCTGTGGGGCCAGGGGGGTCAGTTTGGGCTGGGGGGAATGAGCAAGGGGTGGGGGGGGTCAGCCCGGACGAAGGGGTCGGTCTGGGTTTGGGGGGGGCGCGGCCAGACTGGGGTGTCTCACGTTCCCACTGCCTCCGCCCCAGGGTCTGCTGCGCGCCCCGAGCCTCGGGGTGTGGAGGGGCCTGCGTGGCTCCGCCGCCCTCCAGCAGCTCCCGCGGGCCAAGGTGAGAGCGGGCGTCCCGGTGCCCCCGGGCCCACCCTGAGCGCGGCCGGCCCCCGGCGCTGCCGTGGGGAGCAGGGGAATGGGGGGGGGGAGCGAGGGACGGGCAGCCGTGGTCCCTGGGTGGTGGGAACGCTCCCGGGCAGGCTCCGCGTGGTGGAAGCAGGTTTCCTCGCTCTCAGAGCAGCGCCTTCTCCGGCCCCCCTTCCTCGGAGGCTCCCCCCTGGCTCCYGGCCTCGCCTCACCCGGGTGYGGAGGGCTGCYGGSGGGGTCGCGATGGCCAGTGTTTATCTGCTGGTACAGCTGAAACCGCTGGCCGGAGCGCAGCGTTGATTGCAGTAGGGAAAATAATCCTTTTAATCCAGTCCTTGCTGTGTAATCCTARATTTAGCGTAGCTACCTGTAGTAGTGAACATAAAATGACACAGGAAGTAACGCAATAATTATTAGAGCTYGAATAAGGTGAGAGCGAGCGGTGGCTTAGCACGCCCAGGCGTTACTCGGGCTCTGTGGTCAGGAAGGAGGAGTTGGGATGGAGCAGGGAGTTGTTTTCCGTGGAACTAAGGGTGGAAGAAACAACCCAGGTGCCAGGTAGCGAATTAACGGCGTGTTTGTGGCGTTYGGGCGGCAGGGTGGTGCGTCCCCGTTTGTGAGCGAAGGTGTCTTACGTTGTTCRAGAGGCTCGGGGGAAGGGCTCAGCACTGGGACCGGTCCTTTGACCGTGAGCTGGGGCCCGTGGCGCGGTTCCTCTGCAGATGCTTTGCTGCTTCTTGAAGTTCAGGTGGGCGAAGCTTTCCGCCCTGGGCCTGGGGGCCGAGATGTTAAAAATCAGAAGTAAAGACTTATCTTGTCTTTCTTTTCCCACTTGCTCTTTCATTTTGCCTTTCCCCCATCACCGTTTGCCGACGCTTCCGTCACCGACACGCGCGTTTCCCACGCCGTCGCTGCTTGCTCACTCCTTTGCTGTCCGATTACGCTGTTGGTGCAGCTCTTGTCTCGGACTGTGCCCGCCTGGCCCTGAGGCTGGTTCCCTSAAATCTCGTGCCCGGAGGTCAGCTCTGTGCAGGGCGTTACTTGCGAGGGAGGTGGGGGTTAGTRAAAGGACTGTGTGAAATCAGGAGGCAGCTACGGTGGGGGAGCAGGCAGCGTTGATTTGGAGGTGGGTCGCCTGTGGAACGCCTCAAGAATTATCTTTGAGACTGGTTTTGTCTCCAGAACCAAAAAAAAAGCACGCTCGACAGAGAGCTGTGGGGCAGTGCGAATGCCGCGGGAAGAGCAGGCTGTTGCACGGGAGGGCTTAGGAGGCCCTGGGGACCTGAAGTGGAAACRAGGGAGAACTCAACAACGTGAGGTTGCGCTCGGAGCTCCCAGTGAGGATTTCTGCCGTACAGAGGGAGAGGTCGTAGCGGGAACTGCTGCTTGAGGAAGGGTCTTTGGCTGCCAGAGGAGCACAGGATGTTGGCTGCTCTGTGGCGTGGTCGCAGCCACACAGGAGCAGGGGCCCCTTAAGTTAGAGCTCGCTGTTCGTACCGCAGTAAATCTCCCTTGCTAAAAGCCGTGCTCTGCGCGCAGGGGGGGGCTCCTGCTCGGGCTGGGCTCTGGGCTGCGGCGCGAGGTCTGACCCTTCCTCGCTTTGCGTGCAGTCGGAGAACGCCCAGTCTGAGAGCACGTTCCAGGTGACCATGCTGCCCGGGGACGGGGTGGGCCCGGAGCTCATGCACGCCGTCAAGGAGGTGTTCAAGGTAACGGCCCCCGCCGGGCCCGGGGAGGGGGGGGAGGGAGGAGCAGCTCCTGCGAGTTGGTTAAAGGTGCCGCTGACCCAGAGACCCGCCGGGACCTGTCTGTCTCCTCCGGCGCAGAAGAGAGCGGGCTGTGAACCCCTGGGACCTCACCCCTCCCGTAACGGGTCACTGGGAGCAGCAGGCTTGCAAACTGTCCCGTTCTTCGGCGTGAAAACATTCCTGGGGCTGTGTCCTGGAGCCAGCAGAGCCTGGGTCCGTCGCCCGCTGGGTCCTTCTCCCTCTGCCGAGGCCGCAGCGAGCACTGATGCTGTCCGGGCTGGGGGGGGCACAGGCCATCCTCCCTGCTCCCGTCGGGAGCGTGGCCCCAGGGCTGTCACTGTCCCGCTGCCCAGAACCCTCCAGGCCCTTCTGAGCTCTTCCCCAGCCGTGAGGAGCCCTGCCCTCAGAACCCGGGGAGGAGGGCCGCGGTTGGTAGTTCTGTCTCTAACACACAAGTTCTGTCCCCTCAAAGGCAGCGGATGCGGGGTGCCTGCTGTGCTGTCGGTTACGCCGGTTAATTAGTGAGGGAGGGGACTCCTGGTGTTAGAGTGACGGAAAACGTCGTCGTTCCGTTGGAACTGCGGCGGCCCAGGGGTTGGGTTCCCCCTTCTCACAAACCAGCCTGGCCGGTTTGAGGCCTCACCTCCCGGAGCCCCCGTCAGCAGCCCCCGTAACGTGTCCGTAACTTCCCCGCTGGTCTGATCCGAGGGGCCGGCGGCTCCTTCTCCGCTCTCTCGCGCAGGCCGCCAGCGTGCCGGTGGTCTTCGACGAGCACCACCTGAGCGAGGTGCAGAACATGGCGTCGGAGGAGAAGCTGGATCAGGTGGTTGACTCTATGAAGGAGAGTAAAGTGGCCCTTATAGGTRAGGCCCGGCGCCGTCTGCGGGGCGAGGAGGGGCTCTGCGCTGCCTGCGGGAGACGCTGCCGCAGCTCCAGCGCCGTGCGGTGCTGCCGGAGGGCGGGAGTTTCTGTGGCCGGGAGAAGGAAGCAGGCTGTCTTTAAGCTAAGCAGCAAATTACTAAAGTACTCGCTGAACTTACCGAAGGGGAGCTTGTATCCGGCTTCTGAAACAGATCTGATGTGGCCCGAGGGGCAAAGGGCCCCGTCGGGGCCCCGAATAGCGAGGGGTCTCTGGCGGCACCCCCTGCCCCACCCCGTGGCTTCAGGCGGTGTCCGTCGCGGCCGTCAGCGCGCTCCGGGCTCTTACTCCCGCTCAACGTTGTCCCGCAGGCAAGATCCACACCCCGATGGAGTACAAGGGAGAGCTGGCGTCGTACGACATGAGGCTCAGGTGAGGCCCGGCCCTGCTCGGGGGTGGGCGCGCCGCGGTGGGCTGGGTCCTGCTGTTCTGCCCCCGGRGCSGGGGCTGGAGGAAGCGACTCCAGGGCAGTGGGGAGTTAACTGGTGAGGCCGCACCTCGAATCCTGTGTTCAGTTTTGGGCCCCTCRCTRCAAGAAGGACATTGAGGTGCTGGAGCGTGTCCAGAGAAGGGCGACGAGGCTGGTGAAGGGTCTGGAGCACAGGTCTGATGGGGAGCGGCTGAGGGAGCTGGGGGTGTTTAGCCTGGAGAAGAGGAGGCTGAGGGGAGACCTTATCGCTCTCTACAACTACCTGAAAGGAGGCTGGAGCGAGGTGGGGGTTGGTCTCTTCTCCCAAGTAACAAGCGATAGGACGAGAGGAAATGGCCTCAAGTTGTGCCAGGGTAGATTTAGATTGGGTATTAGGAAAAATTTCTTCACCGAAAGGGTAGTCAGGCATTGGAACAGGCTGCCCAGGGAAGTGGTGGAGTCACCATCCCTGGAGGCGTTCAAAAAATGTGTGGATGTGGCGCTTCGGGACATGGTTTAGTGGGCATGAGTGCTGGGTTGGTGGTTGGACTCGATGATCTCAGAGGTCTTTTCCAACCTTAAGGATTCTGTGATTCTAATATGTCACCGGGAGGCAAAAGGTCCCGAGGGGCTGCCAGTGGCCGGGAGCCACTGCTGTTGAGTCCCCCAGGGGAGGAGGGGGGGTGGCTGGACAACAGCGGTGGCCTGTCCCGACAGAGGGTCGGCAAAGCCGTGCTGTGAGGAGGCGTGGCTGTCACCTGTGAGGGGAGGGGCAGACGGACGGACAGACAGACGGGGAAGGCAGGGGGAGGGCTCCTTAGGAGGTGGGGAGCCGTTTGCCCCATCAGCAGCTGCTACCCCAGCGCGTGTAGGGAGCAGTCGCTGCCCCAGGAGAGCTCGTGGTGAAACGCTGACCCCGCTGCCYCTCCCGCAGGCGCAAACTGGACTTGTTTGCAAACGTTGTCCACGTGAAGAGCTTACCGGGCTATAAAACACGCCACAACAACTTGGACCTTGTGATCATTCGTGAGCAGACGGAGGGGGAGTACAGCTCGCTGGAACACGAGGTACGGGAGCCTCCCTCCCGCGCGGGGGCTCTGAGCGGCGGTGACGGAATTAGGAGAGTATTTAGGGGTGCGGATACACRCAGATCCAACGAGGACAGCGATGGGCTGCCGGAGGGGTAGTGCCAGACAAAGGGGAGGTGGGTATTACCTCGATGGGGGGTGATCCAGCGTCGGGGGATCCAGCCTCCGTCTCGAGGCGCCGGCGCTGTCGGCGTGGTGCGCGGCGGGGTGCCGGGCTGCGCCGCGCGGCTCCTCACGGTGCCTTTCCCCTGCAGAGCGCCAAGGGAGTCATCGAGTGCCTGAAGATCATCACCCGCGCCAAGTCGCAGCGCATCGCCAAGTTCGCCTTCGACTACGCCACCAAGAAAGGGCGCTCCAAGGTCACGGCTGTGCACAAAGCCAACATCATGTGAGTGCCACCGGAGCGGGTCTGGGGCGTTCTCTGATCGTCAGACGCGCGACCGCTGTYACGTCTCGGACCTTGTTGCTCTCGGCAGCGCCGGCCTGGTCCCAGGGAGGCCGGGCGTTCCCGGGAGTGTGGTGGTTTCTCTCTGTACGGTCTCATCTCCAGCATGAGGCCCGGCAGCGGCAGCCTGGAGGGCTGAGGAGGTGAAGAGCTCTGGCGATGAAAGCCAGGCCCGGGGTGCTCCCCTGGGCCCCCATTTCACCCCCTGAGGCCGCGGCTGTGCGGTGGGGTGGGTGCTCCGGGGTTGCCCTGCTGCGGCGGGAYGCCAGTTGCTGTTGGATTATCTGCTGCTGTAATGGTTTCACTGCTGTCCTGCCAACCCTTCGATGTGTTCCTTGTCTCGCAGGAAATTGGGYGATGGGCTCTTCCTGCAGTGCTGTGAAGAAGTGGCAGAACTGTACCCCAAGATCAAATTTGACACCATGATCATTGACAACTGCTGCATGCAGGTGAGGGTCCCGTGGCCCTGCCCCCGGGCCTGCTGCCGCCGGGCCGGCTGCGCCGCGCCGCGGAGGGCTGAACCCTGCAAAGCTGCCGCCGCTGACAGCCTGGYGGGTCCCGGCGGCCGCCCTGGCCCGAGGTTCGCTGCTTGCGCAAGACGGGAGCCTTCTCCCTGCTCTGCTGCAGGCGAGGGCGGGAGCTGCAGGGGTGAAGGTGGCAGGGGCGTTTAGAATCACAGAGTCACACAGGTACTTAGGTCGGAAAAGACCTTTAAGATCACCGAGTCCAACCGTTAACCCAGCACGGCCAAGGCCACCACCAAACCATGTCCCYGRGCACCRCRTCTACACGTCTTTTAGATACCTCCAGGGGTGGTGAYGCCACCRCTTCCCTGGGCAGCCTGTTCCAGTGCCTGACAGCCCTTTGGGTGAAGACATTTTTCCTAATATCCAATCTAAACCTCCCCTGGCGCGACTATGTCTYGTCTGGGCTTGCAAAACCCTGCCAGGTGATGTAGGTCTGTGGCTCCCGAGCCGTTTCGGTGGGGCTCCCCGTGCTCCCGGCTCTCACCTGAGCACAGTTTGGGGATGTTTTCAGACACGGTGGGTTCTGCTGCTCCACCGGGTTCGTGTACCCTGCCCTGGCCCGAGGGCCRTGGAGCTGCCTGCAGCCGTCGGGTGCGCAGGGCCTCAGGGCCTCCCGYTCCCTCCGCGCAGCTGGTGCAGAACCCTTACCAGTTCGACGTCCTGGTCATGCCGAACCTCTACGGCAACATCATCGATAACCTGGCAGCCGGCTTGGTGGGCGGCGCCGGCGTGGTTCCCGGGGAGAGCTACAGCGCCGAGTACGCCGTGTTCGAGATGGTGAGGAGGCTCGGCTCCCCCGGCGGCTGCTGGGCCGGACCGGCCCCCCGGCTTATCCGGGGGGCTGCCGGGGACGGGGGTGTGGGAGACGGTCCGTCACCGTGGCTTCTCCTCCCGCAGGGCGCCCGCCACCCCTTCGCCCAGGCCGTGGGCAGGAACATCGCCAACCCCACGGCCATGCTGCTGTCGGCCGCCAACATGCTGCGGCACCTCAAGTGGGTGCCTTTGGGGTGGGGGTGCGGCGGGGTGGGCAGSGGGAGCCGACGAGGGACTGACCCGCCGCTCCCTTCCTCTCCCCAGCTTGGAATTTCACTCCAATTTGATCGCGGATGCGGTGAAGAAGGTGATCAAAGTCGGAAAAGTGAGTGTTGGGCAGCCGGCCTTGCCGCGCGCCCGTAGCCGTGTGAGTGTTGGTGGTAGCGAGCTGCGCTGCGTTCTCCCCGACGGACAAGTGCGAGTCTCGGCCCTCCGCGCCCCTGCCCGGCTCGGAACCCGCGTGCGCGCAGCCGCGGCCCCTCCGCCCCCGTCCCGGGGCTGCTCCTGCTGCCTGGGGCAGGGCTGGGGGACGTCGGACGGGGTCCCTGGCAGGGTGCGCCGAGGGAAGCTGCTCCCCTCTCCCTTCTCGCAGTCGTTTCACTCGGTTCACCATCACGTTTCTCCCTTGTTTCTCCCCTTCCCTGTGTTGGATTTTTAGGTTCGGACACGGGACTTGGGCGGTTACTCCACCACTTCTGACTTCGTGAAGTCTGTGATTGACAACCTGCACCCCCACTATGGTGCCTAGGACCCCCGCTCGCCCCGGGGACGTCACTGCGCCCTGCAGCAGCTTCCCGTAGCTTACAGCCCGCAGCGCGTCCTCCCCCTCCCCTCGCCCTGGCCGAGGGTCCTCGGGGGAGGAGGAGGAGGGCAGCCCCCCTCCTGCCCAGCCCAGAACCCAGTAACCGCCCCAGTCAGGCCAGCGGGGATTGCTGGAGGGACCAAGGGCAGGGCTCCCTGCGGAGTGAGGACCCCCAGGGTCCCTCCGGTCCGCGTGGGCAGCGCCTCCGCTGTCCCCTCCGTGCGAGGAGGGCAGTGCGGACCGCGGGGCCTGCTGGGGGGGCGAAGGGGCAGCCCCCCAAGCTCGGCAGGCAGCTCCCGGGGCAGAGGGACCACGGGTGCTGTAGGAGCCTCCTCCTCCCCCAAATTTAGCAATAAAGGGCGCTCAGGGCCGAGGCCCCCCCACCCAGGAACGCAGGAGGGCGAGCTGCCCCCCTCCCCTCCCCGGCACAATCCCGTGTGTCCGGAGAGGTGGCATCCGTGGGGCTTCGTCACCTCCTGCCCGCCGGGACCTGCTCTGCCCCCACTTTTGTGGCCGTTTCYGAGCGCCGGGGCCCTGCCCGGTGAGCCCGGGGCTCGGCCGCCCCGCGCGGGGCCAACGCTCGTCCCGCCGCYGGCAGGGCCCGAGCTGCTGCTTCGCCCGGCCCCACGCCGGGGTCCCTGGGGAGCGGCAGCAGCCTGGGGCCGAGCTGCCGAAGCGCTCGGTGGGACCAGGGAAGCGCTGCCCTGGCAGGCGGCTGCTGGGGCCGGGCGCTGTGTGTGAGCGGCCGGACGCGTACCGACCGCTGCGCTTTGTACTCGGCTTTGCAAATAAAGGGTCCAACGCTCCCCTCCGCCCCTGCCCCTGGGTGCTGTTCCCCACCCGGCCGGGCCCCTGTATGGCCCCCGGGGGAGCCGGGGCCAGAGGCCGGGCTGGCAGCGAGCGCAGGGCCGCAGCAGTGGGAGCAGGGCTTGGGCCAGCGCTCAGCACCCGTCCTGCACCGCTCAGCACCCGTCCTGCACCGCCGCTGCCAGCCCCTCACCGTCCCCTCCAGCCCCCTGGGGTAGGTGAGCCCCCGGAACAGCTCTGCCGGGGAGGGGCTGCCACGAACTCCTCCGCTCCTTCAATTCCTGCCCGCCTGGAAGCCGGCACTGGCAGAGGAGCAGTTACTGACCCCCCCCTTGCCGTGGGGGCTGCTGAGGACCCCCCCGTGGGGCTGAGGCAGTTGGGGTGCTGGTGCTGGAACCAGGGCCCAGCACTTGCCCGAGCAGCGCACGAGCATGACGGGGTGCACCAGCGCTTGGGGTGGGCGATGCCCCCTCGGCTGGCGTGGGGCTCCTGCCCCACCCCACAAGCTGCCCCCGTCACACYTCCGCCTCGCTGGGGCACGGGGACGCTCCCAGCCGGGGCTGCGAAGGGCCTCGGGGGGCCCCGGTCCTGCGACAGCACCCAGCACGGGGCCAGGGGGTCCCCGCYCGGCTGCAGGGACCCCCCCTCCCTCCCGGCTAACGCTCCCCTCTCCTTGCAGGTGCGCACAGCCGACATGGGGGGCTACGCCACGTCCCTGGATTTCACCCAAGCCGTGATAGCTGCCCTGGATGTCTAGGGCCCCTCGCCTCGTCCTCCCCACTCCCACCCGGTAACTTATTGCTTGCCTCTAATAAAAGCAGCCTCTGCAGCATGGCGGGGCACCTCCGAACACGCGCAGCGCCATCTCTTCCCTCCGCCCCAGCCGCGCCGGGAAGGACGGCCGCGGCAGGGCGAAGGTGCAGCCGCTGTGCCGGGAGCCGGGTGGTCACCTCCCGCCCGGGCGAGGGGAGGCCGAGCCCCGCCGGGGCCCCCGCAGCCCCCTGCAGCCACGTCAGCTGCAGCAGAACAAGACACAAGAGGATCAACACCCACCTCAGCCCTTTATTGAGGTTCGGTCACGGCGAGCGGTTTTCTGCCCCGCCACAGGCGCGGCTACAGCCCGAGCCACCCCCCGGGAAGGGGCCGTGGGGGGCGCGAGGAGGCGACGCCGGGCAAGGCACAGCCAGGCTCGAGCGCTGCCCCGGGGGGTGCTGGCGCCTTGGCCGGGCCAAAGGGACCCACCCAGAGCACCAGGTGCCAAAACGCCTTTAATGCGGCTGCCCCGCCACGTTACAGCGCCGGGGCCGCAGCTGCCGCGAAATGCCAGCGGCCAGAGGCCAGGCGGAGCTGACCTGCCTGTCCGTGAGTCCGTGCTGCTGGAGCACGGCCCGGCTCCAGCTCCACTGTCCCCTAGTCCTCCTCCGAGTCCTCGGCCTTCTCCTTCTTCTTCTTCTTTTTCTTCTTCTTCTCCTCCTGTTCAGCCTCCGCCGTTAGTTTCCTTTTCTTTTTGGGCAAGGCCTCCTCCTCCAGCCCGTTCTCCTCCGGCTCCAATTCAGTCTCCAGCTCCTCCTGCTGCTTCTTCTTCTTTTTCTTCTTCTTGGGCTCCGTGTCGTTCTCCTGAGGGGACACCCCGGGTCAGCAGGAGCCGTGCCCAGCACGGGGAGCTGGGCGGCTGCCCCGGATCCTGCCCTCCCCCCCCCTCGCCCTGGGGGGCTGGAGCCCCGGCACCATCCCACAAACCCCGCGGGGCTGCGGGACAGCCGGGCGAGGAACAGCCGGGAGCCGCCGCTCCGCCAGCCCGGCGCAGGGGGGCACCCACCCCGCAGCCCCCTGCCCTCACCTCTATCTCCAGCACCGAGTTCTTCACCTCCTCTGCGGCCGCAGCCAGGGCCTCCAGCCGCCGCTTCTCCCTCTTCTTCTTCTTCCTCTCCTTCTTCTCCTGCTTCCTCTTCACCTCAGCCACCACCTCGCTCGCCTGCCGCAGGAGGGAGGGACTCACCGGCAGKTCCCAGCCCCGGGCCCGTCCCCGCCCCRCGGCGCCCGTCGGATCAGCCTCATTAAATCAGTCTTTTCCCTCCACAGCGCGTCAGGGTGGGAGTTTGACATCACRTCCGACGGCGGGGCCCCGCCCGGCCCCAGCCCCGCCCACCCGGCCCCGCCCGGCCGCAGCCGCCTCACCTCCACCACGGCCTCCTTCATCACCTCCAGGTTCTTGCGGGGCGGCTCCCCCGTCTCGTAGAAGGCCAAGCGCTCCTCCACCTGCTCCCGCAGCTTGTCCCCAAAAACGCTGGTGGGGACTTCTGCAGGGACAGGAGAGGGGCTCAGCACACCCTGCCCCGCCCCACCCTGCCCCGCCCCCCCCTCCCTGCCCCGCCCCCCACTCTGCTCAGACCAGAGGCATCACCATTCACACAGTGAGATGCTGTTGACGAAAAATATTCCCATCATCGCAGAGACGGCCCGCGCCCCTCCCGCCCCCCTCCTGCCCCCGCACCCGAGAAGCAGTCGATGCGGGAGGCGATGGTGCACTTGTTGGCCAGGTAGCGGGAGATGCGCCCCTTGTTCTTGGCGGCCGCTCGCCCGATGAAGGTGGAGTGGAAGATGAGCCCGTACTTGGGGGTGTTCCCTCGCGTCTTCAGGGCCCTGGAACCGGCCGGCGGCACCGTCAGGGGCGGCGGGGGAGCCGAGGGCACCCCCGGACCGCAGCCCCCACCGGCAGCCCCACGCCTCGCCCGCAGGCAGCACGGCACGGCCCACGGGGACGGACGCCTCCCCCCCCGGCCCCGCTAACCTCCGGGGGTCCCTGGGCACGGCCCCGCCGCGGGGCACCCGCCGGGCGAGACGCAAAGCCACGGTGGTCGCTCAGAGACTGGGGCCGGCCGATCACACGCGGCCGAGGCCACGGGGGCCCGGCGCGTCGCAGCCAGCGGCCCAGGGGCCCGCCATCACCGCGACCACCCCGCAGCGGTACCTGAAAAGGGCTTTCTCGGCCCCCAGGATCTGCACCGTCGAGGCCGGGTACTTGGCCAGGTTCGTCAGGCTGCCGGCGTGGGAGATGAGGCGGGCGCCCACCTGGGACGGAAGGGGGGGGGTTACGGCTGCCCCCACCGCAGGAGCTCGGCTCCCGGCGGCGCGCAGCCCCCAGGCCGGGGATCAGCAGTGAGAGGTGTCAGCAGGACGGCTCAGTGGATTGACAGATTCGCTCAGACATCACCTCCGCGGCCTGGGGCAGCCCGGGGCGCGYGCGCTCGCACTCACCACCTCCCCGATGAGGGCCGAGAGGCTGGGAGCCACCTGGCTCATCTTGGAGCGGAGATACTCCTGCAGGCCCTTGCGGTACTCGGAGAGCGAGATGACGCGGCTGGAGAAGCTCTCGATGTTGATGAGGTCGAGGGGGGAGATGTCCATCCCTGGGGAGACGGCCACCGGGGGCTGAGCAGCCCCTCCCAGGGCGGGCGGGATCCCTCCGGCCGCAGCTCACCCCCCCGGGACGCGCGGTGCTCCGGCGGAGCCGCCCCCGCCTGTCCCCACGCACCCATGGAGGAGCGGGAGGCTTCCAGGATGGCCTGTGCCTTGGCACCGTCCATGACGATCTCCTCCAGCCCCTCCAGGCTCTCCTCGCTCAGCTCCTTGCGGTTCCCGATGAACTTGGCCAGCCGGCAGTAGGTGTAGTTCTCGGAGACGATCTTGATCAGCTCGGGGAAGTGGTACCCGTACCACTCCCTGCGGGGAGACGGCGTCAGCGCCGCAGCCCAACCCCTCCCGCACCCCGCGTGTCCCCCAGGCACGGTCCGGCCGCGGCCCAGGCACGGTCCCCCCTGGCCGGGCCGGGCTCGGGGCRCTGCTCTGCCTCCCCGTCCTGTACAGGCAGCCGGAGGGGCGGCTGCCTGCGGTAAGCGTGGGGAGACGGGCCCGCGCCGCCCCCCCGCCCCRGGACCCCGCTCACCGCACGCGCATGGAGAAGGTGTTGATGTCCTTGTCCAGCTGGTCCAGGAGGCTGATGGACTGGATGATCATGTTGTCCACGCGGTTGACGTTGAACTTCACCTTGGCCCGGGAGTAGCTGTGGCCGAGGCCCAGCTGGGCCTTGGAGGCCGACTGGGCGGTGAGGCCCTTCACCAGCGCGTGGAAGTGCAGGCGGATCCCTGCGCGGGGAGCCAGCCGTCACCGCCGCCGCGCCGGGGATGGCCACGGGGCCCCCCCGGCTCCTGAAGCCCCCCCCCGGCGTCCCCTCCGTCCCCGGACTCACCCCGCAGGATCTCGGCCACGACCCCCCCGGTCTGGCACTGGTAGCCCAGCTCCTCCAGGATGGCGGCCCCGATCTTGGGGTCGGCGACTCCCAGCAGCGCCTTCTTCTTCTTGGCCGGCATGGAGGTCTCCAGCAGCAGCCGCAGGTCCTCGTGGAGGATCCCTGCGGGGCGGGGGGGGGGTCAGCAGGGCCGCGCGGTTCCCCGCGGGGGGGTCCCGCCGCCCCCGCCCCGCTCACCCTCGGAGACGGCGTTGATGTTCTCCAGGGCGCTCTGGGCCGACCGGAAGGGCGCGAAGGCCGCGAGCTTCACCACGTTGTGGAACTTGCCGACGGTGAGGACGCTCTCCTCCACCTGCGGGGCGGCGGTCAGGGCCCGGCGCCCAGCGGAACACCCGGCCCCGGGGAACGGCCCCCGGACGGCGGGGAGGCCGGCAGCTCCCGGGAACGAGCCCCGCGGCACCGGAGCAGCCCCGCTCCCACCCCCCGGTACCCGGCCCCGGCCCCTACCTGCGGCAGCAGCAGGCTGATCTCCTCCACCTCCCGCACGGCGAACAGCGCGTACCCGGCCGCGTGCTCGAACAGCACGTGCAGCAGCACCTGCACCGGCACCGGTCACCGGGGCCTCGGGGCGGCCGCAGGCCCCGCTCCCGCCCCGCGCCCCCCCGCCCCG
>JASVER010000244.1:111356-124350 GCA_030449065.1 Oceanodroma leucorhoa | reverse complement strand
CGGCGGGGTGGGTGGCGGGGGGGGGAGCCCCCGGCGGGGCCCGGCTCGCCCCGGGGGAAAGCGGCTCCGGCTGCCGCCCCCCCGGCGGGGCCGGGGCGGGGACGCGGGGGCTGGGCGGGGGGCGCGGGGCCCTGGGTCCGTGCGGCTCAGGGGGCGAAGCGGCTCCGCAGCTGGTGGAGCAGCTCGGGGGTGAGGAGCAGGCGGTGCGCCTGGCTGTGCCCGGGCGGGCAGGGGAAGGTCACTTTGCCGTAGTACGCCATGCCCTCCTCCTCCTCCTGCTTGGCCTGCGGGGRCAGAGCGGCCGTCGGCGGGGACAGCACCGGGACGGTGCCCCCCCCTCCTGCGGCCAGGGGTGTCCCCGCAGCGAGGGCTGCCGCGGGCCCTGGGGCCCCGGACGGGATGGAGCACGGACCCGTGCCCCGGGGCCCCCGGACACCCCCGGACCGAGGGTCTCACCTTCAGGAAGGCGGAGGAGGGGAAAACGCCAAAGCTGGTGGGGACGCTGGCACCCGGCTGCTGCTGCACCATCTCCCTCATCGTGTCGTCCTGGGGCGGGGGGAAGAGCACGACCAGGTCACCCCTGGAACCGCCCCGCTGCCGCCCCTGCCCCTGCACCCAGGCTCCCCGCCCCGCAGAGCCCCTCGCCCGCCCCGCAGAGCCCCTCGCCCCCCCGCACCCCCGGGGACAAGCCAGAAGGCTCAAACCCGGCTTCGCTTTGGAAGGTGAAGGGGGCACCACCTCGCCCCCCACTGCCGCAGCCGGAGGGGCCGCGGGGCGCACCGAGGGGCCGGCAGCACCGAGGGCCCGGCAGCACCAGCTACGGTGCCCGCAGTGGGACGCACCCGTTCATTCCCCCCAGGGCCTGGGGGGACAGGAGGGCTGGGCCTGGGGTGCTGCCGGGACACCCACCCTCCCACGCCGGCACCGCCACAGCAGCCGCAGGAAAGGTGCCTGCAGCCTGCGCGGGCGATGCGGCAGGGGCTCGCCTTACCCTCAGGGCGTCGATGCTGTTTCTGAGGGACCACAGGCGGGCCATCTGCTCCAGCAGCCGCGCTGACGAGCTCCTTGCTGCGGAAGACAGGGGGTGAGAAATGCMGGCGCCGCGGGGCCGTCCCCGCACGGACGAGGCCGCGGGCGTAAGGGCAGCACCGGCGCTCGTCCAGCGCTTTTTACCCCAAACGCCCCCAACGCGGAGCACCGGGGCCCGCCTCGCCCAGCCCGACGGACGGCGAGCCCCGCGGCTGGGCGCAGACCAGCACCGCAGCACGAGCAAGGCAACGGCCGCCGCCGCGCCGGCTCCTCCGAATGCCGACGCAGGGGAGAGGGAGAAGGGAGGTGCCCTCCCCGGGGCTCAAGATCCAGCCAGCCACGAGCTGCGGGGCACGATCCAGCGTGTGCCGAGCGCCGGCTCGGCCAGCTCGGGGTCTTGCCACGACGCGCGAGTGCCGGCAGCCGGGGGGACGGGGACGGCCACCTCTCGGGGGCACGAGGCCATTCCCTGCTGCAGAGGGAAGCCCGGTCAGCGTGAGCGGCCCGGGATAACTGCCACCAGAGCGGATCCCTCGCAGGCAGGTCTGAACGGGAAGGCTGGAGCTCTGCCCTGGAGCAAACCCTGCTCCAGCTGCTGGCTGGATGGGAAGGAGGTGCCGGTCCCTCCCCGGGCAGAGGGAAGACRCGGAGGTTGCTCACAGACCGTGGGCCCAGCTTCCTCCAACCCCCCTGCTCCCCAGATGCTTCAGCCGAGGAAYGTTTGTGTAGGACCTACCCGACTTGGTCTGCTTCATGTCCATAACCTTGGCGTTGGCGCTCATCTGATGGAGGGTCTCCAGGAGCTGGCTGGTCTTGCGATACAGCGTGCGTGTGGCCAGACCTTCTCCCTGCCTGGTCTTGGGGAGGGAGATCTTGGGCACCTGCAGAGGCGTCAGGCTGGCCAGCTCCATCTTCATCTGGGCTCCCTGGGACCGACGGGGAGAAGGTCGTTAGGGGCAGCGTGTTTATTTGGGAGGAAGAGAGCAGAGAAAATGCRGCATAAAGGCAGCAAAAGGGAGAGCCCAAACGAAGAGAAAAGGGCATAAAACYATAGCCAAAACCACCAGAGGGTGGGTCTTCCAAGGGTGGGAGCACGGATGCCCAGGGACAGCAGTGACGTCCCAAACGCACCAGGACACCGGAGGGAAGCCCTTGGACAACCAGCTGAGCACGCGTGAGACTCGGAGAGGGGGAAACGGGCACCTCYGTACTTACAGAACCGTAACTTAACAGAGGCCACGTATGTGACTCATTAGACTTAAGAGCTATCATTAACAGCTTCACAGTTGTGCATAATAATCTGCATGATTATATGTCTGTCAGTTAATATTAGTGGAATGTTACTGCACTGCTGCTTTGCCCGTTTCCTCAYAGGGGGTTCATTCACCAATAAATGCCTCCATCAGCCTGCATCAGCCGGCACCTGGAGTCCCCAGTGTGACGGGGGGACCAAGGCTGGGCCGGGATGCCACCAGCACCCCCAGCTCTGCCGGCCGCTCCGGCTCCCAGCCGCTGGCCCTGCGCTCGGACCAAGGGCTCGGCCCCTTCCCCCAGAGCCAAAGCCCCTTCCCCACAGGAGCCAAAGCTCATCACTGGCGGAGAGCTCGCCGCGAGCCCCGCCGCAGAGCCGTGCTCCTGACCACCACCGATCTGGTGGACTAAGCACCCTTCCTCCAGCTCATCCCATGCGGACCGCATCCCATGTGCACTGCATCCCCTGCGGACCGCATCCCATGCACACCACATCCCACGCGGACCGCATCCCACGCGGACCTCCCTCCCTGGCCCCTCCTGGCCTCTTGGGACATGACTTTGTCCAAGACCATCAGCCGAAGGCCGGCACCGACCCAGCGCCAGCCCCGAGCCTGCCGCCGGAGGAAGGCGAAGGCCCCCGAGCAGTGCCGCAGCGCTGCAGGACAGTCCTTCCCTTGGGCCGCCGTGCCTGAGGTTCCCGCCGCAGGAACGGGAACGGCGCAGCCGTGCCGCGGCTGGGCTCCTCGCAGAGGCCCTCTCTGTAGAGCAGAGTCCAACATGCCTCCCGCCATTCCCCTGTTTCTCTTCCCGAGGAAACCCACAGCGCGGAGGGCAGAGCTGCTCTGCGGCGTTGGAGCGAGCACATCACCGCCCGCGGTGCTGGCAGCAGCCGGAGCCTCCGGCTGCTCCGCCCGGCCCCAGGGCATCACGCTCCCCCCAGCCACCCCCCGCCTTGCCCTCCCTCTTCTCCTGCTCGACCCCCCGACACACGGCACGTCCGAGCCCCGGGGTCCGGCACGCCGGGACCCGCCGCAGGGCGAGGCACCTCCCGCGCCTCACCTTGAGCCGGTTGTTCTCGTTCTTGAGGTGCTTGATGGAAAGCTGCATGGCATCGATTTGCTGGAGGAGGAGAGGCGAATCCTTCACCTGGACGGGTCCTGAGCCACCTCCCGTCACCTGGCCGGCACCGACACCTGCGGGTGGGCACAAACGGCAGCAGCATCAGCCACCGTCACGCGCGAGCGCGGGGCAGGACTGCTACAGCGGCGCCGGACATGCGGACAGGCTCAGCAAGGGGACAAGCGTCTGCAGCGTCGGGAGAAGCAGCGTCCGCCTGTGTGCGCCCAGGCACCCACGGAGCCACCACGAACACGCGGCACCTCCCGTCCCGCTCCGGCGGAGAAGGGCAAGACGCCGGCCGGCCGGGGCAGGACCTCCCCCCACGCCTCCTCAGCAGCCCGGCACCAGGCATTCCCGGCRGCCGCTTCCCGAAGACGCGGGGCCGTGCCGAGCTCTGGGCGCTCGGGGACCCGTCTCTCCGCTGCAGGAGTCACACCACTCCGCACCCGTGGCGGTTCCATGCCCATCACTCCCTTCCTGGACRCCCGGTGCCATCCAGGAGTGCACCRGCCACGGGCTCCCCTGCRCCACAGGCTGCTCGGCATCGGAGCCGAGCCCTGCCCTCGAGCAGGACCCGCGTCCTTCCCCCTGCTCCCAAACCAAGCCTTGTCCCAGGGCCATGCTTGGGTGCCTTGGGACGCTAGTCCCCCCCGGCATGCACTTCTGGGGGCCGGAGGAGGCGGGGAGCACTGGCATGCTGGGTGCAGTACTGTACCTCTCTGCTGTTCCTCTGCAGTACAAGGAGAGGAGCCAGAGGAAAGACAAGAAGAAGCAGAATTAAAGCCGAGGATCAAGTTGGAGAGGAGCCACGGCCAGAGGAGCTCTGGTCACCCACGGCTGTGTCCTGTGCCAACCCCTGTCCCCGRACTCAGGGAGCAGCGCCCATCCCAGCAGCCCCCCGGGGCACCGGGATKCCGTGTGCCGCCGCTGCAGGAGCCGGCAAGCCCCGGGCGGGGACGTCAGCAACCCGAGCAGGACACACACACCCACGGCGTGGCTCCTCCGGAGCYGTGCTGACCTGCTCCAAGGTGCTCCGTCCGAGCCCCCCGCGCAGGGGCGGAGGAGCAGCTCCTGCACCACACCCCCGAGAGCTGGGGTCCCCTCGGCCCGCGCTCCCCCCCTCTGAAACGCAGCGCTCGCCAGCCGGCTGGTGCTGGCCCCGTGCCCACAGCGCGGCGGACGCTGTTGGGGACCGAGAACACGGTGTCAGCACCCCCGAGAGCCAGAGCTCGCGGCCACAGAGACCCGGGGAGAGGCTGCAATGCCACGAGGGCCAGGAGCTGCTGCCTCCAGGAGCTGCTGCCTCCACGGGCCAGGCTGCGTCCGGGTGTCACCCAGCCCAGCCCAGGCCCAAAGGATCAGGAACCCGGACCCTCCGGATCACCGCCACCCTGGGGCCAGAGGGCCCGGCTGCTCCACAGTCCCAAAGGACACCGGAGCTCTCAGTTCAGGAGGCCACACACTGTCCTACAGCCAGAGCTCCTGACAAAGACCCCAGCGCATTTCCATCACCCCACACCCCTGCTTTGCCACCGGGCATTTCTCGTAGGACATGTCCTCCAAACAGMGTGACAAGGAACGTGCTAACACCCCCGCTAGTCAGCATGAGGACCCGCAACCTCAGCAAGCACCCGTCCCTCACCATCTCCCACCCTTGCTGCTGGGCTTCCGGAGAGCCCAGGAGGCACGGAGAAATCGGATCTCGTCCTCTGAGCCAGGCAGGTCAGAGCAGCAGAGCCCCAACAGCCCGGTCCGTGCCCTGGAGAGGCACAGCAGCGGAGGCGGGCGCTGCGGGAGGGCCGGGCAGGCAGAGCAGCGGACCGTCGGAGCACYATTCCCAGGCGCTGCTGGCTCCTGCCGGCAGCCCGAGCTCCCGCACTGCCTCCCGGACATCACGCAGGGACTGCGGGGCTCCTGCACAGCTCCCGGACTCTGGGTCGGGAGGATGTCCCAGGCTCCCTTTCCAGCCTGCAAATACCCTACACCAGCTGCAGAAGCGTTCGAGAGCTCTGGGGACGCCGGGTACGCACCTCCGGCGATGCCAGACACGATGGAGGCAACTCCAGAGGCAGGGGCACCGCGCAGGCCCTCGATGGTTCGCTTTGACTGGTTGTTCAGGCGCTGCTTCAGCTCCACCTTCTCCGATTCCAGCTGGTCGATGTCTGCCTGAAGAGCATCCATGGTCTCCTCAAACTCCCTGGGAAGAGCACACAGAGTCAGCCACGGGTGCAGCCGGAGACGCTCCTCCGAAGGAAAGAGGCAAGCGGTCCGGGACGCGAGAGCTCCTGGCTTTGCCGTGCCTCCGGCTGCTGTGCTTCAAGCACGGACCTGCTGAGCCAGGAGCTGGAGCCCCACCAGACTGCAGTACAGCGCGGGGGGAAGGATTTATCCCTACTGAACCCGGCATCTCCTCAGCTGTTTTGCCCAGCTCTTACACGGCCAGCCAGCGCTCCCTCCACCCCGCAGGCTGCACCTCCCTGCTCGGCCACGGGCTGCCAACAGACCACCTGTGGCCAGAGACGCTTGGAGCACAGCAAYGGTAGCAAGAACACGCCAGGACAACGGCCCTTTCCACAAGAGCATTTGAACAGGAACTTTCCCAGGACCCCTCGACCAGCCTGTGCTCTGCTGTGCACCGTTAAAATGTGCTGGTTCCCCTGCGGATCCTCCGCTAACGTCCCCCTCYGCTAACGTCCCCCTCYGCTAACGTCCCCCTCCGCTAACCCACAAACCCTCCCAGGCAGCCCGAGGGACCTCCGGCTGTCCAGCCCTCACCAGAGACCCTCCGTCAGCAGCCCCATCTCACACTTACTTCTCTTTCTTTTTGAGCAGCGTCTGGGTCTCATCCAGCTTTGTCTGTATCTTTTCCACACGGTCATCTGCATCCTTGGATGCACTGTCCAGCTTCTTCTCCAGGAGGCTGAGCCGCACGTTCGCTTCGCTGAGCTCCTCGCCCTGGAGAGGCAGGAAAGAAATCAGAGAGCTCCAGAGCCCTGGGGATGGGGGTGCTAAGAAAAGCTCCTCGCAGCGCCAATCACAACTCCGACCCACACCGCACCTACGCTTGGTACCCAGACACACGCACCCATCACCAGCCAGCGCTCGCCGCCCCAGAACGTCGTGGGGGACAGGCCAGGAGAGTCTCTGGCAGGGAGGCACCAGCAGACAGCACCTCCCCGACAACTGAACAGTATTTCCAGGAGATCTGGCTGGGACTCGAGACAGCTCCACAGGCAACAAGTCACCTGGAGCACGAACGTGACCGCTACAGCAGCACTTCAGCTCTTCACTGACCAGCCAGGAAGGCAGGGATCAACTGAAGGACAGCTTACCTTGATCTTGAGAGACTTTTTCAGCTCTTTGATGACCGTCTCCCTGTCCTCCAGCTTGAGCCCCAGCCCCTCGGCATCGGTGATCTCTGCCCGAAGAGCCGCTGCCCGAAGGTCAGCAGGYGGGGTGGGCTGCAACGGAGACCAGAGGAACAAGATACAAAATCGGCATTTTACGAAGAATTCCAGTAATTGCCGATGGGGCCACACAGCAAGAGGGGGACCGTTCCCGGCCTCCCTGAATCCTGCAGGCACCCGCTGCGGCTCCCCAGCTCTCTGCCCCGCATCAGAAGACAGTCTCCTGCCAGGGGAGGCAGCAGCAGGGCTGGGGGAGGTTACAGAGCAGCTCAGATGCCCCGGCTCTGCCTGCGGCCCCCGCCACAGCCGAAGCCCACCTTGGTCTGTGGCCTATCCGCGTCGTATTCTCCCTCCTGCATAGCCGTGGCCATCTTGTTCATGGTCGCGATGAGGATGCTGCAAGACTGACGCAGACACTCGTAGGGGTTGATGCCCTGGGTGCCGTAGATCTGCAAAGGACGGGAAGGACGTGGCAGGTGCCCCTGGGCTGGGCTCACAGCCCCCGATACAGCCCCCTCCCGCCCCTGGGCTGGGCTCACAGCCCCCTCCCCACTCCCCACAACGTCCCACAGGCCTCGAGCGGCCGCAGGCCCTTTGGTGCGGCTGCGGAGCTGCGGGGAAGGACAGCACGGAGCAGGGACCACAGAGCCCTCCGCATTTTGGCATTCCCYGGCCATTCCCCGCTCACGGCAGYGGGCTAGATGACCTTTGAAGGTCCCTTCCAACCCAAACTATTCTACRATTCKACGATATTCCCAGGARTTCATTCCCAGCCTCCACAAGGCTCTCCCACCCAGAGCCGCTCGCAGGCAGGACCGCAGCACTGGAGCGAGACGGGTCCCGGCTTTACCCCGCTGCAGCAGAGAACAAGGGGCAGTCGGGAAGGGGGTTTCCCACCTGCTCGCTCGCTTTGAAGGCCAGATCCTCCAGCTTCACCGCCAGCAGCCCCTCGTTCTCCGCCAGAGGAGCGATCATCTGCGCCCCGGCAGCGGCCACCTCCTGCAGCACRGCCACCACCCACGTCAAGTGCTTGCGGCAGTCCAGCAGCGTGTCCGACACCTGAAAGTCGGGCAGAAGCAGGATGGTTGGGAAAGACAGAGACAAACGGGTTGCTTTCCAGCTCGCTTCCCGGGCTCTGAGGAAGCTCCTGGCTGCGCAACACTCGCCTCACCCTAGTCTGACAGCTAGTGAGACTTTAACTTGCTTCTGAAGCATCACTAGGAAGATGGGAAGCACCAGGAAAGACAGAAAGAAACCAAAGGCTGGAGAAAAGTAGGTTACAAAGTCCATGKCTCCATCCCAACTAGAAACACAAAGCCCAGGGACGTTACATCCCACCTCAGCTCGCACCAGCTCACCTGCTGCCCAAAGCCCAGTGCCGCAGGGATACCCGGAGCGTCCGTCCCAGGCATGCGGCGCCTGATCTTCTTGCAGAACTGGCGAATGTCGCTGCAGGAGGTCTCTAGGTCCTTGAGGAGGATGGCAAGGTCGGAAGCCTCCTGCCCAGCCTAGGGTGCAGAGAAAGGACCTCAGAAACACTGACAGAGGGATCGTCGGCGAGGGGAACCCAGCACAACCCCGCAGAGCCCCCCCGAGCACGTCCTACCTGGAGGAAGGATCGCAGCCGGCACACCTCCACCCCCATGCAGTCCAAGGCACTCTGGGTGAACTGCAGAGCACAAACACGGGTACCGTCAGCTCGGGGCAAAGCACAGACCGGGCAAGACGGCTGCCCCAGGGCAAACTGCGGCTTCGGACTCGGGCATTTCAGGCCGGACCCTCTGTACACCGCCCTGCCACGACGGCAGGATTTACAGGAGCAGGAAAACAGGCTGAGGCATTCAGTCAATTTTTGTTTTACTCCATGGGGAGCAGGACACCGGTGCTTCCCTTGGAAGCTCAGGGCAGTACAACACTCCCTCTCAGACACTAGGTTCTCCGCTGCTCCCTCTCAGTTCTCCCTAGGTTCTCTGCTGCTGCTCTTCTCTTTCTACCCAGACATCTGCAGGGCAAAYGGCCCCACATCTTCCTCCCCTTTCCCTGACCTGGGAGCCCTCTGTGCCACCGCAGGCAGCGGGAGCTGGGGAACAGTGACTGCAATAGGGAGAGGGGGAGAAGAGGCACTTCAACTGACAAAATGATCTCAGGGGGGGAGCAGAAAGGGCAAAGGCAGAAAACATGCAACAAGGGAAGAGTCAGGTTATTTTTCCCCACTTCACCTTGATGTGGTCGGCCAGYTGCATCGTGCAGTCTTCAGCCTGGTCAGCCAGGTGGATGCTGTACAGATGCTAGGGGGAGAGAGACCAGCAGAGATCAGCACCCCTCAAACGTCCCCACACACGCAAGCAAACAAACCAAATTAGGAAATACCCAACAAAAAAATCCAAACATTGAGGGCTTGGCCTAATTTTTAATTGGAAGTGAAAACTCTTGCAGTGACCCCCACCAGATCCCCTCTGAACGCTCTGCCCTCCGAAAGGGCTGGTGGCCTTTAATTCAAAGGGTCAGCAGCCCTGCCCCGCAGCGCAGAGGTTCGTAGGATGGGAGATCCGCGTCCTTTCTGCCCGGGACAGAGAGCAGAGAACACAGCCCCAGGTGACACAGCCCCAGGCTCGAGTCCTGCGTGCTCCGGAGATGAGAAACATCCGAAGGGAAGTGCTACCAACGAGCTTATTCACAGCCCATCAAGGTGCCACGTGAACGACGTATCCGAGGGCACGATGCCCAGCTGCGGCACGCACTGGCGCGGTTGCACCAGTTCCCCGCCCCGCAGGCCAGAAACGCCCCGAGCTTGGCCAAGAGCCCAAGAGCCCGTCGCTCTCGGCTCCGCAGACCCACCTGGTAGTACTTGATGGCTTTGGTCAGCGGCTCCACGTTGACCGTCTCGTCCAGCTGGTCCTTGTGCAGCAGCTCGATCAGGAAGTCCAGTGAGCGCTCGTGGACGCTCATCTCGGGGTACAGCATCCCCACCTTCTTATACACCTCCACGCTGCACTTGTTCAGGGCCCTGGTAAGGGAACGCAGACACAGTCGGCTTGGCTGGGACAGGAACATGCTCTGGACAGCATCATACAGGGCTTTGCTTCTGGGTGCTAATCTCAGGCCACTGGAACCCCCCGGGACCACCAGCTGGACYCCCAGGAGCAGTGCAGCTGGAGAGGGGTTAACGAAGGTGAAAACATCTGTAGAAAACCACGGCATGAAATAGGCTGCCTGGGAGCTACAGGAAAGGGAACCTCAGAACAGAAAAACTCTCAATTCCCTAGGCCAGAACTCAGTGCTGGAGGCAGGAGAAGACTTGCCACCTCGCACCAGCAACACACCAGGCGATCTAACGAGTTCCTCAGCCGTGCTGGTGCAGGAGCAAAGGGATCTTTCAGTGCCCTGTTTCAAACTGAGCCACTTCCCTGGGAGCAAAGCTGAGCGAGCCTCAAGGCGAGCACCCTGCCCGGCCCCAGCCGTTTTGGCGCCCGACGGCACTTCCCAGTCTCCCAGGAAAGCCCTGGCTCCGCGGTGCTGCCAGGGCCCTGCCCAGCGACAGGCTCGCACCCATCAGGCCGACGCTCCGCGAAACCTTCCGCACAGGACCAAGCCCCGGGGGCTCGGGGGAGAGGGCAGTGGGCTGCAGGGGGGAGCCTGCCCTTGGGGACTGAAGCCCAGAGCCAACCCCAGACGCAACCGAGCTCAGCAAGAGACTGCGATGCATCTCCTGGCAGGGGAGATGGAAAAATCAGTGCAGCAAGGCGACTTCTGGCCTCAAGACACGGTCACAGCTGAAGAATGGGCAACACGTGCTAGAGAATTGGATCCCTTCACGTGTCAATTCTTGGGAGGAAAACAAGGAAGGAGCTACACGAGAAGTGAATACCCCCATCACAAGGCAATAAATGGGATCCCTCAGCTTTCTTCTAGCCTAGCTGCCAAAATATCTTTAACCCCAGAGGGCCCAGGCCCTGCTGCGAGGCTGCAGACTGTGCTTCCGTGGGTGGGAAGCGGGTGGGAATCACGGGTGAGGAGAAGGGCTGGGCACTCACTGTTCGTATTTGTGCAGCGTAGCCTGCAGCAGGCTCAGGGAATACACCAGCCCGGCAGCGAAGCTCAGCTGCTCTCCCGCAGCGCCCTTGAGGCCGGTGCGCTCCGCGCAGTTCTCGCTCAGGTCAAACTTCTCCTGCGCCTGTTTGCTGATCAGCTCAGCCTGCGGGGGAAGAGGGCAAACCTTCAGGGTCTTCCTACGCCCSCTCTGATCCGTCCCGCTTAGCCACGGACCAGCCAAACACCCCTTCACCCCCACAAAGCAAAGCTTTCCCGGGAGAGATTTCTGCAGAACAGAAGGGGAACAAGAGGGACGGCGAAGCGCCAACGCCCCGGTGCGTGCTGCAGGACACGGGGGTCCCGGGCCGGCGGGCTGCACCCGCCAGCACCACAGCTCCAGCCCCTGACCCACCACCGCCTGCGGGCAGGGACGCCGGCYTCCTCCCGCTCCCTCCTCCCAGACAAGTCTGAAAGTTCTCAAACAAGTAAACGTTCAAAATCCCAAATTCAACTGGGACAGGAAGAAAAGATGKATTTCCCACGGAGCCGCGGCACAGCCACCGACTCCCGGTTGGCCCAAACGGCGCGGTGGGTGCGAAGACGACGCTCCAAGCCCTGGCAGCCCAGCTGAGGAGAAAGCCCCAGCTCACAGCTCCAAAGGAAGAATTAACACAAATTTGCTGTGAAGCARAACAGCTYGGTAACACCAAGTGCAGGCAGTGCAAAAACCGCACAAGAGAAGCCATTTGACGCAACGAGTAATATCRTAGCCAACTGGCTGCTGAACCTGACAAGCTCTGCTAGGTTTGAAAGTTCCCTTAATATGGATCTTAATGAAATCAGCATCAATTTGGTTCCATTTCCTCGACTTCATTACTTGGTTTCAAGCTTGACTCCTCTGTATACAAGCCCCTGACAAGGCCTATCTGCCGCAGGCAGGCGGGGGCCGAGGCACCCATCCCACCTTGCAGATGAGCCGAGGGATGAGCAGCAGCACCAGGATGCAGTCGTGGTCCCCTCCGTGGCGCAGGAAGCTGTCGGGCATGAAGGAGGTGAGGAGGGAGACGTGCCGGTTGGCCTGCTGCACCTCCATCTGCCGCAGCTCCATCTCGATGGCCTGCAGGAGACACGCGGTCAAGGCAGCCTGCTCGGTCCCCTCCCCAGCCCAGTGCACCCCAGCCCCTTCAGTACTTTAAAAAGTGGGAACCTCTTTCCCCCTGGGACACAGCTAACGCCTCGCTCCCTGGCTGTCGCGGGAAACGTTTCTTATTATTACCAGCTGGTGCCCTGTGGAGGTGCCCAGGGACTGGTCTGGAGCTCTGCTCTAACCCCGGGTAGAGGGTACACCATGTTTCTGTGCTCACAAGCGTTCCTTCTTTCCAGGCAGCGTTCACAGTGCGATAAAAACAATGCTTACATTGTCAGCTCCGAGCACGCTCTTTCACAAGAAAACATCCCTTCTTGCACAGCGGTATTTGAAGTTTGGTGTTTCTCTTAGGAGAGAGAAACATCCTGACAGTCGCCTCAGCCTGTTTCCACGGCCGGCGCGAGCACCGCAGGCCAGCTCCGAGAGCCGTGCCGCAGGGTCAGCCCCACCGCGCCGGCAACACCCGCCCCGAGCCTGGCACCCGCGGGCCGGTGCCGTGCCGCGGTGCCGCCGCTTCAGGAGCCCCGCGCACGGGGACGGAGGCAGCCCGCCCGGGTGACGCGCCTGGCGCGCAGCTCTCCCGCCGGCCCTACCTTAGCATGGGCTTTCGTCTCTGCAAATTTAATCTTGAAGTCAAACATCTCGGGAGGAGGCTGCTGCTGCTTCTCAGCAGATGCTTCTTGCTGACTCATGAGTTCTCTGTTCACGTCCTGAGCACAGAGAGAAGCTGCGATGAGACCCGCAGAAAACCAGCGCRGAGGAGATGTGTAATCCCACAGCCGCTGCAGCGCACCCACTCCCAACCTCCCAGTGCCCCYTCCTCGGGGGGAGCACCGGGGCTCACTGTGCCACGTGCACAGTGATGGATGAACGCAAGGAAGAGGAATCTGACCATGAGCCGGCATGTGCCCAGGTGGCCAAGAAGGCCAACGGCATCCTGGCCTGTGTCAGGAATGGTGTGGCCAGCAGGAGCAGGGAGGGGATCGTGCCCCTGTACTCGGCACTG
>JASVER010000244.1:72964-110811 GCA_030449065.1 Oceanodroma leucorhoa | reverse complement strand
TGATTCTATGATTCTATGAATGCAAGCGCTTTCCAAACGCTCGGCTGACAGCGTGCTGTATTAAAGCCAAGGAATCCACACAGACTCGTTACCCATCTCYTTTCACTGCCAGCAAAGCCCAGGAGAACCAAGCACGGTGCTGGAACCCCCCCACACTATTCTGCCTCGTCCGGGACGCGGTTCCCAAGCGTGGAGCAGAAGCAGCACAGCGCAGCCGAAGGCTGAAGCAGCCGTGTGCTCAGAAGTACTTGCAGCGCCGACTTCAGCAGGGGCTCAGCCGGCGAGCCCCGTCTGGACGCAGGCAGAAGGACAGGCAGGGCTGTCGGAGGTCACAAGAAGCACGCGCAGCCCGGCGTCCCCCGGGAAGTGCCATTAGGAACCCGCTCTCCAGCCTCAGCCCTCTGCCATGCCCGTCTCCCACGAGAGCAGGAGGCAGCGTGCCCCCCTCGTCCCACCTCCCCTGCCGTGCCCCTGCCTACGCACGCCCGGTCTCCCCGTTGCCGAGGTGGGCTCCCRGAGGAGCAGGGCTCCAGCGGGAACTGGAGGGGGGGCACCCGAGGGACGCACCTGAAGGTGTGCGGTCAGCTCTCTGTATTTTTTGATGGTCTGCTGGTAGTCGGCCACGGTCTCCTGCGCAGCCTCCACACGCTTCTCTGCCTCGCGGACCCGCGCCGTCGCCATATCCAGCTGCTCCCGTAATTCCAGCTCTGTCTCCCGGGCGTTTTCCTGCAGCTCGTCGTTCATCTCGTTCATGGCTTCCTGGCAAGGAGGAGGCAGCACGGGACGCGGTTACACCACAGCCGAGCAAGCGAGGGCACTTGGGCATTTTCGGAGCAGGGCAGAGGGGCACCCCGGCGTGCCAGGGGYATATTCTGCAGAGCAGAAGGGTGCGCGGCTCGGAAGCGGCACCGAGYGCGATGCCTGTGGAGAGGCTCCCCAGTCGCCCCTGCACCGGTGCCAGGCAGCTCCCAGTGCCCCGGGCAGCCTCCCCGCCAGGCAGGCGGCTGGACCAGCCCTCGCATCAGCCCAGCCGCACACCGGGCACGAAGGAAGCAGCGCAAGCCCTCCAGCACCAGCCCTGGCTCCGGAGGAGTCCGTCTTACCAGGTCCCCAACAGTCTCACGCAGCTCCCGGACCTTCTCCTCCAGGTCTAAGTTTCTCTCCGTCAGAGTCTCCACCATCTCTTCAGCACCCAAAGCAGCATCCACCTGCAAGCACACACCACATCACGCTCCAACCTGGAGCTCAACAGACTGCAGCAAGCAGCTCAAAAGTCCTTTTATACCACCGTGGGCTCACTCTGGCAAGCTGTGGGACATGGCCGATMAATCTGTCTCCCCATCCTGGGGTGAGGGTTTGCCAGACAGCGCATAAGCTCCCTCCCGATAGCAGAGAGCAGCATCCCTCAGGAGAGCAAACAACTCAAACCAGAACAGCCAGCAGCCCCAGAAGGAAGGGCAGGTGAAGAGAGAGGCTTGGCTGTGGCTCTTAGAGATGTTCCTGGCTCTTTAGCTGCGGCATCAGGGCACAAGGTTGAACAGTTTCAGGTCAGTGTGAATGATGCTGACCTTCAGGTTGAGTCTTGCCAGACCTGTGACAGTGCTTTCCAAGCTCTCTGTCCCCCGAGGACCTCGGTGAGTGGTTATACACTTACAGCATTAACGGAGGAATGGGGGTTTCAGCCTCTTTGCATTAAGAAACATCACCTCTGCTAACAGCCCACCTTCTACGTAACTCGGGCTAAGGCTCAGAGCACGAGGCCAGCGTCCCTCCAGAACAGCAGTTCGGAGGAATTGCACAGGCTGCTCTGCAGTGAATGTAGGATCCTTCCTGGGGGCTTCCTAAGGGAGCCCCACACCTGCACCGACCTCTCAGCCTGGCCAGGAACAAGCCCCCTGAAGGTGACCCAGGCAGGAAGATCTGATGGATCAGCACTGAGCAAGCAGCAAACACAGACCAGCCCTGGAAAGCACGTACCACCCACGTCCGATGCTCGGGAGCCACGCTATGGSCAAGCAGAGTCCAGCGCAGTTCCACTGCTGGAACCGGGTTTGCTTTTGCACAGGTATTAGTCCCCGCAGTGGCATCACCRAGCGTGGCTCTCCAAGAGCGACGGACAGAAAGCGCTCTGAGCCAGGAGGTGGCCCGAGCCTGCCTGACAGCAGTTCCTCAATGCCCCCCCCTCCCCGCCTATCCTTCCCTCCGTGGACTCACCTGCTCCTTTAGCTCATCAACCGTTTTCTCCGCCTGCTTCACCTCCTCCTGAAGCTTCTCCCTCTGCTGACGCAGGGACTCCAGCTCCGCGTTTTTCTTCTCCATTTGCTTCTGAAGCTTCACGTGTTCCTGCTTCTCCGACGCAGACAAGTCCCGCATCCTTTGAGAGAGCAGCCAGACCCATCACAAGCCCAGYGGAGGCCCAGGTACCAGAGCAAGAGAGGCCGTTCCCTTCCCAGACACTGCTCTTGGTGGGCACCAGCCGAGCCAAGACCCCCGCCCACGCTGGTGCYGGCTGCCCATCGGCAGCGCGAGCAGAGCTCCTTTGGAGCCTCCGGAGCCCCTCCCCGGTGGGGACACCAAACAGCTCATTAACAGCGAGGGATGGGGGTGAATCAGTGCCCGAGACGGCACCTTCCTTGGAAAGAACGAGAGCGACRGGGGATGGAGAGAACAGAGGAGGAGAATGTAGAAAAATAGACAACAGAGACAGGCAGGAAAGAACAGCTGTAAATGGGACAGGCTAAAACAGAGAAAGGAAGAACCCAGCGAGCAAAGAAAAATGAGTCGCATTCACAGCCTTTCACAGCGTAGGGGAGAAGGCCAGCAGCAGACAGAAGGCAAAGCACAGACAAGGTGCCGAGAACAGAGCTTTGGTTATCTGTACGCTGAGGCCCCTGTGCCAGCTCTGCCRACAGCCCCGCCGCGGCTCTGCCCGGGGAGGGCGAGCGCTGGAGCTCCTCTCACTTGGACTTTCTTTATGCCTCCCACCCCAAACACGCACTGGTTTGGAAGTCCTTGCAAGGCAGTTTCTTGTGTTTCCCATCAGGAGGGGATGCCTCCACCTCCTCCACCTGCTCCTGGCCTACGGCAATAACCGTCTTTAAGCACAGGCTGCTCCCCGCGCAGTGACCCACCGCCACGCCGTGGGACAGCGAGCAGCGGTGTGGTCACCAGCGGGACCCCCCCTGAACCTCGGGGCTAAAGCACATGTAGCTTGCAGAAGGAAAAGCCCCAAAGCCCCACGCCCTGGCAGACGAGCCTGCCCAGGGAAAGGCAACAACCGGGTCCCAGTGCTGAGAGGGCTCAAGAAACCTCGAGCGGGACCTGCGCGGGAGGTGTCCGGAGAACCGTCCTGTACGGGCTGCTYGAATAAACCTGCAGTGTGCTGGAGAAGCAGAGCACTGCATGCACCGAGGAATGAAATACAGAAGCTTTCTGAAGCGGCTCATTTTCTCCCAACCTACACCGGCCTCCAGTGACAAGAGATTCCCCCTTCTCTGTTGCATGCTTAMGGAGCACCAGAGCCCAGAAACAACCCAAGACCAGCCAGCAGGTGTTACACCGGCTGCTCTGGAAAAGAAGGATTTGGATCAGTGCTCTAACACAAACCGCTGTTAGACCAAGACAGCGTGAGCTCTCGGAGGAAGGAACTTCGTCAGCAGCATCCCTGCCTCGGGGGAGCACAAGTGGTCTCCTACCTTACAAGAGCTTCCTTGAGTCTCGCGTTTTGCTCTTCCAACTGTTTCACTTGGTARCTGGATGCTGCTCCATCCGAGCCTGCAGTGCAAAGGAAGCRTTATTCTGCTTGKGCAGAAACAGCAGCTGCTGAACAGATCCACTTAACRCTAAGCGACATTACAAACACCAGTRAGAGGACAGCTAAGTCATACCAAGGGGAAACRCATCAGTCCCTCTCCTGCRGCACAGCAAAACTGAAGCCTCGCCCTTAACACTGGCGCTCGTAGGCTGAGCGCTTCCCCCGATGCCCCCAAAGCCAGTTAGTGGGGGTGAAGAGCCACTGCRCCAACCCGCAGACTGTCCCCGAGCAGCCGCTGGGCTACGGCAGAGCGACACGTCGCTGGGTGCCGTGAGCACTCTCGGCTCCCAACCCTCCCAGCCCTCACAATTCAGTGAAAGCAAACTCAAAGACCTTGCTCATCTCGGGGATTTCCACATCTCCCTGCAGACTAATCCTGTCCTCCCCACATTTTTCCCGGTCCCTCRATCTGTCACATCCCTCAGCCTGCCTACCTGATCATCTGCTGCTTCTACAGGTTTGATTTWGTTTTCAGGTGAATGCCAATACTACAAGTGTTTAAGGGCTGGCTCGTTTCCTGCTGTGTGTAATTTTTAGAGCTCACCTTGAATAGCAAGAGCTCCAAGGCCCCAGGGGAATGAAAACAAGGGTAACGCACTGGTTTTGAAGCTGTGCTCCGTGCAAAGCTGGGAGGTTGGATCAGTAAGCAACAACAGCAGTTGTGTGACCTCCCACATAAAGTCTGTCCCACTCAAACACCTTTTGGGGTGGGACCCACCATCCCCAGGGAAAACATCAAGCACTAAAACAAAGCCTGAGCTCCTCTAAGCCCAGGACAGGAACACTTGTCCCCAGACTCAAAAGTGTAGCAGCTCCATCTCTGCCTTCTCAGCGAGGCCGGGCCCCAAGTGAAGACGAAGCTGAGCTGCTGCCTGCTGCYGCCCTGCCCGCGTGAGAAGGTCGTGCCTGCGCCCGCCGAGCAGGGCTGGGGACGCAGCAGAAAGCCCCAGCCGCTGCCGCGGGAAATCAGAGGCGAAGCCCCAGCCTCACCGCGACCGGCAGCGAGGAGCCACCACTGCCCCGAAGCAGGCAAGCGTCCTGCTCCCCAGCCAGGAGCTCCCCTGGGCACTGGGACCCAGGCTGAGACCACCCGGAAGCTGACCCCTTCCCACCTTTCTCTTCGATCTCGTGCTTCAGGATCTCCAGGTCCATCGTGAGATATTCCACCTTCTCTTTCAGGGAGTCCACCTCCTGCTGCAGGGACTCTGCTCGCTCTTCTGCCATCTCCTTGTCCAGGGTTGCCATTTCGATGGCGTCGGCGGTGTCTGCCATCTCCTCCATGTAGCGCTCCTTGGCTTCCAAGGCATCTTTGGCTTCCTGCGGTCAAGCACACGTGGGTGAGAAGACCCTGGAAGCCCAAGGCCAACGACGGAGAGACCCCTCTCACAAACAACGAGCCTCGGACAAYTACGTCTCTCGTGGCTCTCCCGAAGGAGGATCAAGTCCAGTTAACGGCAGCTTATCTGGGCTGAGAGGGAAGGTCACTGCCAGMGCTCCAGGGCGCCCACCTCCACTCCCTGGGGCCTCTCCCCTGCTTCACACCTCCTCCCATCCACAAAAGAGCCCAGCAGAAAAACCATCTGCAGGCGAGGAGAGACGGGTATGAAGACAGAAAATACATAGGCTTGTACTGGAGCAGACAAGCCAGTAAGTCACTGGGGAAGCAAACCGAGAATCCACCCTGGCAAACGAGGGCAGAGAGAAGCAAAAGCCCTTTGCCAGCACGGCTGGAGTCCTGCCGTCCGCCTGGGAGCAGCAGTGGAAGAGCAGGTCACCCACCCTTGGGAGAAGGGAAAGGGGGAAATGGCCAACCTCCCAAAGGCAGGGCTCCGCAAGAGCAGAGCTGCCACAGCAGAAACGCTCTCGGTAACGAGCGACACTAAGATTCATTAGCTCCAAAGCCCTGTGGCTTTCGCTGGCAGCGACTCATACCCACCAGCCCTGCAGGGCAGGAGCTCAAAGGATATTAGTTTAGCTAAAGGGAGATGAGTTTTAACAAATTAAAGTCTACATTAGAAAGTCAGGATCAGGACCCCCCGGGAAGCCACCAGAGAGAGGAACCCACTCCGGAGCAGGCCAGGAAAGACACGGGGTCTGGGGAGGGGAGCACACATTTACACCCCCGTCACCGGCGCAGGGAGGACCCGCAGGCCCAGCACGCTGAGGGCTGAGGTGGGCTGGGACCCCGCAGGTCGTCCGGCTGCTCCAAGCCCTGCTCACGCAGGGGCGGCTGAGCCGCCTGCCCAGGGCCCTGCCCCGTCCGGCCGCGTCACACGTCCCCAGGGATGGAGACTCCAAACACCGCCGAGCAACCTGCTCCGGTGTTTGATCACCTTCACAGGAAAAAGGGTTTTCTAGTGTTTAAACTGCGTTTCCTGTATTTCGGTTTGTGCCCCTTTCTTCTTGTACTCTCAGCGGGCACCATGGRGAAGAGTCTGGCTCCGTCTTCTTTCCTTCCCCCATCAGGTATTTATACGCATCGATGAGACCCCTCACCCCCCCMGCCTTCCCAGATACCCGTCACGACGTGCTTAGCTCAGACGGGGCTCCAGAGGACTGCATCATCTAATCACTGCTCAAGAACAGCTCCTGAGACGTTCCAGCTTGCTTCAGYCCCGTTCCCAAATAGACTCAGTGCTGGTTATCAACTCAGGACAACAAAGCAAAAGCTTGTATTGATGCTGTATGTAAAAGGGAACCGCGCTGGGATGTAACTGCTTTAAGCCGGGAGTACTGCTCACTTCCTGAGTATATGCTCTAACATATCGTAGAAGCAAGCAAGAGCAAGGACAAGCTGCTGCTTCACRAACATTGGAGAGTCAAAGACAAGCGCAGGGCAAAAAAAAGGCTTCCACCATGCAGGTGTGGCAGTTTTAAAAATTGTTCAAGACATCCAGGCTTTGGGACAGCGGGAAAGCTTAGGCTGCACGGTCAGCTTCGGGAGAGACGAAGAGATCCCGCGGCATCACCAGTGAGCCTCTTCCTACGGGGCCGGCTCTCCCAGCTGGATCGGAGACCTCAGGACACGGCAATGCTCTTAAAGCTGCGGGGGTCCACTGATTTTTGAAGTCAGTTGCRAGACCTCCAGGAGCTTTACTTAAGCTTTTGAGGGTGGGACTGGCAGTTTGTCAGCAGGTTTGGAATTTGAATGGTGGCCMTCCCACAGCGCTGGCAGACCTGCAACAGCAGATTGAACGGGAGAAACGCAGCTGCTGCCACACTCGGGCACCCATCCTGCCAGCTGAGATGTGCGACTTGCTCCTCAACTATCGCACTCTTCATCCCCRTCCATTAAATGCAACGACCTCTGACGTCAGCTTATCTTACCCTGCACAAGCCAAAGTYGCACCGGTAGAGGAATCGACCCGTGGATAGATCAGACGTTGCTGCCCCGAAGCAGCAGATGGGGCGGGCAGGCAGCAAAAAGCAAAGCAAACCCTAGGATGCACAGAACCTCCGGCACCTCGGCAGGACCGTGCGAAGCCCACCCAAAGGCTCTGTCCGCTCTGACGTCCAGTGTGGTCAGGGAGTGAAGCTGTGACTTCAGCTCCCGGACCAGCTGCGTGCGCTGCTGCCGCGACGGGCCAGACCCCCGCTCRCTGCATCAAACATGCAGCGCAGCCTGACTGCCGCTGGGATTTGCCCTGGCAGCTCAATACCTCCGTCAATATTTACGCAGGAGAGAACAGCGATATGTGAGGTCAGAGGCCATTTTAGGACCTGGCACGTATTCAGAAGACAGGAGTCAGGACAGCACACAGTAGCTGATATTTCCTTAACCCTCCCCCCTCCACGTTTTCAGCAATTGAATTAGCCCTGGATGACTAAGCCCCTGTACAAGCCCCAGGACCGGAGCTGCCCACCTCCCCAGGGACGCTCACCTTTTTGGCCTCCTTTAGACGTTTCTGGAGATCAGCCTGTTGTTCTTGCATTTTGCTCTTCCATTCTTGCACCTGCTCCAGCTGGATCTTGTACTTCTCGAGCTCTTTAAGCTTTGCTTTGTCTTCATTTCGCTTTATTTTCAGAGTCTCCAGTTTCTCCTCCAGGTCCCTGACTTGAGAACGCAAATTTTCCTCCTCCTACAACATCAAACCAAGAATTACCAAAAGAGCAGCGGCATCCTTTGGAGAGAGCTCCAGATACATTAATTTAACCCACGCAGAACCTGACCCATCAGCTAGCCTGTATTTTGGCATCATTACTGGGGCAGTTTTAGAAGAACACATCACTCCACACTTGCAGCTACAGAGTCCGCCTGTCATTTTAATCTGTTGATTTTTACTACACATACAACATGTGATAAATGTTCCTTGACACACTGACAAAAACCTTTTGGCTGGCAAAAGGTCCTGAGCACCTTGCTTTTGACTTGACTGGGATCTATGCATGCCTAAATCCCTTAAAAACAAACCAAAAAAACCCCACCACCACTAACATGTCCAAATTCACCCCTCAGCAACTCTGCTCCTGCGCCCAGGGTCAGGGCAGAGCAATGGCATGCAAGAAACACATTTTCATAAACAGAACCACATCTTACAGAAGGGCTCTGTCAAAACAACGTGCAGGCTGGTACGGACTCGCAGCGGCCGGTGGTTTTAGTTATTAGCGTGTAATTCAGAGAGATGCCGACACACACACGTAGGTGCACCTCACACCGTGCATTCATGCCACAGCCTCGCTGCGCCCCGGGCGAGCTGCTCCCCTTTCCTCCTCCCCCAAAACCCACCCCACAGAGCACGTCTGTACGGGGGGTCTCCCCCACGCTCCCCACCCGGGGCCGGTGTGCGTTGTGACSCACGCTCCCGGGGCAGCTCTACGAGGGCAAGCCGAGTGCAAGCCTAAAACCTGGGGATCCTCCTGCCTCGGCAGACCGAACCCTAAAACAGTCTCCGCTGTGCACCCCGCATCAGCTGGCACGGGTGGACCAAGACCTTCCCCGAGGCTTTTCTAGCCCGTTACCCGCACCGAGGCGGGTGCCCCGGGCCGTTGCGCGGCGCCGCTGGCTGACCAGCACCCCTCGGAATTCACCCCCTTCTGCTCTGAGTGCGCTCGGGCTGCGTTAGCTGGGCTTCAGCGTGAAACCAGCTTTACCCAGTAAAAGGTACAGCTTGAGGAGGGTGCTAACGCCAGGACGCGACGGTCCAGGGAAGGCTGCGCAGTGACGCAGCGCTGCAGCTGGGTCCTGCAGCGTTACCTTGAGACCAGCGCCAACGCGGGCTGAAAGGAAAGCCGGCGCACGGAAGGAGACAGGCTTGAGATTCCCAACGCGACGCAAACGCAGCCCCCTCGGGGGTCGCAGCCCCCCCAGCTGTAACGGTTCCCTGGCACAAACCTCCCGTRCTCCCAGGGGAGAGGCAGACCTGACTCCCCTTCAGCCACAGGCAGGGCTGGCGCCGCGTTCTGAACAGCTACGCCGTAACCGCAGAGCCGCCCAGGCAGGACGGGAAACAGCACCCGAGCAGCACAGAGGCGTAACGGCATGGCACAGCCRCGCGTGAGCTGTTACTGCAGAGGGAGTCAGGTCGGGGCAGAACCCTCGGCTCCCCGCGAAGGAGGCGACGGGGCCATTTCCACACGCACGCTCATCAAACCAGAGCCTCGGGGCAGCGGTCACCTGGCCTTCGTGGAGACACCGAGACGCTGCCGAGCTGTGCTGGAGACAGAGAACACCTTCAGTTACACTGGCCTGTCTTGAACGCAGATCGTACATCCGAAGTACACCAGAGTTTTACAGAATGGGAGAACAACTGAGGTTGGAGGAGGCAAGTGGAGGTCTCTGCTCCACCGCCCTGCTCAAAGCCGTGCTGAGTAGATCAGGGGCCTCGTCCGGCCAAGCTCTGGCTGTCTCCAAGGACRAGGTCCCGCGGCCCCTCTAGACCCAGCCCAGCGTTTGACCACCCTCACCCTGAGAACTCTTCCCTAGCACCAGCCGGAACGTCCTGTGCCGCCACTCGCGCCTGCCGCCCCGCTCCCCGTCACCTTTGGGGAAAGCCCGGTGTCCGTGCTGTTTGAAGAAAACCCTAGCTCCACGCCAGGTCCCATCTTTTTTTAATTCTGTAAATAGGTATCAGGGCTGTGAACAGACCCCAGGCTCCCCCGGTACCTGGACTTTACAGTCCCCCTCCCCTCGCTCGCAGCAGGGCGGCTGCTGCGATTCAGCCCTTCGGTGGCACAGCCCTGACACCCCCCCGAGACGTCCCCGCACTCTTCACCAGTGCCCGCTCGATCCCACAGCAGCGGCCAGGTAATCCCCCGGTGAGCTCCCCCCGGGAAACATTGATCCGGTGTTTGCTGGTTCTTTTTTGGCCAGACCAGCTCCCACGGCCAGAGGAACGCTGGTGCCAGCGCAGCACCCGGGCAAACGGCTGCGAGCAAGGGCAGGAGGGGGGGGCGCGACCCCCCTCTTCTGGCAGTAGCACAGGGCTAACGCAGCCTCATGACTAAAGCTTAARATCACAAAGCTGGGTGACATCAAGGAACAGATTTTGAAAAAAATCCTACACGGTGTCAGGCAGCACAGGAAAACCACACGGATTTCTCCTCTGCTGCTCTCTCAACCCTGGACATACAGATGCCACCGATACTATCAAGCAAACAGTTTTTCACCCATTAGATAAACCCGTTACCGGAGTCCTCGTGGGCAGCTCGGGGCAGCGGGGACATCCCTTCTTCCCACCAGGTGTGGCTTTTCCAGCCTTTTCCTCAATACACAACCTSAGAGCGAGCTCTTTGTCCTCTCATGCTATTAATTCTTTGCCCTCGTGCCCCAAATCTTTCACAAGCTCTAATTGTAACTAATTAATACAAAGCAGGACGGAAGTAATGAAAAACTATTTTAAATATCAAAAATGGAATAACTATGCTGATGTAATTATTAGAAACACCCAAGTTTGGGAAAGAGTGGACCTCTCTAAGCGGTTTTTGTATCTGAAGGCAGGAGCGTTCCCAAAGTGCACCCACTGCTGGTCCCTCCGCTCCAGCTCATCCAACACCGGTGGGTGGACGGGGCAGTGCTCCGGTCCTCCCCTGGATTTAATGCGGTTGAGCTCTCCGCTCACCGGCAGGATCAAGCTCCGACTCAGAGCCTCGACCCCCGGCACGTTCACCTGCCAAACTGCTCTGATGCCACGCGTGCCCCACGGGGACCCGGGAAGGGAGAACGTGCATCGGGAACCACGTTAAGCTACGGCATTCTTCTCTTCGGAAGTGTCTTTCCAGCTTTGGTGTGCCGGCCTCCGCATTTGTCCTTGGCCAACTCCTCGCCGAGCCGTGCACCCTCCTCTCSGCGCCCCGGCCGCTCCGCTGCTCCCGCAGACCGCGCTGCCCAAACCACACAAGCCCTGCGCAGCCGCCACCCCCACGACCCGCCAGAAGACTTCTTGCTCCCCTTCTCCTCACTCTCCTCCTCCCAGTGCTGGTGGCAGGTTTTCCCTCCTCCTCCCTTAGGAGCTACCACCCTCCGCACCGGCAGAGCCCACAGCTTACCTTGGCCACAGCTCACCTTTGTGGGCGAGGGAACCGGCGGTGCCACCGGAGAGGTCAGGGAGGGGGTTGGAATAACTGGGGCCACCAGCGGCGTCTGAGCCGGCGTGCTGGGCTCGCTGCTGCTCATCTCCCCGCCGGAGGCAGAGGCYGAGCCCGAGGGCCCGGGCGTGCCGCTGGATGCTGCAGAATTGGGGGTCCGGGTGGGCTGCAAAACAACACGGTCAAGGGAGAAAGTCAGATGAGCGCGTTTCAAGGGAGGTGACGCTTCCCCGACCGGTCCATCTCCCTGCTCTCTTCGACACCGCTTCAGCCACTGCGTTTTCCTTTCACCAGGGTGTTTCTCCAGGCCCATCACTGTCTCCCAGACTCACATTTCCAGCACAAATGAAAGCCAGAGCAAAATTTCGGAGGTGCTTTAGGCTCTCACACACAGTTGGGACCTACCCGCTGGGACAGGGACAGAGGGGAGCTGGGACTGACCCCAGCCCAGCCTCAGCAGGGGAGCTTCCCTCGGGASAGGGCTGACTCAGGCACACCCCTCTGTTTTGGCAGAGAGCTCGGTGACAGCGGGGACGTGGCGGCAGGACAGCTCTGGCTGGACRGAGAGCACCCAGACCGGCAGCGTGCCGGCGACCGGCACTACTGCGGAGACTGCCCGGCAGCATGAACGCGGTGATCTTACGCTGCTCCGGGAGGGCTCTGCCTCAGCCAAAATCCACAGATAATCAGTTGTTGAAGGGAAAGGTAAAATTTTATTGCACCACTGACATAGTTAAAAAACCAAAACAGATCTTTYTCTGAGCACACAAGCCCTGCTTCAGGCCTGAGACAGGAGGAGCCCCTTTCCTCCCTCCTGCAGTAGCAGGGACAAYAAAAGATTGCCTCTCCCTACAAACCGTGCCGCATTTATTTCCTTGCACTACCACAGCTGSCTACGCTGCTGCTGCAGATACAGGCCCACCTCCTTGCTCTTCGYGGCAAGGCCAGCTCCCACCCCGAGGCCCCGGGACATGAGGGCAGACCCTGCCTACCACGTGAGCGTGTCGGAGGGGACCGGAGCGGGGACTAACGAGGGYCCTCGGTAGTCTTTGCGGAGTGGAAACACGCTCCGAGGTTTCAGCGTTCCAGCTCCAGAGGATGAGACAGCAAAACCTCAAAGCACACCGCGACAGGAGCGGGGCAGGTTTCGCCCCTGTCCATCCTCCACATCTGGAACCACATCTGCTGCTAAGCATTTGCGGAGGGCGAGTCGGGCGCTGCTGCGCCCACGCACGTGTGCCAGTGCCACCGGCAGCTTGCTGGGGACACGCTGGGGCACCCTCTGCCTCCAACTAACCCAGCYGGGGGACGAAGCACCGAACTCGGGGGAACAGAAGCAGACAATGAAAGAGTAGCAAGAGTTCACCAGAGCCCGGGGAAAACCAGTGGAGCTGGGAAGAGGCAGAGCAGCAGAGCGCTGCTCCATCAGTGCTCCGGAGGCTGTTAGTTGCTGGCTGGGAACCCGGCGGTGAGGCTGGCCGTGTAACCCCGGTGACCAGGGACACCGACGTCCCAAGGAAAGCACCAGGTCCATCAGAAACCTCTGCTGTTCTCCTCACGGACCTGTATTTCTGGAGCACTCACCTCTGTGGCATCTAACGCTGTGTAAATTAATTTCCTGACTTTATTTTACTCCTTGAGATTGGCTTTTTGGTGCACTGCAGTCTCCCAAGGCACAAGGCTCACCCCAAGCCGGCCGGGCACATACACGGGCACTGTCGGGACAGGCGCAGCATCTACACCTCTGCACCCGCCTGCTAAAGCGGCAGCAGGACGTAGAAACCAGGCGCTCACTTAAAAAAAAAAACACGGCTTATTTTAGGCAAATCTGAGCTAACTCGACTGCAATAGGTAAAACGCCCCACGGACGGGCRGGCAGCGCAGCCTTCCCCCCGAGGTGCGATCCCGGGCTCCCCAGGGATGGCGCGAGCCCCTGCCTGGGAACAGCCTCTGTGGCACCAAGCCAGGCGCGCCACCTCCAAGAAATGCACTGCTCGAAGGACGGACGTTGTTCTTGTTCCTGCTGCTTTAGGGGCTAAAAACCCCTCACAGAGTGAGCCTTCAGCTTCTGTGGGGACAGAGCAGCGTGGCCAGGGACACASCTGGTACGGTTCCACTGCTTATCGCGTCTGAAGAGCTAGAAACCTTTGGAGACCCGCGACTTGGCCTTGGCAGTCAGGGTCAGGGAAGGTCCAAGGGACGTACTTTCTTCCAGAAAGGGCCAAAATGCAGCATGGCATCTCCCAGAGCCCTCTGCACAGCTACCGGACACCCTTCACTAACGGTTCCTATGGAAAATCCATTCCCAGGAAGGTCCAAGCCGCCAGAGAAAGCAGCCCRCCAGCTGACCCCATCTGACGGGGACACATCTGTGCGCCCGACCAGAACAGGATGCAACGGCTCGAGGGGGGCCCCCAACGCTGCAGAGTGCCAGAGCAGCTGGTCAGTACTGGCAACACGCATGCGGGGGTGTCTTCACCCCCACCTAATTCCTGCCCAGTGCGGATGTGAGGCCACAGGAGTAGGAGGAGGTCACGCAGGACATCCACTCGCTGCTCTTCTCCAGCACAGGTTGCAGAGAACAAGAACATCATTCGAACCGAGGGCAGTGGTACGTGATCCACCGAGAGCTCTCCAGGACTTGCCCTGGTAAAGGGTAAGCTCCCAGCTGGGACTGGAAACTGGCTTAAAATCCACACCAGCACGCCAAAGCTGCTTACCTTGAGCTCACTTCTCTGCCTCACTGCAAATGCATCACATGGACTCAGGGCAAAACCCTTGCCGTGTCTCAAGCAGGGGCAGGGGAGACATTTTAGAGGAAATTTTATCCTACAGAAGGAGCGGTGGACTCTCCTCTTCACACTGCGCTCATATTCTTCTGTCACACTYTTTTTCCCCCCATGAGGTCCTACCTCAGCCCGGGCTCTGGCCCTACAGCCCCCAAAATGACAGTTAACAAGATATTTTTCGGAGGGGAAAGCGAGATGCCTGGCAGCCGGGACCCCAGTTGYCCTGGGACTGAGTGAATCTGTCGCTGCCCTGGTTTGAGTTTCTTGTACAAGCCAGTGAAAATAAAGCCCTCCCTGCAGTGTACCCCTCCATAGAAGAGAAAAAAATAATTCACCATTTACAAACCATAACTTGGCTATKATAGAGTTCTTTGAGGATTTCTCTCCCTCGTTTGCCCTCCTCTAACCACGTGCCCCTTTGCAAGGCAAGTCCTGCTGGCTAGGGGCAGACCTCAAAGCCTGAGCGACCCTCTGTGTGGGAATCAGGGCGGTCCTGGATGGCACCTCCTGGCTCTCGCCCCTCTCCTCCAACAGACGCCCTCCAGATCCCACTGAAAAGTCCCCCACGTAGGCTAGGGAACGGCATCGGTGAGAGGCAAGCATAACATCAGCAGGGACACCCAGCCGCCTGCTCTGCCCGCCTGCCAGGCTGGGCATTATGCACCGCTCTCCTGCTCCGCTCCGTGGGATGAGCTCTGGCCAAGAGCACACAGCTTTCCTACAGACATTTGCCCGGGTAGGTTGTCCCCAGCGATTCRGACACGCTGCAGAGGAGCCCGTCGCCCCTGCGAGCTCCTGCAGGCTCCGCACGACGAGGTGGAAGGAGAAGAGAAACGCACGTTGGGGTCAGCGCTCACCGAGTCGGTATTTAACGGGGGGGGGGATGCGCAGTGCCCCCGGACCGCAGCTGCTCACCTTGGGCCGCCGGGCGGTGGTCTGGAGGGCAGCGGGAGGCAGAGGAGGAGAGACATTCATACAGGGACAGACAGGAGCAGAGATACCGACCGCAGCAGCAGATGCAGCAGAGAACAAGGTAAAGGAAACAAAAGACATCAGGGCAATTAGTGTGCGTGGCATCAGGTGTAGGAGCTCATTAACCCCCGCTCCCAGGGCAGCTCCAGGTGGAACCCTGCTAGCAGAGCTCCTGCGGAATCAGAGGAACAGAGCCCGGCGGCAGCTCAGCCTCCCGGTCGGGTTCTCTCGCCCAGACCAGAGATCGCTCATCGGGCTCCAGCCCCGCTTCTCCCCTTCAGCAAGGCGCAGGGCCACAGAGCCGGGAGGAGGCTGGATCCCGCTCCTGGAGCCAAGCCCGGACTCCGGCAGRCACCCCGGGCCGGGTGCACTTCTAAGAGATCTTTAGCTCCAAAGGCAAAATCTGGGCTGCCCGGGGTCAGCCGGGAAACCCGCAGCCACCTTGCTGCAGAGCTGCCCGGGGCTCACCAGGTCCTGCGGACAAGGAGTGGGTTTAACTCCACACACCCCTCCGAGGGGTCACTTGAGTGTGAGGCTGAGGGGGGGTTATTTTTAACAAATTTTTTACCCCTCACCCCTTTGTTTTTTGACGGGACCAGAGCATTGCCAAACCAGCTGCCCACAGAGATGCTGGAGCCCCTGGGCTCTATTTCTCTTTAGTCATAAAACTCGCAGGGACAACATGGAGCTTCTCAAACACTTCCATATTTTCTTTTCATTTCCGGAAATAAATGCACCCATCGACCTCAGGGCAGGGCTCCCCCCGCCCCCCCAAATACACCCACCGTTAGCACAGCAGCAACACACCGTCCCCCGGCCGGTGCTCCCACGTGGGGGGGGGGGGGCCACACCGCCTCCCGAGCACGTCCTCGCCGTGCACGTAGACCTCAGCAGGACAACGTTCCCGCTAACAAATCCGCCCCCCACACCCGTAAGAGCCGGTARCAGTGAAGCTGGCAGCACTCTTCCGCCAGGGACCCCCGGGCAGGGACCCCCGGGCGCTGGAAGCCATGGGAGCGGGCAGGGGGAAGCGCTGGCAGGGGCAGCTGCTCTCCAGCCGCAGCTTTAAAACACTGGAGCACGTTTTAAAGCTTTTCACATTCTGCTTCRTTTTCTATTCTGTTACCTAATCCACAGCTTAAAGTAACCAGGAACAGAAACGATCAATAAAAACGCTGCCGTATGACACTCGCTCCCCAAGGACGCAGTCACGAGCGAGACGTGTGGTCGTACAAAGCCCATCAGCAAACGCTCAGCCCCCCATCTCGGGCCAGCACAGCATCGCATCCACCACCACCGCTTCCCTCTGATATTCCGAAGCAATGGCCTTATTTCCAGCTGAGGCCTTGAGAAACCAGCTGAGAGATCTTACAGCTGCTGCTTTTTTTTTTTTTTTTTAATATAGATGATGACTGGACAGGTTATCAGTTCAAAATAGCTGATTATCTATTGTATTACCTAGGCTAAATCCTATTTTGCTCCCTTCCAGCCTTTTCTAAAAGGCTGCGCTCAACAGGAGGCCCATTTCAATACTGAGGGAAGATACCCATCATCCATAACATCTTCTGCTTGGCAAAATTTGCCAGGAAAACGTAATGACAACAGTAAAAGCTTAAAACCCYCAGATAAATACAGGGCTGACTTAGGAGCATTAGTACAAGCTCTTCAGAGTACTGCAGCATCTTTCAAAAGTCCTACTAAATAAAGATTACACTGAGTGGCACTAAAAATCTGAAAAACGCTCTGAAAAACCCCCTCCCTCGGGGGCTCTGCAAGCCGCAGCGGGGAGATGCTTCCGCTCCTCGCCAAGCGCCTGGCTCCCCACGCAGCAGGTCGGGGGGGACTCCACAGGACCCCCACGCCCCCCGTGAGCAGCCGAGGGCCGGGGTGTTGCRGCCAAGCCCCTGCCTTCGAAATGCGGCTTAGTGCTGCCCGCCGCAGCAGCCAGACGTCGGGGGAAATACTCAACAAGCGACYGCCGAAGCCTTCCCTAGCTGGGCTCCGGGGCTGGAGCTGGGCACCTGCCCCGGCTCAAACCGCACGCAGGAAGGGAGAAGCCTCTCGGTAACCCTCTCTAAAAGCTCGCCACGCTGGACGGCAGAGATTAATCCTGGTTTCACGCCTCCTCCGGCGTAAGGCCATTTTGGTCCCCSTCCGTGCAACGCCACGTGAAGAGCACAAAAAGCTGAAGCGAAGCTCCGAGATCCCCGGGTGAGCGGCTGCCCGGCGCGGGGGGCAGAGGAATGCTCTGCGGCAGGGCCGGAGGGGGACCGGGCTCCCCGCCGCCCCCCTCCCCACCGGCCCTCACGCAGCTCGCCTCGCGCCAGCAATCCTCCCGCTCCGCTCTGCAAAGCGCTCGCCAGCGGCTCCGGAAAGGCGGCTGGACCGGGACGCTGGCTTCTCCCCCTTCCAGCCGTTGGGGTCRGCACCCGGCCGGCGAGGAGAGGGCGCGCAGGAGGGAGGCAGCAGGACTCCGCTGACAAAGCTCTTCACGGCCACAGGAGCATCCGGGAGCCCTGCGCGGGAGCTGGGAGCAGACGCTCGAACTTCTGCCAGGCTCCAGACTATGTAGCAGCTTAGGACAAAAACTTTGGGCCCTCCTGGATCCCGGGATGCTCTGCACCACCCAGCTGTGGCTATTAATATTTCATGTGGCAGTTCTGAACTCTGCTGTGTAACGTTGCTGCATAAATACTTGATGACGTTACACAACTTCTGTTCCCTTGGCAGGTCCGGCACTCGGGAGCGAGGAGAGAGCATCTGGGGCTCCGAGCAGACTCACTCAGATACAAACTTCACTTCCAGCGGCAAGAAATCTAGCAGAACTCCTCCTGGCTACCAACAACTGCCTGCGGTGGAGCCGGCATCGCCCGACTCAAAGGTGGAGCTGCAGATCGCAAGTCCTGCGGGTCCCTCCCGGCTCGGTTCCGCTCCGAGCGCAGGAGTCTCCATCCAGACCCAGCCGGGAGCACTAAACGTTGGCACTGCCGAGAGTACGGAGGAGCACATCTGTACTAACGTCACCTTACGCCAGGCAGGACTGCTACTGCATGGCTGAACGCTTCTGCTGGACAACGTCTGAGGGCTTCYGATGCAGAAGAGCAGAACTGCTCAGACCGCAATTGCTGCCGCAGAGATTTCCCACGTAGTTGCCGTGAGGTTTTCCAGCAGCGGGCGGAGGGGCCGGCAGCTGCCGGAGCTGATGCCCGGGCGCTAACGGAGCAAAGGCCAGCGGGCGGGCAGGATGCCATCCCGCTCACCGTCACGGACCTCGGCCTCTCGGAGGAACCAGGCCTTCTCCAGACAAAACCTGTTGGCGTTGAYGCCGTCCCTACCCCCGCGGCACTCCTCCGGCAGAAGGACGAGCTCCCCTCGGGGTGTTCTCCCGGGGTGACGTTACCTGCGTTACCGCTGGGTATACGCTACGAGACATTCTGCACTTTAAACAACCGGCAACACCTCGCACACGCGCTCTCCCAGAGGCGAGATCCCGCGGGGAGACAGTGTGTGCAAGGGGAAGTACCAAGAGGAGAAGCAGGATTAAACCAAGCGGCTGTCCGATTTGTAAAGCTCCCTGCCAGACAGGGCGCTGAGCGCCGGGCTGGCCCCCCCGCTCCACCCTGCTGCTGGAGGCAGAGGGAAATCGGCATTTGTAAAACTTTTCATTTGGAAGCACATTAAATAGGAGCTCTTATAGCAATCGCCACGTAACAAAGTATTTCGCTCTATTTGGTGAGCTCAAGGAACTGCATACGTAAATCAAGAGCATTTACTGTAGCATTAATAAAACGGGAAAGTCTTCTCGCTGACGCAGCACGGCCAGTGAAGTTGCACGTTTGTGCCTTTGGTTATTTTTATTTTCACTTCTTCCTTGAGATCAGGTAAAAATCCTCAGGATTTCTCTTTAAGCTGAACAGTGATATCCTGGTTATGCTAAAAATAAACATATAGGACACTACCAGAGCACAAACCAGAGTCCGTGCTGTAACCTGCAGAAACGTCAGCTTGACAGGGAATCCAGATACAACCAACATTTGGAAATGTTAAAAGCAGGCAGAACCCAACGGCACGGCCCGCAAGGCTAAGGCAGGAAAAACGTTATTATTAACATGCAACTTCCACAAGCCGAGCACCAGCACCTCCGGCAGCAGGGGAGCCACCGGAGCCCGGGCGAGCTGCAGAGATGCTGCATGCAACACGGGCACAGGCAGGTGAAATGGAGAAATGACTTAACGGAAACTTGAAAGGAAAAGCTAGGCATTAAACGATGCCGCTTCCTCATTCAGCAGCCTCCCCCCACCCCGTCTGTCCACCGCACCTGGAACCCAGTCAAACTCACAATTAAAGCTCAGCAGCGTTAACATACCAAAAAAAAAAAAAAAGGAAAAACAAGAGCAAAACAAGGTACGTTCAGAAGCAGCGTTAGCAATGACGGTGTGGATACAGCAGCAGATTGTACCTTCCGTGTTGCTGGGGCCTGCCTCATCATTGCAGAAAAGACAGACGGAGAGAGAGAGGAAGGGAAACAGGGAGGCAGAGAGAGACTGTTAGCACACTCGGTCACAACAATGCGGCTCTCGGCGGCTCTGTCTCGGGAGCACGGGCTGCCCGGCAGCGCTTGCAAATGGCTGCAGCGTCCCTCTATCCGCTCGCCATCCGCCCCGGTAATCCAGCGAACGCCTCTCCCGACGCGCCGGCTGCTACGGCCGCGGCTGCTCAGCGGGGCTGCGGTGCGCCGGGGCGGCGGGGGCCCATGCCAGCCGCCGGAGCCGCGGCCGCTCGTCCTCCCTCCGCCGGTGCCTCCAACCACCGCCCCGGCGGCTCATTACATCACCGCCGGTGGGTCTCTCCTCCCCGCGCCGCAGCCCGGGGAYGCTGCACCGGCGGGCGACGCTCCTCTCGGGCGAGGGGTCCTCGGTAGCTTAGCAACACCCCGGCCCGGCCGCCTGGCCGGTGGGTCCGGCCGGCTCCGTCCCTCCGCTCGGCATCCACGCACGCACGCGGTGCCCCACAAACCGCTCCTGCCCGCARCCCAGCCCGCCCCGCGCCTACGCGCCGCCGCAGCCACGCCGGCCCAAGAGGCGGCCGCGACCTCGCGAGCAAATCCCCTGAGCCCGGACAGATGGACGGAGCTGAGCCCGGACAGATGGACGGAGCTGAGCCCGGACGCACGGACGGGTGCCTGCGCGGAGCCGCTTCCATCTTGCGGCGCTGCCGTTCGCCACCCAGCCCGACTCCCACCCTCGCAGCCGCCCAGCTCGGCCCCAGCCACGCGCCTCCTGCCAACGAGGGGATTTATTTTCGAGGAGCTCAGTGCACCCCTGCAWGGCCAAGGACACCGGCAAAACCCCCCCGGCAGGAACGGCCTCRGAGAACCCCTGCCCTAAAAAAGCCCCCGCCGACGAGCACTAGCCCCCGGCGCGGCATCAGATGGCCACGTCCGAGCCTTACTGGGCTGCCAAGCTCGAACCCTGAATTCCCACTCGGCATCCCTTCTGTCCCGGGCCCAGCGCTCAAGCAGAACCGCAACAGGGGATTAAATGCCAAAGCAACCGGTAACGCTGAGAACTGCAAACTATGAATCGCAATGCCCTGACCCCACCGCACGCTGGAGGTCCCAGCCCTTCGGATATCCGTTCCTTTTACATATACACCCATCTTTTATTCTGTATGTTATATGATATGTGTGTGACGTGGACCTTCTTTTCCTATATTGACAACTCCCATCATTTTCTGATGCTTCCACACTAAGGCAGCAGGAGGGAGCGGAGCTCGAGCTGACCCGGGCTCGCCCACAGCGGCAACTGTCCTTCTTAAATAATATGTGCATATACAAGCACCTGCACACAAAACGTATTTTTAGCTCCAGTAGTTATGGACACTCGGTGCAACACTTGCAATCTCTTCRAAAAAGTCCTCAAAGGCAACTTTCACCAGCAGGTTAAGATTTCCTGGAGACTCGAGGCAGCCCCGTGGTTTGCCATGCCACGGACAGTCTGCACCCAGCCGCAAGAGCAGCAGGTTTTGATTTCTGAATAACATCTGAATTAGGAAAAGGAACATCTGTGGTGCCTTGCACAGATGTTCTCCCTGGACTGAGGTTTTCAAAGTTGAGAGCATTAAAATATTTATAGATATATGTGTATATACATGTGTGTGTATAAATATATATTCTAAAAATCAAAATCTGTGTTTTTATGAGACTCTTAAAAGCCTTCTAAGAAAACAAAAGCCATCTCCTCCCAGGGCCCATTAACTTAATCTTCTCCAGAGACAGAGGACGGGAAGTTTCAGACTGAACTGGGGCATTTGGGACAGGGAAGCTGGAGTCAATCAGAAAGAGCTAAAGAAGAAAACTCCCACCCCTGCGATGCCTGAGCGTGCTCCAGGCGCCCGASTGTTTCCACGGGAGGGGGAACCGGGGCTGAGCAGACCCGAGTGGACCCACGCTGCCCCGGGGGGGTGTCGGGGGGGCACGGCAGCTGCCCCCTCTCCTTGGCCTCGCCGCTGCGCCCATCCAAGGGGCACAGCCACGTCCCCCGCGGCCGCRGGACCCCCCCACGAACACCCCACGGCTGCAGCTCCCGCCGGCGCCAGCCCTCGGCACAAAAGCCACCTCCTGCCGAAGGCRTCCCCGGGCGCGGGGACCCGCTGCACCTCCAGCTCCCGGGCGAGGAGGGACGGCGGCAGCCGCTGCGGGCAGCGCCTGGAGCCGCAGCATCCCCTCCGCGACCCCGCAGCCGCCGAGCAGGGCCCTCGCACCCCCCCGCCGCCCTACGCTCCTGCTACGCCGTAGGAAGCCTCCAGCGTCACTCTGCGGGAGATTAAACACACTCGCCCGGCCCAAGGTAGCAAAATAAAAATAAAGGCTAAGCGAAGGTTCAATCACGTTGTAATTACATCCGAGGGGCAGACACAAGCGAAGGGGAAAGCTATTAAAGCCAAAGGGCAACCACAGGTAATAACTGACCGGGAGTAATTAGGCCGGGAATGAGGAGATTCCTCAACCGCAGAGCGAGACAGTTTGGAGACGGCCCCCCAAGAGCAGCCGTGGGGACAGGGCACCCTGGTTTCAGGCACGCGCTGACAAGAGGGGTGCAGCACGGGGGTCYGAGCGCCGCAGCCACATCCCAAGCGGACAAGGTTTGGGGAATGGGGAGAGGGGCCAAGCAGACCTCAGCTCCCCCCCAGTTCTTCTGCCCTTTCCCTYCAGCCAAAGTTCAAAAATCAGGGACACTTTGCAAGAGACTCAAGGGACACTTCAGGTAGCCCAATATTCAGTAATTAATTATACATGTAGAATTTCCTACCCTATAAGGCTCATACCTGAAACACGCAGATCGGGGGTTTTATTCTGTTTGATGCACTAAAAACTCTCACAGTATTTTTGCTCTGAAAGTGATTTCAACACTTGTCAGTAAAAACAGCACGTCCAGACTCTGCGGTGATGCTTTCCAAAACCCACCCTTCTGGGTCCTCCAGYCTCACAGCAAGTGGGCTGCAACTGTGCTACAGAAATACAGACTGGTACAGACTTTAACTGCACAAATTTCACGCCAGTTCACAAAAAACCCACCCCGGGAGTTGAGTATCATCTATTTGCCCAAAATATCTCCGTCACTACTGCTCCGAACCGCTGCGAAGACCAACCGAGGCGACCGTCTGCAGCAGCACCGCACGCGCCGCACGGCCAGGAGCTGAATCGCGCACCCGTCAGCCCACCTCCTCATTTCATTATCGGCCTCGATCCAAGTCCTTGGGGTGACTGAAAGCACTTTGCACGCTGAGTTCGGGTTACACACTCCCATCTATCGACTCAAAAGGCCAGCAGAGTCTGGCTTTCATGACGCGTTAGAGCTGATGAGCGCTGGCTGGAGGTGGGCTGCACGCCGGCCCCGCCAGACCCCCAGCGCAGCCCGAAAGCCTTTGGGGCTGATGGGGCAGGTCRCTGCCGGCTGCTCCGCCTAACGGGGGGAAAGCCTTCTTGCTGGGTTTTACCTGGCTAAAGACGGGGTGAGAATTCCCCGTGCTGAAACGCCGTCCGACCGGGTCAGCGCTCCTACCCTGAGGCCAGATGCAGTCCTGTTTTGTTCACCTCCGTCGCGGGGAAAGGCTGTCCGAGGCCCAAAAGGAAAATAAATGGTGCAAGGCTTCAGTAAATGCGGTGCAGAAACACTGGCCGTGGTGGGGGCCCCCTTCACCCCCACGCTAGTTACAACCAGCAGCTCCCACGYGGGTGGGGGGTCAGTCAGGCTGGGTCTTTAGTTCCTCTAAGACCCTCCAAGTCCCRGTTTTGGTTTGGTTTGGTTTTAACCAGCGAAGTCCTCCCAGAGCCTTAAGYCTCACTTAACTGRCAGATCRAACAGCACRTGGTTGGGTGCCAAACACAGAACAAGGGTGCAGCTTGTGAGGTTTTCCCACAGGATAAAAGATTATGCTACTGGATTAAGTTACAGAGCAAATGTGGATATCCCACAAACACAGTGGGAAAGATAATTAATGTAGGAAGCAAGGTTTGTCATTTTATCTAATACTCCAAACATTTTCTCTACCAGCAGCCGACACCGATCACCGGTATCTTCAGCGAGGCATCCACTCTTGATCTACAACCCGACGTCAGACCCCCGARCATTACTAGCCCCGGGACCCGAGCTGCCCCCATTTTACACTCAAGGTCTCCTATACCACACCTGGCCGCTGTACCCGCGGGCGACCYCTCTGTTGGGGATGAAGGCTGCCGTCCTCCCTCGTGCCCTCAGACGTGGCCACCCTGCTCCCGGGAGGCTGCCAGAGCACCGCCACACTCCTCGCCCGGAGCAGGGCTTCAGCGGTGCTCAGAGGGGAGAGGGGATGGCCCCGGCGGACCCCCGCGGAGGGGACACAGCTGGGCAGGGGGTGAGGGTCCYTCCGCCTCGCTCGCCGCTGCAGAGCATCCCAAGCGAGGGTGAACGGCTGCGCCGGCCGTTCGGAAGGGAGCACACGCGAGCTTTGGTCCACGTGCGAGTCACTTCTACCTCTCCATCAGTTTATCTCCCCAAAGCACAGGCGGGCTTTCACCAGCCTCCAAGCAGTTAAGACTGYCTCTCTTCAATCAGCGTCAAGAGTTTTTGGGTACCTGGCAAGCCTGGAAGCATCCTTCCTGGCATTTCCCCTCGAGGCAGCCTCTCTCGTACCGCAGAGAGGATCACAGATTGAAGAGGATCACAGATCTGAGGCYGGGCTGTGTCTTTGGTGTGTGGGATCTCACGGCCGTGCTGAAGAACCAGGGTCAGGCCAGCAGCCTCCAACCCCTTCTGCTGCAGAAGATGGTTGTCAAAAAACCTGCCTAACATTCATCCCAGGTCCTGGTAGCAGCAAACCCCGACACATTGCGGCCTCCTACCCAACCACCACTACGTCAGACACGAGGCTCTCCTGGGGAACCAGGAGAGCGAGCGATGGCAGCCCCGCGTAGAGACGTGCCTTCTCTCTACCGGGAGCAGGGACAAACCTACCTCCTTCTGTTTTAACTGCACAGCAAAAATGCGCAAACTTTGCAAAATATGTTAGGGTGCAGAAGGTACATGACATCTGTATTCTAGATGTATTGTAGACGTAAGTCTATACAAAGGTGCTCCTGGCCAACACATGGGGCTGCCTCAACCTTTGAGAATTCCTAAAGAGAGAAAAAAAAAAAAAAATTAAAAAATTTTAAACAGCTACAGAAAATGAAGTCTGAGGAAAGACTGGCCCCTCCAGCACGGAGTCGCTTCCAGCTGTGGTAACACTGACCTCTAGTACTTTCTGTGCACGACAGGCTAAGGAAAAAAATTACCATCCTCAAGCAAATGCCTCTGATGTCACAGCAATTTATTAAAACAAGCCGGATAATGTTCTAACGGGCTGAGAGATGGGAAAATATTCAGATCGAGAGCCAAGAGGAAGTGCTTAGGCAAGCCCTCAAGAGCTGAAGCGCCGAGACAAACCAGCAGATTCGGGGGGTAACCAAGAGCAGCGGTTCCAGGCACCGCAGCGCTCCACGCCGTGGCCGCGGGTTCAGCTACGGGCAGCTCAGACCCGCGCCACGTCCCGCGCGGGGACGGCAGCGAAGGCGTAACTAGAAGGCAGGGGGAAAGGGGCRCAGGCTGCGCCAACGGCAGCGCCGAGCCCCAGGCCCCGCCGGAACCCTCTCGCCAGCCACGTCCTGGGGGTGGGAACCCCCCGGCTCCGCGGAGCGAAAGCCCTGCGCAAGCGTCCGGGGATGAGGAGCTAAGAGTGCTGCCCCCCAGGCAACGGGGCGGGGGTATTATGTACCCTCGTAGGCAGRCAGACACTGCTCTCATTTGCAAAGTTAATTAAGAACAGAATTACTTTATCCAGATAGCTGTACATACCAAGTTAGCCTATTTTTACAGTACTATCTTTCACATAAGCCTAGATTAAAATTACTCCTTTAACACTCCAGTTAACCATTTTCTGTTGTTCCGAGGAGAACGGCGCTTTCCCAAAGGAAACTGCTGCTGCAGGCTTGCCGAGGCTTCCCGGGGGGATTTAAAGACACGTTATGCTTTCTGCACAGCTGCAGCGCACCCGAGGCACCCTGCGGCACAGCCCTGCTCCCCAGGGCAACGTGGACTCTGCCATTCACCACCTGCCCCAGGCAGAGCCGACAGCTCGTGCAGACACACGCTGYCTTGACTTCCATGCCGGCAAACGCGAACTGAATCCAGGGCCCAACTGGATTTGTCCTCAGAAAATCAGAGCTCAGCGTGGCTTTGACCACAGCCCCCATCAGAAAAACCAGTAAACGTGCCGCGAAGCGTCGAGCTGGCAGAAGCCGTGAGCTGTGCGAGGGCAGAGGTGGCTTACCCGGGACAGTCGCCTGCTCACGCCATACCCGAGCACTCACTTTATCCCAGTCCAAGCACAGGCTGTTCTCGGGCCCAGCCGCGCTTCCCATCTCCCTGTGCGCCAAGCAGCTTTTCCTACAATGAATCCTCGAGTGTCCAGGGAAGTTACAGACACTCACCATTTCGGGGCACCGAGGCGGGGAGCATCGGGCTCAACCCTCCGCTCCCACGCTGGCTGTGGTCGCCCCTCTCTCGCCTCGCACTCGGGTGTTCGCTCTCAGCTCCGYTCCCGGCTTGCAGTTGCCAAACCTGCTGCTGGTGAGTACGCCTGAGCCCGGCAAACCGTTCTGCGAGTTCTGCTGCCGGGACAAGTCTTGTGCACGGATCCGCTCACCATCGGGTTTCATTCTGCTCCTCAGGGATGTTCAGAGCTCTGTTCTGGGGATCTGCAATGGCCTCCCGACCACTTCCACGCTGGGGCTGGCTGCTGTGCTGAGTGGGGTCCCCCCTTCCCGGTAACAACCAACCTGGAGGCCAAACTACACTCCCCAGCCCGTCAGTACCCGGGCGCTCACCAGCCAGCTCCTTCCTCCTCAGCTTTGAGGACGATTCTTCAGGGCTAGCGGAGAAAGAGCGTATTCTGGGTCAGCAGAGTCAGCCCACCAGCCCACCACGGACTGAACTGTCAGACGGGATGGTACTGCGTCCACTGAGACAACTCTGGGATAAAACAGACCCACCGTCCAACCCTCGCTGCCTTTTGGCTCCTCATAACTGGCCTCGACTCTCACGCAGAGCCCCTGGGGACACTAATAGGCAGCGAACAAATCTGGACACCTTCAACAGCTGAGGTCTGGATCCCCCCGGCATCCCCTCTCCCCCCACAGCTCTTCCCACTGGCTGCGAGCGGGCGAGCGGTGTTAGCAGGGAAGGGTTTCCAAGTGGCGTTTTTAAAAGCACTAATAGCAGATGTTAATGAAGAACCACCGAGTTCCATTAGCCTGAGCATGTCACAGTAAAGTCTGTTTTGGATCAAGAGCTGATTTATACAGAGACAGCTTTTACGTTATCTGAAGGCATTCAAAAGCTCCAGCAGAAACTCTCCAACCCCAGAGGACAGAGGCTTTCCTCCACGGTGCAATTCCACCCAACCGTTACCCAAATTCAYCAGGCAAAAGGCCCACACTCGTATTAAGTATTCTCAGACAAAAGCATCCTTGATTCGTGGCTGTAAGCCCCTTAGTGAACAAAGTGCCATATATATTGCTGGAGGAGTCACATGAAAGCTTACCCAGATTTAACATTCAGTTAAGAGAATTAAGGATATTACAGTAAGGGGGGCAGGGCAGCAGCTGCTCTAATGAACCAACTCCTCCCCTAATGCACATCTCGGTTTTCCAAATCTAGAATAGATAAATCCTCGCCACATCCAGGACTCAGTAAACACCAACACGGGGCTGGGCACACACCTTCCGGAGCTGCCCTCTTAGGCAGAAGCAGCAGATGAGAAAATGCAATTTCACAAGGGAAAGGATAGGTGTCGGATGCTTTAGAGCTGTCCTTTAAAAACGGTCAGTGATATGTAGGAGTTATTTATCTTAAAGCCAGGCAAAGCAACAAGAGCTTTTAGCAGCGGCACAGACAGGAAGCCTGGTGAACCTCCTCTCGTCGTGGCGCAGCGCAGCCCGTGACGCTGCGGGGTTAACTGCGTCCCATTTACACGGTACCGCCAGCTCGCGGCGCCCGATGCTGCTCAGCTCACAGCGCTGCGCCCGCCCTTCCCTCCGTCAACGGCCAAATAACCACCCCGCAGCACGCACCTTGCCGCCAGCTCCCGTCGGCGTCCCGCAGAGGCATGAAGAACTGCCAGGACAGTTCGTCAGCCAGCCAAGAGGGATGCTAGCCATGTAAAAATCAGCGCGCAGGTTCATTTAGACCCTTTCGTAGGACAGGCTTTCGGCAGTTCAGAGGTGAGGCACGTTTTGTGAGATAATCGGATTACTCTTTCCTTTAAAGGATTAATAGGGCTTGGGTTGGCCCCTCTTCTTTAAAAGGAAACCATCTGGAACCAGACGGCTCCGTGCCCTCGTCAGGCTGCACCGGGCCATCCGCTCCCCGCACCGCGACGCTGCGCCGGGCCCGGCTAACGACCGGGCACGACGACAAAGGGCAGGATCAGAGCGAGACCCAACAGAGGAGGAGATGAAGCCGTGCTTGTTACAGAGCTCAAAACAAAACACTCGAGATCCAGCTCCGGCACACGGAATGCCACCTAGGATGATGAAAGGAACGGGAATGTTACGGGAGCTGGGACAAAGCCAATCCATTAATCCACTAGAGGGGGGGAAGGAAAAAACCAGGCGTCACACTGGCTTTAGCTCATGCTGTCACAGGATAGGTGACCCGCGGTGAGAGACAGCACCCTTGGACAAGAGAGTTACCATCATGGTCACCCAGCTCAGGCGTACGGGCACGGTGCTGGACGCGTGCTCCCACGCCAGAGCGGGGCTCGCTGCCGCTCACCCTCGCAGCTCGCCGCAAACACACCCGACAAACCGTCTGCGGGACCAGCCTCCCACCGGTTAAGAACTTGCTCCCTGCTTCGGCTGACCTGGGACTCCCCGTGCTCTGAGGGTCTCCAGGCACAGCCGGGCGCCGCAGACGAGCCCACTTCACCGGCGGGCCCCAGACAAGGCCCCCTCCAGCYGGAGCTCTGCACAGCTCGACCATCACTGCGCAGCTGGGCAGGATGGTGCTGCCCAGCGGGACCAGGACCCGGGGAGCAACTGTCCAAACGGTGCCGGKACGGGACGGCGGAGGCGAGCCAGGCAGCTGGCACAGCTACGTCAGACAGACGCGGTGGGACTCGACTAGATAAAGCAGACGAGACGTGACCGGCCRATAAGGCAGAGTGTGTTCAGACACTGGCATCCCACCCCCGATGTCCCCAGCGAGGCAGAGCTCACGGTGCAGCAGCCACCAAACAGGGAATCCAGCGGCGTGTTTCGGGTAGAAGGCAGCCGGCTCTCCGCCATCACCCCACCAGCTGAAGGGGCCCCCGGGCCCCTGCTCCCACCCCACAGCCGCAGGACCCCGGGGTGAGCTGGCAGCCCCTGCACAAACAAACAGCCCCCGCGGTGCCAGGCAGAGCCACCGCACCCGGGCCGGTGGCACGTATGGCTGCAGGGCAGGCGGGATGCCCGGGAAGGATGCCCGAGGAACTGCTCCGGCTGCTCTCCCAGGCTCCAAACACCCGCAGCTCAAGGACTGCCCGAGCCAAATATAATTCATATGCGCTTTGCACTTCTTAAGATTTAACTTTAGAGAACCTGTCCAGCCTTTCTCTGCACCCCTGGAAGTCCTTATCCACCCGCAGCATCCCGGGACCAGAGGGGTACAGCTTCATCACTCGTGGGATGACGAAGTCCCCCCTCTGCCCRCTCCCAGCCTGGGGAGGCAGGTCCCACCTCAGCCCTGGGCAGCGGACCCGGCACCCCTGTCTCGCTGGAAGGTGACAGTGTCACCCAGCGTAATCCCAGGCACTTCAGCAGGAGAGGAAGGCCACAGGGTCAGTGAAACRTCGACCCGGGTAGCACAGAGGAGATAAAGGAGCACACAACCCAYTTCACTCCAAAAATTCGGAGAGAAACACCCTCTTACTGCTTTTTAAACAGATGTGCTGTTCCTCCCGCCCAGCGCACCAGCAGCCTCAGCAGCCTGGCGCGGGCAGGGGCTGGCAAACCCTTCCGCGAGCGGCTCCCGGCGTGCCAGGGACAGCCTGGACACCAGCTCCCGACCCGCCGCCGGCACCCGCCGAGAGCCTGAGCGAGGGACGCACAGCAGACGCCTGCGTGAGGAACGAGGACACCCCTGACACCCCCCGACACCCCCCTACACCCCCCGACACCCCGCGCAGCGTCGCGGCTAACGGGAGGGAAGGACCTCCAGCTTCGTGCACCCCAGGGGTGCCCCCACAGCAGCCCACCGCGCTCCGGAGCCCCGCGGGGCTGCCACCCACGGCAACAGCACGGTGCGTGCCGCCAGCAGCGAAGGCCAGGGCAGCCGCGACCTCAGCGGCAAGGGGCCCTGCCCCACCGCCGCCGGCCGGCTCGAGGGCAGTAGCAAAACCCCGGCAAGCAGAGGGGGACAGTGGCTGGGAGGGTAGGGACCATCTGGCCCAAAAAAGCAGCAAGCAGCAGCTTTTAATACGRTTAAAGTCTATATTTAACTTGCAAAGAGCTACCTTAATCTCATGAATAAGGATTTATCTGCTAATCACGTTAGTTATTTTGTGATCATACCAGCTGGGCTGCAGTTTTCACATGCTTTTGCTAGGTCAAGAGCTGCAAAGGAGGGGGGTGGAGAGCTAAGTTTATTAAAGGCGAAGAAAGTTAAATTCTGAGGTGACATCAGCAAAAACRCGGCACTGGCCCGTCCCTCTGAGAAGAGTTGTGACGAACCTGCCCGAGCCCGTCTCCACACACGGCTGGTCAGGAGGGGCTCTCTGGACAGCTATTGCCGTACGACCACTTCTCTTACAAGCAACACACAGCTAAAGCGCCGAGCAGACGGCAGCGTACGTACGGCAACCCGCAATCAACCTAACCGCCTGGAAACCACGGGGAACGGGGACGGGAAAGTAAAGAAACACAACATTCAAACCTGGAAGTCCTTCCCATCAACGCGACAGAGCGACGACAAAGAGCTGGGCGCAAGTCGGAGCTGCATGCAGAAGGCAGCGGGGAGAGCTCGCAGGGCCGAGCCGCGGGGCAGACGCACGCATGCACGCCCCGAAAGCCTCAGAGACATGCAGAGACCTCGGACCAGGGGGTCGTGGAGGGGGTCAGGAGAGAGGGGCCACCCACTAATAGCTGTTCCCGGCCACCCCTCTACAGTGTCCCGGCAGCTTCTCCTTATGCTCCTGCCCTGCTCCTCATCTGTGGACTTTCTGCGGACAAGTGCTGCTGTTTGCATCATCTCTCCACCCAAAAATTGAAATGAAAGTGGCTGGAAACAAAAGATGCGTTGAAGATACCACCGACTGGCATCGTGTACGCCACGGACCGAGCAGGTACCGTATCACTTTCTCTCTAGTCTCGTACTGTGCCTGTTCCAAGTCTCCAGTGGCCAGATTTGCTCTTCTCTTGGCAAGATTTCCACAGCAAAAAAATATTCCCCAAACAGCCTACAGGCAGTGYGGGTTCTTTGCCAAGAGCTTTGTAGCTTTAGTTCATTTTGGTAATAAGCAATACAAAAGATTTTTGGCTTTGGTAAGTGTTATGAGCAAGCTGGTTGTGGGGTGTTCTTACCTTGGGAGAAGCATGGGAAGCCCAAGGAGAGGACAAGTACCACACGTAAGCAAAACAGTCACTTGTCTCCAAGTCACCAAAGCACATTCCTCAGCAGCACGGTATCTTTTTCCAGACTCTTGGGGTTTGTTCTTTCACTACAGCGGCTCCCTGTTTTACCACTGCTCAGCTACGGATTAAAACTGCTCATGAGAAAATTCTTTATGTGGCATTACCTTGTATTGTTTAGAAAACTGCTGTATATTGGTCAATAATGGGCCGCGTAACGGCCCTGTGATAGCACACCTGGTTACTGAAACAAACGTAGAGTTTTAAATGTTTCCACATCAGACAGCAAGCGTGAGGGCGCACAGCTTACGCTTCCCAGAGCACGTAAAGCGCTTAGCGTGTAGCTGGTACTTCCAGCACCCACAGGTCGGGGAACATACGCTGTATTGAAACGTTAGGTAAGGGAAAGAGAAGGCAGGAGGCGGCGAAAGCCAGGCTGAGGCGTGCCAGTCGTTCCCTCAGGTGGAAGCAGCGATACGCGTGCCGGCTCTCTGGCGCCCAAGACTTGCAGTCAGTCGACGTAAAAACTCTGCGCAGACGTGTCGGGAGGGATGCGCGGCCCGCGGGTAACACCGCAACCGGCACCACGCACCGACCTGAAAACCCGACTGCGATTAACTGGAACAGCAGAAAAATCTCACAATTGAGGGCTGCCAGCCTCGAGCGGCGGCGGGGCAGCGGTACCACCGTGCAGGCTCCTTCCACCACGCTGGTCCGGCTCAGAGGCAATCGCTTGGGCTGCATTTACCTCCCATCCTCCGAGCAAGCTGGGGGCCGGCGAAGGGGAGCGCATGCAATGGGCAAACATGCAACGGTACGATGGAGGCACAGCAGCAATGGGTGACAATGAACTGGGATGCACTGGAGGGCCTTTCATGCGGCCAGGAGACTCGGCAACACACAGATTAATTGTCAAAAAAGCACCACCTTTTTAGGTTTCACTCCACGCTGCATGAAGAGGGAATAAAAGGGTACAAAGTTAGAGCTCACATCACATCGACAGTGGTGATCAGAAGYGATCTGCTTTCTGTTCAAACATCGCAAGTGTCACAGCTAGCTACTCATGGAAGAGAACATGTCTCAGTGAAGTCATTGGGCTGCAAAAATACGTACAGTCAGAAAGGAAAATACATTTAGGTAAATTTAAACAAACGTAAGATGGCTKAAGAGAGGAAAGCAGACAACAGAGCTTGTTTTCAACCCTCTGATTTACGAGCTTTACTCCAGCGTCATTGATCCACCTTCCACTCCTCCAGCACAGAATCTTTTGAGGTGCCAGGACATATTCAAAGGAAAATAAATTCACTTAATGGCAGCCATCAGCACTTGCAAGGAAGAGTTAACCAACGTGCGTAGCTGACTGAAACCTGGAATCCCTGAGGAGGAGGGATCCCCCCAAATCCAGCTCTCACAAATACCGCTCACTTCCCACACTGACCCGACTTGGATCAGACACTGCGAAGGGAAGAAGCTGCTGTACCCAACTATTTTTTTTTTCCACATTTCTCGTGGGTACGCTTCCACCACGCCTCAGGTCACAAAGACTGCTCACGACTTACAGTAACATGATATTTTGCTTTTAAAATGCAATTCTTGATCACACCAAGGCAGATCCCTGCATCGGCTGCTGCCCTAAGGATGATTTTTCGTGGCAGCGGGGAGTTTATGCAATCGTGCCGGGAAGAAATYGCACTTCATCCAAAGCGTGCTGGAAATTTTCTCCAGTTTCTTGCCGCTCAGGGCCCCCTCCACCCACAGGAAAGAAGCTCTTTTCCCTATTTTCAGAAGTCCCGATGCCACAGCCCGCTGGAGCAGAGGTAACAGCTTCTCGGGCCCAGCCGTGAAGGAGTTGGGGTTTCGATGCCAGGACCTCCCTGGATGTGGGAGGAAGGGGGAGAGGGCACCAGGGATGATGGTTTTGGAGCAGGCGCGGGGAGCGCGCCCCGGCTCCGACCGCCGCGCTCGGCGCCGGAGCGGCGGTCGGAGCCGGCGCGCGCTCCCCGCGCCTGCTTCGAGACCTGCCGGTAGCATCCAGGTACCTCTACACCTTCTTCTTGCAAAGCCTTTATCGTTTTTCGTATCCGCGGGACTCCCCGGCCGCGCCGGCCAGCCTCATCCGCTCTCCAGCCAGCCCACCTCCCAGTAAAGCCCATTCTGGCTTTCCTCGTTTTCCTCAGACGCTTTTCTCGGAAGATGCAAACACAAAACTGACAAGGTCCCCAACTCAATACCTTGCCCTCGGGAGCAGAGGTGGGAACAGGAGCGAGCGATACGTCAGCCAACGGCGGCTAGGGAAGGGCTGGCGAAATCCCCGTTTCTGTGGGATTTGCACCCAGAACACGGCAGCCCGCCCGCGAGCCGCAGCAGCCTCCAGAAAGCCGCGCTGCACGCAGCGGTGCCCGCAGCCTCCCACCGGGCTGCTGCTGCAGAGCTGGCCTTCAGGAGCCCCTACGGAAATCAAGAGTTCTTGGCTGATTTTCTAGTTTCAGAGAACCTGATGCAGTAGCACAGAAAACACACACCTTTTGCAGCAGCGTTAAGCATGGATTCAAGATGGAAATCACCCAAAATACCGCACGGCCGAGGTTTTACTCTCAGAAAACAGCAATTGTGCCTTAGAGAAACTGTGACAATGGTCACCACGTAGTCAAGCCAACACACACATGGATCGAGAGGACCACAACCAACCGCAGCGCTCTCCTGCAGGCACCTCGGGGTCCGGGGAGCTCGGCCGGTTTTTGAGGGGCAGGAGATGGCCCTTCTTGGGAAGGACAGGCTGCTGCCACGCTGCCGTGCAGCTCTCCACTCACGCCCCAGCCTGCGCACGGCGGGGTTCACCCATCACGAGACGGGATTCCCCCCGGAGTTACTCACACTAACCTCCCCAGACTCTTGCGGCTTGGACTACAAATCATTTCAGCATCACCCTCAGCAAATAACCCCAGCACTCTTTAATAGGTCTGGACAACAAGTGATGCTGGGGAACGCTTGCCCTAGAGCCCAGGCTTTGCACGAGGTGAAACCCGTACCTCGGGTGCTGGTTTGCCTCCCACCGCGGCAGCCCCTCCGGAGGGAGCGGGCTCTGCCTCTCGGAGGCACCGGCAGCGCCTCGAAGGGCGGCAGGCGCTTTTGTCCCCTTCTGCAGCGTCCCGTCACGCTGGCTCGAAGCCAGGCTCTCGCTGTTTGATCGTCCTCGAGAGCGGGACCCTCCGCGGCGTCAGCACAGAACCGGCCGGACTCACCCCAGCCCGCTCTGCGGACCCTGCGTTGGACAGGCAGCCAGCCTGTGTTCCAAAGAGCTGCGTGTTCCAAACCATGCCTGCCTGGGCTGAAGGAGCGGGCAAGTGGCTCAAAGCACTTTTCCGGCACCTAACTTCCACGTTTCTATGCAGCAGCTGCAGCAGCTCCTGGGAGGAGCTGCGTAATCCAGGCAGGCAAACGGCAAAGCCCGAACGCGCCCGTCTCTAACACACAAGGCAGACGACAAATCTGCGTACGCCCATCGCAGTGGGATCRCTCAAGTTACCTTCGGGAGCCTGTCACAGCACAGGCAGGATTTGGGAGGTGGCAGGATGCTAATTTTGAACTCTAGCATTTTCCCTAATGACAAACCAGACCGAACACCCCGTGGCACAGCAGCACGTCAAGCAGCAGCATCCCCAGCCCAGAACACCTCGGAGCTCCATCGACCAAAACGTTTTGCTTCCAACAGTGGCCAGCACCAAGTTCTCAACTTCTTATGCAGAAAAAAAAGAAATGTGATGCTTACAGACAGAAGGTACCATTAGAGGTTTRATCTGGGGTTTCTTAAACATGCTGGGTGCAAACCCTTTTGGTTCATCTCCTTTCCTGCAGCCTTCTCAGAATGTGAGCAGCGTAAAGAATTTGAAGAACAATTACTGCTTTAGCATTCTGATTTCATGAACGCTAAGATTTTTTTCACTTCATAAATATTGTATTTATCTTTCATTACAAATGTTCTGAAACAATTTTAAAATTTTTCTTCCAACACTTCACGACTCCCTTTTGCAGCCTTTATTTTGAGGAAGGGTAGTCTGGTCTGACCTCCTTTACAAGGCACACTGTTCCATTTCACCTAGCAACTCGCATGCTAATTCCAGTGTATAATTAAACCAGGAGACTAAATGTTATGCATCGCAGGCAGGGAACACAAGGGGAAAAGATGCCACCAGCGCCAGAGGCCCTGCAATGGCAAAGGCCAATCAGACCAGACACGCTGGTGGGTAAGTCATGCCCCGCTCAGCAGAAAAAGGCAATCCTTGCAAAATCCTCCAAATCCCTTTAAGACGAGACGGGGCATTTCTTCTCCACCCTCTACTCTGGCAGTCAGCTCGACAAGGCACAACCTCCCGGGCACCTGAGCCCGATTAACCCCCGGGAGCACCCCAAAGTGCTGGTCCATCAGCCCCTTCCAGCTGCGGCCAGACCCCGACGCTGCACAGGCTGGCCGGGACCCGGCACGCGGCTCTGCGTCGAGCTGCGGAAAAGTCTTCCCGCTCCTGGTAATTAGCTGAAGCTTCAAAGCACGAACCGGGCTCGCAAGCTGCCCTGGCGCAGAACCRCAGGTGTGACGCACGCGGGAGGGCAGCGTGGAGAAGCCCCTGATCTCCAGAGAAGCTGTTTTCTTTTCCACAGCTGCCTATRGACAAGATGGACCAGTCTGTCCCTGAGAAACATCCAGCCTCTATCCCAAAGCACGCAAAAAACTCACTGTGCCACCCAGCACCACCACAGATTCCTCAGTATCTATATACACGCGTGGCCGATTTTGTGTTTTTAACCTTAAGTACTTATTTAATTGTGCTTGTCTGGGGGACAAAATTATCTGAAGGTGGGTACCTCCTCCAGTTTTCTGTTCCTTAGGGAATACCCATCACCTCTGGATRCAACATGTACCCATTTATGCCTCAAGAGCCATTGAGATTCCTGGGTAAAGACACTCAGAAGTATACACCGTTTCTCTGTAAGCCATACATGTAAGCCAGAGAACGCTAATTTCAAATATCCCAAGGAGTACRCTCTGACTGCAGGATGTAAGGGTCATTAAAGCAACACAGCCAAGAGGCATGCCGGGCGTGAATGCTGCAATACTGATTGAACTTAGATAAAATGTGTAATACAGGAAACTGCGCTGGGGTTTTATTCCTCAGTAACTTACTGGTTTCTGGTCATGAGTTGAAAATGACTTCTTATACGGCCTTGTTTCCCATGGGTTTCAGAAGAAATGCACTTTTCCACAGGYGTTTTTATTATAGAGCACAGAACTGAAAAGGACTAAGAGACAGGCTGGCAAAACTCTGTCCTTTCTGTATGTTTTGTGTATGTCTGTGTCTCCATGTGCTTCCACTGCAGGGTGGAAAAATGGAGCTTTTAGAGAGGTGATAAAAGTTAATGATGAAAAAAGTGGCACGTGCAAGCCTGCAAAGGGAATTTGTTTCGGCAGCCTGCAGTCACGGGCTCAGCACTCACCAGTTTGCTGGCTTTGGCGGCGTCCAGGGAATCTGTAAAGAAAAACAGAAACAGAACCATGAGCTTTGGCCCGAGGAACGCCTCTGGCCTGACCGGCATACCAAGCGTCTCTGCAGCCCAGCAAGYGTCGAGGCACGGTCAAAGGACCATTTAGGCATGTTCTTAGGGAGGCGGGCGTGAAGCAGAGACCGTGCAGCTCTGCATACAGCAGGAAGCGGTGGTACAATGGGGCACGGATTTGGAGAACAGGGGCTCCCTTATTAGACCCGCTGGCACAGTCTGAGAAAGCCAAACATTCAGACCCACACGTCGGAACTAGGTCAGGCTACACTGCTTTTCYTGAGTTAAATTCCTGCAATTCAGAGAACCCCGAGTCGCCTTCAGCGCGCTCTCTCTATCGGGAAGGCACAGCAGTCTAGCGGTCCATACGACCGCATCTAATCAGCCGGATTCCGAACGAGAAACCTAATGTGAGAATCAACAGAAATACAGGTCCAGAGACCAGGTACCTCACGCAACAAAATAAAAGGTTTCCATCCCGGTCTGTATGCGGTCAGGAATCTGAACATGCGCGAGGCAGATGTGCAAGAGACCGCTCCGGAACATTCCCAAAGGCAGSTCTGCTCCCTCTGCTCCCCACGAAACCTCCCCGAGAGGGGCTTCCACAGCCCCAGACTCRCAGCCCTGACAGGTCCCAAGCTCGGCAGACAGCTCCTTCCCACTTCTCGGAGAGCAAACCTCCCGCACGTGCGCGGCCAGCGGGAACAGGGGCCGGCAGCTCAGCCGCGGGCCTCCCCACCTCGCTGGACTCGCGGGGTGCCGGCCGTTACGAGCCGCTCCCATTTCGTCACCCTAACAGAGGACCGCCGAAGCACCCCGTTACAGAGCCTGGCCATCACGGCAGGATGTCAGGGGCCAGCGCCGGGCTAAGCCCCAGTGCTCACACAAACCCCCATCCCCCGAATTCAGGACTCCTCCCTCGTTCTCTGGATTATCAGCATGCACGGCTGGACAGCACAGCGAGTGCCACGTACATGGGTGTGGAGGAACCACACGGCACGATCTTGGCTTA
>JASVER010000244.1:39674-62094 GCA_030449065.1 Oceanodroma leucorhoa | reverse complement strand
GTGTCAAAGGCTTTGCTGAAGTCCAGGTAGACCACATCCACAGCCTTCCCCTCATCCACCAGGCGGGTCACCCGGTCGTAGAAGGAGATCAGGTTGGTCAAGCAGGACCTGCCCTTCATGAACCCRTGCTGGCTGGGCCTGATCCCCTGGTTGTCCTGTACATGCCGTGTTGATGGCACTCAGGATGATCTGCTTCATAATCTTCCCCGGCACCGAGGTCAGGCTGACAGGCCTGTAGTTCCCCGGATCSTCCTTCYRGCCCTTCTTGTAGATGGGCRTCACATTGGCAAGCCTCCAGTCRTCCGGGACCTCCCCTGTTAACCAGGACCGGTGATAAATGATGGAGAGTGGCTCGGTGAGCTCCTCCRCCAGCTCCCTCAGTCCCCTTGGGTGGATCCCATCCRGCCCATAGACCTSTGTGTGTGTAAATGATGGTGTAGCAGGTCGCCAACCATTCCCCCTTGGGTCACGGGGGCTTCATTCTGCCCCCCGTCCCTGCYTTCCAGCTCAGGTGGAAAATCCATTCTACGAGTGTTCACACACGACTTCAACATGTGCTGGTTAAGGTTAAAACACAGAATGTACTTACAGAGGAAATAAGGAAGCAAGATTATAACCAGAAGATATCGGACTTGTACTATCACTGCGCTGTCTCTGGCCGATTTGATAAATAATGTGCCTCGTTAACAGAAAGCGGGCAGGTTTACTGCTAATTCATAAGGTGCAAATGTCACGCTGTTTTCCTGCAGCTAAGTTCAGCTCCAGTCCTGCAGACCCTTTTTCAAACTGCAGCGTTTAGATTTTTGCTATTTTAATGATGACACGTTCCAGCTTCGGCTCAGCTTGCRCTGGTGACTTTCCAGTTCACGAGACTGGCATGTTTCTCCGGTAACTTCTGGAGATGCTCCCGGACACCCTCTCGCAGCCGCACTGCCAGGACGGGAGCACGGACTGCGGAGCAGGAGCAACTCAAACACTTGTGCCGGCAGGAGCACGCGGAGCAGACGCTCACCACCAAGGAGGCGGCCGGGGGCAGGAACGGGCAGACCAAAGCCCAGGGAGATGTTTCGGGAGCAGCGGAGCACGAGCTACACGACGTGCAGGAACCAACCTCTCAGCCGCACTGAGCGGGACAAGAGCCTCGCAGCACAGAGATAACCCTGCCAGGCTTTCGCCTTTCAAACTATTTAATTGTCATTTTTCTGTAGCACCAGTCTGTAGAGCAGTAGCAGATAAACCAGCCTCAAAAATCAAGTATTTCACCGTTTCTGCTGCAGCAACATCACATTTGGTGTCGTGGGCTGCACGTGGGCGTCTGGGGAACGCTTTCTGCAGAGCACTCGGATGGGAGCTGCGGGAGAGCTTGTCCTCCTTGCTTCCCATCCAAAGCATAACAGAGTAAAAGCACGTATTCACAGTAACCACAACACCTAGATTTTTAAGCAATCAGATACAGGATGGAGCGTGGCTCCACATTACAGCTTTTCTAACAGCAAAGCCAACTTACGAGGGTCCTGATGTCCTTCCCCCCCAGCCTCTCGCCCGCTCTCCGTCACGGACAGCCAACCTCCCAAGTGCGCGGCCCCAACCGGTTTTAAGAACGGGGTCTCTCGAGCAGGTTTCGATGTGGCCGCGGACAGACGCCCGCCACAAGGAAGGGACAGGCAGCAGAGGTGGAGGTGAGGGGTCTCGTAAGCCAGATTTGCCAGTTYGGGGCAGTTACCAGTGGAGCCCCAGCAGGAGAGCACACCACCGGCCCCCCAGCGCCGCTCTCCTCCTCGCCCGCAGCTGCGTAAATTCTCCAGGGAAGAAAAACTGGGACTTCACATGGAAAAAGAACTTCCAGATTTTTTTCAAACCACAAAAGCTCTTCAGGGCCTGTTTTACAAATTACGAAGCAGAGATGCATAATAAAGAAAGCAGCCCATCTTTGTTCCTTGCAAAACCATCTCCAGAGACCATCCCCTAAGAATTAGCAGCAGAGTCAAACGAGTGAATCGCCCCATCGGCCTGTTCGGAAGTTCCACCACATTTCACTTGCTCCCGCGCCGATTTTCTGCCACAGCGACTCCCTTCCATGCCCACAGAGGAGCGAGCAGCCCTCTGACAGAAAGAAAAGACCTTTTCCCTGCTTCAAACCACCCTGAGATTGCAGCGAGCTACCCGATTAGTGCAGCAGAAAGAAACTAACACCAGACTTTACTGAAAAGGAGAGTAAAAACCTCACGCAGATCAGCGCCTGGCAAGCTCTTCACACCCCAGCYCTCCTGGCACCAGAAAGCCGCTGCTCTGCAGTCAAGCAACTGGAAAAATCAAAATGCAGGTAAAAGCCTCCAAGATGTGCAATTTTCCTGACTATGAATAGACACCCAGGATTCTTCTCTGTAGTGGTATGAAAGGGTAGACCAAAATAATTTACACTACCACAGCAAAACACAAAATTATGCAAATTACTGTAAATCTGCTGAGTAGTCTGAAAAAATTGCCAACTCAGGTAGCGTTCCCTTTTAAAGATTCGTATTAAATAAGTTCTAGCACTTTCATTAGCAAATAAGGCAGAGAGCTTTGTATTTCTACGTACCCAGTCACACAGGCAAAGCATCTGAAGGTTACTTTTTACATGGTAGAACAACAGAAAATCCCCTAGGAGCCATAAAAATTCAGTTTTCTCTCCAGAGGCACCCACAGCCAGCCAGGAGAAGGGGCTGCGGATATTTTCTGTCCTTTATTTTGGGTGCCCGTCCGTCCCTCCCAGGCAATCCAGCCCCGGCACCTGCAGGGCGGTGGTGCCGTACCCCGGTGCCGTACCCCGGTGCCGTACCCCGGTGAGCGTGGCCGTCCCGGCGCCCGCAGGCAAGCTCGGCCCTCCGGGTCATCGCCACTGGCAGAGACCTGAGCTGGGTAAATAAATGGCTTTTGGTACGCTCTGGCCGGTAATTTATCGSTGCAGCATTAGCTTCAGACTAAGCCTCCGAGTCATAAGCGTAAAAAGGCATTAAGTTACTGGGGGTGTTGACCTACAAAACAAACACACGCATACATCGCTCGCTATCCCGGCCGCGGTGTCCCAGGAAATCCCGACRGGCACTTAGCTGCAACGAGCACGATGCATGGGACCCCGGCTGAAGGACACTTTGTCCATCGYACTGCCTGCTCCTGCAGCGTGCCCGCTGGCCTCGGCACACCGCTGTGCTTCTGTCCCAGGAACAACAGAACTTCACCCAAGCTGCTGGTCAACAAAACCAAGGAAATTCAGCCTTTAGCATCCGTTCCCATCTCTAACATTTATTTGCACGCTTCAGAAGGAGATGACTAAAGTCTGTAAAGCGCTATTAAACTGATTAAAAAAAAAAAAAGGCGCTTAAGAAGATATTCCAGGGCCCTGCCCTGGCMCAAGAGAGCATCTCCCTGCAGACACTGCCGCATCCCAGGGGCGAAGGGCACAGAAAGGACTTCACCGGGTCCGTATAAGCCCAGCCGGGACCTCCCCTGCCCGGCAGCCTGGGTTCGCCGGATTTAAAGCCAGCGGTGCCGGCACCCGCGGTCCCACCAGCGGCGCGGACAGGCTCCCTCGACCGAGCAGAGCGATGGCCGCTGGAGCTGAGCCCAGGGMCGGGGCCGAGGAGGCTCGTGCAGAGACGGAGCCGACAGATCCACGCGCGTTCCCTGCTCCGGGACGGACGCGAGCCTGCAACCCAAAATTCCGCCCAAGTCCTAGGGAGGGCTGTGGGACCTGCAGCTCCGTCGCTGGAGCGAGCCCCCGCYGCTCCACAAGCCTCTCTCCGCTCCAGATAACAGATTTATTTAACGATATTTCAACTCCAGAGAATGGATTTCATTAACGATAGCGACATCTCAAAGAAGTTTTGTCTTCGTTTGCCTCGTGACTCCCCTCAGCCTGTATGAACACGGACCAGTCTCAGGGTTTGGTTGTCACTCAAGTGATTCGTTAGATGTTATAATTAACGCAGTAGCCAATTAATAACACATGGGTGTGCATCACCACAAGAAATTAATAAAACAAGTTAACATCCTTCTCGTCTGCGATCTCATTAGTGCTGAATGGCAAAAGTTAATGCAACTTTATCTGGCAAAAATAGGTACACGTTTTCAGTCTCAAATTATAATTTTGTAAATCTATCAAAAAAGGTTTCATTTTAAAGAACAGAAGGTTTATTAATTTCATGGTATTCTCGTGCTTCTTCCCAAGGAAGTCCGTAATTTGTAATATCAGCAAAAAAGCTTTTCAGAATAACTTTTTCCAAACACACTTTGCTTACGTCTYGCCAAGAACTTCTGCAGCAGTGTCCTGCCCCGGACGGGTGTCCCGCCCCAACCCTATTCCCCAGTTCCTCTTCCTAAATGGGACCTCACTATTCACAAAATTGAGAGGGTACAAATCACACTTCAGAAGTCCAGAAGCTCCTTCTCCACTGGCACATCGTGATTTTGGGGAATCTAAAAGACAACTTCTACCAATACAAAACCCATCCTGAATAAAATGGCAACAATAAGACTGATTAAAAAGGAAAATTCATAAGCCGCATATCCACTCGGAGCAAGGATTTCCCAGCGTAAGTTACTGCTCAGAAAAAGAACAAAAAAATAAATTTGCTAAGAATAGTTAGAGAAGTTACGGGCAGCCCGGSAGTTTGAGAGCAGAGCCTCGCCTGTACAACGAGGTGCAGCCATCGCTGGGAGAAGGCAGTTCCCGGCGGGAGGCACACRCACTCTGGCTTCCATAAAGCCACACGCACGCGCCACGGGCCGGTGCAGCTCCCCGGAGCCGCCGGCAGGAACCTCCGCCGGGCCAAACACGCTTCCACCGCCACGCCGGGCAGACAGCYCCCATTCTGCACCCGGCGGACGCGCGTGAGCCCCGGCTGGGCCGGGGGCTGAGGGGGCTCGAAGGACCCGGGCAGCGCGCAGCACCCRCSGGCRACGTGCCCCTCCTCCTCATCCTCCTCCTCCTCCTCCTCATCCTCATCCCGAGCGGGAGCCGCGAAGCTTCCCCAGGCAGCCCGAAGCCYGTGCGCGGYCCCTGCACGAGAGCACCTCGGCCCCCGCCTCCTACGAGCAGCTTCTRCAAGTTTTACGATCCTCTCCAAATCGCACGTGGATAAATCAGGGTGTAGGGCCCGCGCTCACACCTTGACGCAACGATGAAACTTCTTTCCGTCACTCTGCGGTCACACAAAAGGCCCCTCTGCATTAACCGAGGGAGTTCCGGCGGGTCAGCAGGGCGGACGTGGTGCTAACYGGGGAAAAAAAGGTCCGTTTCTCTACCTTACAATGCCTGTGGAGGTACGCAAGTATTCTGTGCTCCCTGAACCTGCTGGGACGCAGCACGAGGGGTAGAAGCGGACTTCAAGGGGCTCAGTGAGGTCCACCCTCGGCAGCTCCGCACCACGGCTGCAGCTCCCCAGGACCCCCGGAAACGGGGCCGTCCCAAGCCCACCCCCTGAGCAGGAAGGACAGACTGCCACCCAGCCAGGGGCCGAGGGGTTCAGAACGGACACCGTGGCGGGGTGACAGGTACGGTCACGGCCATTGCGGAGGGAACAAACGGAACATCTCACATCAACACCGAAACACCTCCTACTCCCGGGAAGGGCTCTTTGCACGACCACAGAGTTCCAGCAGAAAGGCCACGTCTACAGAGCGTAACGCTATCGCAGCGTGCTCCCACGGAACGTCCACGGACCTTCACCCAAACGTCTTTTCCTAGGGCGGGATCTCAACCATCATTCCACCAGACCATCAGCGTCGCACCAGGGGCTTCGCCTGCTTCTCCCAGCACCGCCTGCCGCAGCTCAGAGCGAGGAGCACCACGCTGCCGGCGCCGCGGCAGGACTCGCACCGACCGCCCCGCGAAACACGCCTGCCATTGCTGCAATATCCAACCTCAAATCCAGTAACTGTCCTCGAGCTCAACACCACACTGTGCCTCTAAAGAGCAGAGATAACGTTAAGGCAGCGCTGTACATTCTACAGTTAAATCTGGCCAATACAGAAATCCATCAAAACTTATACGCTGAAGGTCCGTTTGTCAATCAGCACTAATTTTAATAGAAATGTTTCTCGAATCCTTTACATGCAGGAAAGAAGGGAGAGCACAGAATAAGCCTCTAACATATTCATGCTCTTAAGGCAATGGCCCTCTAACTTTTGTTTCCAGCTAACTAGAAGTAAGCCAGGAGAACAAGTTGCGCTGCTCCAACGTGAGGATGACAGTGCACGCCGTTCACCGACATCTCCGTGGTCGTAAGCTCAGGAGCTCACCGTGCTCCTCCCGCAGCGCCGGGGAGCACCGCTTAGGTAACACACACAGCTTCGCTCCGACCAAAACCGTAAGCAGCAGCTCGGGCCCAGGGCTGCAGAGCCGGGTGAGCCCCGGGGCCAGCTCCCCGCTGTCCCTGCCTCAGGACAACGCACCGGGATCAACGTTTTCTTTTTCTCACGTCGCAGCTTGCCGTGACCCGCGCTGCTGTCGGTACGTCAGACTGAAGCAAGGATCAAGCCGACTTCTCTGACGGCTCTGTCTTGCCTCAGCTCCCCAGTGYTGTCGGACGAGGCAGGGTCTAACCTGCCTGGCTAAACCCGAGACTGGTGTTCTCATGAAGACTCAAAACAACGTGACTAGTGCAATATCAGATTTTAAAAGGAGGGAAACTCTCCGAGCTGGAAATAGTGTATTCCCTTCTACCTCCCCAGCCGGACGACCATGGGCTGGGCGCCCGAAGGCCTTCCCAAGCCCAGGTGGAAGGGCAGAGCCAGGTCGGTGGTGGGCTGGGGAGATCGGCGCCCGCCTGCAGCCGTTCCTCTCGGCTGCGGTCACTGTCCCTTGCCAGCTGCAGAGGAAGGAGGCGGGGGCGAGACACAGCAAACTGGGGGACGGTCACCCTTGGGGACAGCAGGGCACAACAGCCCGACACAGCAGCTGGTGACACCACCCAGAACTTCCTCAGGTCTCCAGACGCGGTGCAACACGCCAGCTCCTCGCTGGTCTCTTCCCAAGCAGCAGTGCTGCACTCACACACCGCAGGGTCTGCCCTCGGCTCTGGCGGGCTCCGTCTCCAGGAAAACCGACGGACAAAATCTCAGGTGGGGCCGAGTTTCGGGAACTCTTCCCCTGCCACCAGTGACCAAAGGGTGGTCTTCTGCCAGTGCCCAGTGAACAAAGGAGGCGTGAGCATCCCCACTGGTCACGCCAGCCTTTCCAGCAGGCCACACCGGGGCTCTGGATACCCAAATTTTGGGCGCGGAGAGCAAGGTGGTGGTGAGTAAAGAGGACGGAGGAGCAGAGAGCCGTAGGAAGCTCCAGCCCACGGGAGGAGAGAAGGGGTACGCACACGAGGCCAGAGTCACCCCCCGAGGCCCCTCACCCACAGACAGCCTGAATCAGGCAGGAGCCCTCAGGAGATCTGTGTGAGCATCAGCGTGAGCAGTTCGTAACAGCTCAATCATCACTCCCATGCAGCAACAGWCTAAAGGGTGAATAAGCTGCTAAATTACATTAAATAAGAAATTAGTGTACTCTGATAGCGGAGGCAGCGTTCCTTCCCCCCACTCTCCCAAACCTACACGGCAGGGTACCGAYGGCCAGCTCGGGAGCCCCGGGAAGGGGCACGGGGAGGCGGTGGGGATCGGGCGGCCAGAGGAGCACCCGGGAACGCTGACCCACCGGAGCAGAGCTTCGCCTGCCCACCTGCTCCGGCGATGGGAGACTGCTCCGCACAGCTGCCTACCTGGCACCGCTCAGAAATACGGCGTTCTCCCATTTTTACCCCTGTTTAAAGTATTACACACATTTATGGACCATTTCCTCAGTTATTTGAAGATACTGGTTATTAGTCACTGAAAAATGGATGCAATTCCAAGTGACTTGACTTGTGATTTGAGCRTGATTTGGGTCACTACTGTGTTTCATCTGAGCATGACGGTTCCAGTGTTTCGCTCCATTATAGCGGATAACCCAAGGAATATTTATTGTATTCCTTCCAGAAGCCAGACTCACATCATTACTCCGTGCAGATATGACTAATTGAACCTCAAACTGTCATTCAAAGTACAGATCAGAAGTTTCAGGTGAACCCTGAACACAGCAACCGCCTCTGAAAAGCTTCAGTGACGAGATTCACAACCGCAGGTTAAAATGCTCTTAGCCTCAAATCCAAGATGTGACCCAACACAGCTGGAGTAAGGAAAGACTTGGAAAYAACTCTAGTTTCTGTTAAGCCTAGCTATTACCGAACAGCTAGTGTGTGGCGCTGCCAYACCGTCCCTACTGAAAGGAGGGGATTACCCCAGGATTAAGAGCAGACCCGCCGGCCGGTGACACGGTGGGGGTGGCTGCCGCATCACCCAGCGGAAGCCGGAGCGGGTCTGCCGCTGTCAGACTTGCAGAGGAGCCAGGACGAAGCCCCCGCCGTGCACACACCGCCGTGGTACGGGATTCRCCCTGCTCGGGGCTGGGGAGCGAGAAGTCAAACGCGAACGGCTCGGGTGTTTCTGACTGCAACGACGCCGGCCGCAGCGCTGGCGTACGACCGCGCATCCCCAAAACCCCGGCACGGACACCACCGGGACAGCCGGTCGGTCCGGCCCAGCCGGCAGGGCTGGCGCAGCTCTGGTCCCCGCGGCACCGACTGCAAAATGCAATTCSAGTAAAACGCAGATAAGCCTGCTCGCATCCGGGAGACACGGCTGCCGTCCTGCCTGACCGAAATTCAATGCAGTTCTCAGGACAGAACTGTCAAGACGCAGTTTGAAATGTCACCTCCTTCGCCCCGCTCCCCCCCACCGGGAACGGCAACGTTTGGCCAACACGCAGCCGGGGAAGCCAGAGCAGCCTGCCTCCGTCCGCCCGCAGACACCGTTCCCAGCCCAGGGGAGCGCTCCGCAGCCGCATCCCCGCACGCAAACGGACTTCGGCCCGGCGCAGGGTGGGTGAAGCAACTTCCCAGCCGCCCGCTATCGCCGGCAGCCCCGAGCCTTTTTCTGAACGGCCGCTGCTCCGTTCAGCAGCCTGGGACTACACGAGGAAATCGCTTCGGCCAGAGACCAAATCACACGCGCACGCCCCGCCGGCTCGGGGCTCGGGGCTCTCGCACAACGCCCTTGCCCGGGCAGGCAGAGCCATCGCAGGTCGCGCTCCTCTGCGGGGTTTTTTCGGGCAGCCCCCGGGCTGGACACGGGCCCGGCGTAAGGGGGGCGGTGGGAAGGGGTCTGCCCTCCCCGGCTTTGCGAAGCGCAGCCCTCCCGCCCCTGCAGCCGGCCCTGGAGTTACAAAGCACTTTGCCGAGTTGGCAAGCACCGAGTAACAGAGACGCCGAAAATGCAGTGCCCGGTCCCCAAAACAGCGAGTGTCTGGGACACAATGTCACCGCGCTGGCGAGGAAGAACAAAACGACAAAGAAAAACTCCAGAGAAAGGCCTCGCCGTAGGGCCGGTGCCCGGCTCCGGATCTGCTGCCCACCGCACAGCCCAGGGTTAACTGCAATATGGTAAAACCTGGAAATGATTTTCAGGCACTCGGAAGCTCAGAATCTCACCATGCAACCTGGAAAATAAGCAAAGAGGAAGGAAAAACACGATGCAGAAAGGAAAACAACCCCGAATCTTTGTGCTGAAAAGCCCTAGGAAGATTCTGTCATCACCAGAGGCTCAGCTGACGCCTCATTGCATTATCAGTGATAATTAACAGCAAAGACAGACTAACTTAAATCAAAAGGACACGTCCGCTGATATAATTCAGACTATTCATCCACCCACCGTATATCACAACAGATATTGTTAGCGATGAAGATATCAAATTCCAGAAATACGGAAGCACGGGAAACACAATCTAGATTTCAGTATAAAAATAGATATATTTTTCATTGCAACAGATAGCATTAAGATACATTACAATATTATCTAACAGCATAGCCAGGAGTTTGTAAATAAGTTTCCCTCCCCCCAACTTACCCGGCTGTATGTGTGTCTCTTGCTCTGGGCCATGCTGCCGCTGGCTTTCCTCTTTATTTTAAAGATTTATTATTTTTAGATAATGGTCTCAGTTCATGGCCAGCGGTAATTCAGCAGAGGTTTTTCACGTTTCAGCCGATCTAACCATCCCTGCGTCCCCCCRGCGAGGCTCTGCTGGGTGGCACAGAAAGGGGGAAAAAGCCCTTTTCTGGCAGAGGATTCTTTAATACAGGGATATACAAAAATCCAGCCCAGCTGATGGAGACTACTCTGCGCTAGTGCTGCTCCAGACTTGTCACCGGCGCTGCCAGCTCGCTGGGTCCTAACGCTACCCGGCTGCCGGCGGAGCCGCAGGAGGAATGGCAACCGGCCTCGGCCCATCACCGAAAGGCCCCGGCACGGCCGCCGGCACGGCCGCCGCTCGCCCACCCGCGCCGCGGCACCAGGAAGGACAAAGCCCCCTCCCGGGCGGGCAGCACCCACCGCCGGGTGCTGGGCAGGGACCACCCCGATCTCCCCCCGCCTGGAGCCAGCCGAGACGCCCCGGACGGCACCGCGGCAGCGCTCGGCGTGCCCCCCACGCTCCCGCCTGTCCCCCCTTGCCTGGCGCCAAGGTGTGCCCCCACCAGCCGTGCCCGGCTCTTCCCGTCTCCCCCGCACGCGTCCCTCCATAGCAAAGCTTGAGGAGGAATAACCCCGCCGTGCAGGTCACCCCCCCAACACCCCGCGGCCGCGCACGGCACCCCGGCACCGCCAGGTAAAGGCGTGCACGCAACCGCGGCGCAGGCAGACGGGAGGCACGGAGACCAAACGGTTAACCGTCGGGCATTTTTTAAAATCAATAATTGTTCTTTCCCCGGCTGATCTGAATAGATGTCTAATTAAAGTCATCAGCCCCTCTTCTCAGAGCTGTCTGCGGCGTTAATTGCTGCCTGTGAAGCGGCAAGCGGGGCTAACGGAGGGGCTCTGGCAAGCCACCGTGCCCAGCCACCTCGTGCTGCAGCCACCTCCGCGGCCGCGAGGCACCAGCACCCACCCGCAGCCCGGGACCCTGCGCCCAGCCGTCCCCCCCGGACGCCAGCGCAGGCGGCCGTCACCGGAACAGGGGCCGCACCACGAATTTTTATGACGCTCTGCATCCTGTTTTAGCACCTGATTGCAGTGACCACAAAGGAGGCAACGAAGTACCCMGAGGGAAAAACCAACATCACCAGGAAGTTTTTGAAAGGGTGAAGAGGAACCTGCTAGGGAAGCTCTTGATAGGTCAATATGGGGGCTGAATTTTTCAAAATACTTGTATTAACGAACATATCCTCCGGTCCCTTACCTCCTGCATGGCTGCGGATGACTCCTAAGTATTCTATGAAAGGCAAACAAGAAATGCAAGCTTCACATCAGCCGTCGTAACGCCCGTACCTGTGCTGAAATTGTGCTTAGGAACCGTAAGTCAGGAAAGCTTGAAACCACAGATAGACACCAAAAAAGCAGAGCATGGCACTGAACCAGGGGTGGCACGTTCAGACAGAGGAAGACCAGAACATCTTACAGAACGAAGTAGGTGGCCTTCAAGATGCAGCAATTGCATTCAAGGGAACGAACTTTAAGACACGCACCCGGGGACGAACACCAAACAACCAGAAGCCAGGCCTTTATCGATCTCCGCAACAACCGAGAACTCAACCAGAGCAACCCCCAGGCCCTCGCTGATCACCGGAGAGCTGCAAACCGGCCAGGGCGAGCGAACAGGGAGGTAACTGCACCCACCGGGCAAACCGGGAGAGGCCCTCCCCGCCTCCCGGAAAACCCTGCCGCTGCTCCAGGGGCTCCGCGAGACCGCTTTGAAAAGCTACAGGGTTTTTGTCAAAGGACAATGATATTTCTCATGCAAAGCAAAGGTTAAATGATCATTAGATAAGAACACTGCAGTCAACAAACCTACTCCTTACTCCATGCAGCCAGCACAAAGGGAACGTTAAAACCTGTCTGTCACTTCCTAAGCTGAGATACGGATGTCTGAGCCGAAGTCATTCTTCCCCTTCTCTGTGCCGTTTTAAAGGAAACAGTTACACATACAGAAATCCAACCCAAAAGCCTCTGAGAAAGTTACAAAAAGGCAAGAGTATCTTCCCATTCCCCTCAACTCTGCCAGCTCTAGGAGAGATCAAGGACGTTAGATGCCAAAACCTGCRTTACCTGAACAAAACCCAAGTCAAACCCAACCGAAACTAGTCGAACACAACGACATTACGAAAAAGCGAGACCAGCATCAGCTCAGCCAGCCCTGCGCCCGTGCGGCTGAGCCAGCGCAGCAGGAGGAACCCCACCTCCAGCCTCCCTCCGCATCAGCCTTCCCACGCATTATACGTGTTTTTTGCATCCGCACAACCTGCCGGGCGAAGGTTCCCAGAGCTCTTCACAAGAACCTCTAGCCGGAGAAGGACAGGCCAAACCACAGCCATCGCCAGAAGAGAGGAACGCACAGCAACAGCGACCAGGGCTGGAAGGACCAGACGGTGATGTGTCGGCTGACCAGGACCAGGCAGTTTGTCCCAGGTCGGGTCGCTCTGCCCTCCTCTACCAACCGCAGCAYGACCAAAGCCGACGGCTTCGGGAGGCGGATCGCAGCACTCCCCCTGCACTGATCCATAACGAAACGCAGGAGGGGTGGGAGGCATCGCTGCTGCAGCCCCCGGCAGAGAAGATGGTTTCAGAGCATGGGGGGTCTCCCGTCCACATTGCAGGTAAATCCAACAGTTGTGGGTCAGAACAATCCCTGGACTAAAAATACCCCTTCTGCCAATGTTCCCCCGCTCCTCTGCAAGGACTGTGCACGTGTAGGGCTCCCTGCTCTGCTCAGGCTCACCAGACCAGGGCTCTTCTGGTTCCTCTTTAATAAATATTAAACCCAAATGTTTCCCTTTTAGAAAATCCATCGAGTGCTTTTAGCCACAGACAGAAGTACCACCTCCGGCTTCGGAAGTCTCCRGCAACTCACTGCCAGAACCTGGGAGGTTTCATTGGAGGAAACACCACCATATTTCACCTTTTTCTAACATTCTTCTGCTCTGCAGCCACTACCGGCCACTGTTAAGACAGGCTCCTGGCCAAGACGGACTTTCGCTCTGACCCAGAACAGACACCGCGCCGTGCTCTTCTCCAGCACGAGCTACATCTGCTCCGTTCAATTTTTTTTTTCCTTTTTAGCCAAGGTCCACTGGATTTTACCAACGAGGGAGCTATCTACAGGCKGCACCTCTGCAGAACCGGGCAAGCCCTGACCCCATCCCTCATCCCGGCAGATGCAGCGGCACACCTGAGTCCCCGGGGGCCCGGCCCTGACCGGAGCCCCGCGCGCAGCTCGGCTTCGGTCCTGGCTCAGGAGCAGAGCTGCCGCTCCGTCCCGGAGCAAGAGCAGCAAACGGGCTCGAGGGAGGTCTGCCCGCGAGCGGCCCCCCAACAGCCGCCCCCCCCGCTCAGCCAGGGCTGCAGGGGCAGGAGACCTCCTGGCCGGGCAGGGGGGTCCGGCCGGGTCGCTGGAGCACGGGGGACAGCCGTGCCCTGCAAGGCGGGGGTTGCCCACCGCGGGGGTCAGCGAGTCGGCACGCGCGTGGGATCGGGCGATCACAGGGTAACTCAGAGCTGCACCCCCGGAATTGAAGAGAAACCCCTTAATGGTGCCGGGGGCCCCGGGGGAAGCGCTGATTCGGGCTGCTTTCACACGTTTAGTTTAATACAAGAGGAAAAAGGTTCTTGTGGACAGACTCAGGAAATCCGTAATCTAAATACCGAAGTTTTTTCCGTGCTCCTGTGTGACCCCTGGGCCCGCGGGGCTGGGGCAGAGCCAGAGGAACAGCTGGCTGCGGCACGGGACCTACGAGARCCGCGGACACAGCCCCGGCTAAACAGACGGCAGAGCCGCCTTGCACAAATATCTGAAGGGTGCTCACCCCGGCAGAGCGACGGTGGTGTTTATATTCAGAGGAGAGGCTGGAACAACAAGCAGGGAAATCAAGTTAAAGAAACCYTTCCTCTAAGTACGAAGAAAACCGGGAAACAGCCACGGAATTTCACAGGGACTTTGGGAAGTGCAGGAGGGGGAACGGTCCTGCAGCAGCCTGGGAACGGGTGACACGGGACACTTCCCCCTCTCACGGGACGGGAACTCACCACTGTTCTTCCCGCAGAGCCCTAGGAATAACAGGATATAGGCTGAAACAAGCAAAAAAGCTAGTGAATATCAGGAAGGCTTTCCTCCCAGCAAGACCAGCTGTAGCTGGAAGAGTATTTTTTCATTTAAACAGAAAATTACAAATGCTACACGGCTGACTTCTCCCTCCTCCCCAGTCCTACAGTTTCCCACRTGAAACCTGAAGCACAAGGGAATTTCTCCCCACACGCAGACGCGATTTTTCCCCCTGAAGCGTCCCCAGAGCCCGCCCTACCAGCCAGCTCGGCAGCCGGTACCCTAAGGGCTGACAAGGGGGTGGTGGGGCTCCGCAGACCCGCCTGAGCTCCCACCGCCGTCAGCGAACCAACTTACAGCAAATGGCCCGATTTCCCCAGTGTCACCGCAAATGCAGCAGTGCTGGAAATCAAACCTGAGTAAACGACGCAACACGGAGGAGTATGCTGGAAATCAAACCCGAGTGAACGACGCAACACAGAGTATGCAAGGAAGGTATTTCCAGTAAGGACAGATACTGAAATTCTAATATCCAATTAGGGACTCGTTATAGTTTCATTGGAAATCTAAAAACAGTTATGCACTACTTGAAAACATTTTACATTTAAAACAAGCCTGTGATTAACCCCAAGGACAATACCTCCACCACAATTTTAAGCCTCCACAGTCTATACAAAAGCTGCAAACAAAGAAAGGGGAAGAAGCCTCCATCTCWGGTCACTTAAAGCTAAATTAAAATTAAAACATTAGAGAGCACTCCAGCTACTTGCTGTAGCATGGGCAGGCTCACAGCGATCAAAGCACGCTCTCCCCTGGTCGCTACAAGGCCAAGGCTGGAACCTGCCTTCATTTTCGAAAAAGCCTCTCAAAACAYGCAGTGAAGGAAGGGCTGGACCTCTGCAGATGGCAATGCCTGCCACTGACGCTCCACCACAGCCCCCTGAAAGCTTCCCACAGGACACAGAAATCCTACAGCTATTGGAACAGGTCAAGAACGAGMGCAGAACCACCCGCACCTCGTGCTGATGGAGCTCCACCGCCCAGAGACACCTGCCCTGGAGAGATGCCGAACATCAGCACCCCCCAAGCCACCCTAACCGGCCGCTCCCCAAAGCCGGTGGCCAGGCGGCCGCCAGGGAAAAGCTCCCTCCGAGGAAAGGGAAAGAGATCCCGACAGCAGCACCCAAAAGTGCCGGAGCCCAGCGCCCRGAGCCCGCGGGGCCCCGCCGAGCGCCCCGAGCCCCGGGGGAGCACCCGCCACTGCCCTCCCCTCCTGCTGCGGCTGCCGGCCGGCCAGGAGCACCGTGCCGGCGGCACCGTGCCGGGAGCCACTGCACGCTGCTGGAGCAGGCGTGCCGGGAGCCCAGCCCACCCGGGGACCACCGTCCCCGCAGCACTCGAGGGCTCTGCGCTCCCTCCCAGTYGGGGACCCCAGCCCCCCATACCCGCGCGACGATGGAGGACAGGCCGGCGAGCCCAGATCCCCGCTTTTCCCCCCCCTGCCAGGGGGTCTGCTGCCTGCCCACAGGCACTGCGCCTGCCCGTCCTCCCCCTCCCACCCTCGCAGCTGGAACGCCAGGAGCTGGGGGATGCGCGGGGGCTGCTCGGCTGCAGCGCTGGGGGGTCTTCACAGCCCCAGACCGCAACAGGGACAGAAAACGTACCAACTCCAACCCTTTGCATCCTAAACGCACACTGAAATTAGTAAAACAAAAAAAGCAAGAGCCTTTGAAAACAAGTTTGTGMATAGAGGTAGGCTGAACATTAAAATCTCCCTTTTGCCGACGAGGAGGATATAACATCGGCACCTTCACTTCCCAGCCTAACACAGGTACGTAGCACCATTCACCGTTTCCTGCTTTCACTTCTCATTTACTACGTGGACTTTGGATGAAAATTAAAACTTGACGGAAAGACAAGAAGCCAAGGTTAGACAGTAGTTTTATTAGTTAACTGAAACCGCATTACATGGGGATATGTAGAGCTTGCTGTAATTAAAGCACTTCGAAACAGTCTTAAGCAATCGGTGCAAACAAGAAAAATATCCGTAAGACGAAGCCGGCTGTTGGCTGCTGCAGCCTCTGTAGAACCAGTAGATTTCAGCCCAAAGCCTGCTCTATAGAGACAAAAACAATTTAGTTTTTTCTCCAAACTCAGACACCGTCATTTTTGGATGAACTGCTGTTTCAACCAAACAAAATAACTAAGATGAATAAATCTTCCTGGCACTTCCAGAGGCTGCCACAGCTACCAGAAACTACAGCATCCCCTTTTCCACAAAAACATACCCGATTTTCTGATTCATGTTAAAGCTTTGAAATAAACTTACTGTTTTAACGCCCTTTAATAAATTTAGTTTAGCAAATCACGGGAAATGTCAGCCTTAACAAAGACTACGRTTTCACCTCTCGCTGCCTGATCCCCGACTGCGCCCAAAGCACCCCCTGCCCAGTTCGTCCCGCGACTGCAGGCGACAAACCCCAAGCCTCTGACAACCACCGGCGTAGTTTATTCCAAGCAACATCAGCTGCTGGGCGGGCAGGTCACCGGCCTCCGGACCCAACCTCACCTCTCAGAGTACCGACGAGAACATGTCTTGCTGCCAAAGGGCGCCGTGCGTCCCGAGCAGGGGGGGTTCTGGCAGACCCCCTGCACCCTCGGCGCTGAAGAGGAGGCTGGAGGACGAGGGCAGGCACAGGCAGGGGCCGGCACACCGGGAGGGACGGGCGCAGCGAGCGGCAGCCCCAGCGCAGCCCTCCTCGGCCCCGCGGCACGCAGCGGGCAGGGACACCCACCGTAAAAGCTGCCCCTGCGCTTGCTCACAAACCCAGTTCGGAGGGGCTCAGGAGACGTGCATTCGCCTGGGCGACCGAAAGATCAGCTCGGGGCACACTTCACGCGTCAGGGCCGTTCTTGCCCAAGTTTGGGGCAACCCGCAATCACCTGCAAAACAGCGGCGGGCGTTGGGGATCTCCACGCGTCGCCCTTCGCGGGTCCGTCGCCGGAGCCGCAGCACCCTCCCCGTGCCGCAGGCCCCTCGCAGCCCCAGCGTCACCAGGGCCCACAGGGATCGATGGCGGCTGCCCGAACTCTCCGAGTAACACTCGTCATCACAGATAAACTACCCTAAAAACGCCAAAGAATATTCAGTTTAAAACCTTCAGACTTTTTGCTGAAATCTGGGATGAGAAATGATCCACACGCCAAGTAGCTTGAACACTAGCAGCTTACTCAGTTTAAGCAAACCGAGCAGGAAGTTTAAAAAACTGCAGAAAACTCCCCACTATTTATTTAGGAAGAGCAAAATGCCACCTTAGTGTATTTTTTTATGTATATATATTTTATGTACACACACACACATCGCCCCATGAAATTGCTTCASCAAAGCTTCTTTTTGCTTTGTAAGCAGCTTAGTCTTCCATCAAACTTCAGAAAAGAAATTCTAAAAACGACACTTCAGGGTTCTGTCTTTATTGCGTCCATATAAATCCAGATGGAGTTTGCTGAGTTTAAGACTTTTTTAACTAAACTCTAAGCTACGCATACTGCCCCAGGTGACCTGAAAGTCACCTGAAAGTCAGCCTGGGTTCTCTTCTGTTCTCGCCTGAGAAGTGGAAAGATTGCAAGGAAAACCTGATCTGCCCAGTTATACCTGTACCGGCCCCCTCCTCTTCCAAGCTTGCTCTCGGTTATGAAAGTCAGCGCTGCTCAGCACGACGGGCAGGTGTATGAAAGGCAAATTCTAGTGCAAGAGCCAGAGCAAACCTCAACTCCAGCTCCTGTTCCAGCACTGCTAGTAGGAGCACAGTCTTATTTCTGTCTCCCAAGAGCCACCTATATGAGGCCAATAATACAGCGAAAAATCTGCTGAGCCATTAAAAACCCTAATTAAAGTTCTCCTTTGCAACGACATCCAATAATGAATGACAGACACTGTGCTGTTGTAGTRCGACTGAAGCCCACCACACTGACCAGTACCGCCCCGTAAATTCTTTGTGCTTTCCACGTCTCCGTATCCCAACGTGTCCCACTTTATATTTAGTGGCATATATATTTATATGCTCCTGGAGCACGGAGCGTCGCTCGCCTGTCCCCGCACACCTCCAGCGCAGGAAGGTTCTCGCCCTTCTGCAGACCGCAGCAACGCAGGCGCTTGACCAGCCACGCAACCCCCCCTCTATCAGAGGCGCCCACCGCCTGAAATGAAGCACCTTAGGCGGTGCAAACACCACAAACCGGTGCATTTTGGTGTTCGAACCACGGCTGCCTGACGGTGAGGGACAGGTAACACCTCTGAAGAGAGAGCAGAAAACACCCGAGCCTCGCGCCCGGCACAGCACCCGGGACGCGGCAGCGGCCCTCCCGCCGAAGGCCACGCTGCCGCCCAAGCACCAGCGGAAAGGTTCCCGGCACCCACCCCATTTCCACGCGGGAACCGATCCAAGGCACTAGGACCCGGCGGGCGGGCGCCGCGAGCCTGCGCCCTGCACGGCTGCACCACCGCACAGCTTCGGCCGCAGCCACGCCGCGCCGCGGCCACGCCGGCACCCGCCGCCCAAGGACGCGGGGGCACGGGCCCGCTGATGTTTCTTACACCCCAGATTGAATGGTTTTCGTTTTAGCTAAAACTGAAACTCTCGGGATTGCAACTGATAACACCAGCGGCGCTGCCGTGAGACGGTAACCATGGCAACGGACCGAAAAGCAGAGGATGCTGCGGACCAGCCCCGGCTCCCCGGTAGCAGGAGGAGGTCAGTCGATTTTAGCTCATCTCCATCAAAACAATTCATTCATTATTTCACAGCTGAGCACCCTTCCACGGCCATCGAGTCCCAGCCRTCAGTGTGTCTATGTCATTTAGCCTTCGCCGGGTTTAATTATACTGAGAAAAGCTGATTTAAATATATGCCTGCTCTGCTTTATTGCTCAAAGACTCAGAGYAACCAAAACTGTTTATTCCTTGTGAGACTTTGATCAGCTGCTGGAAAAGCAGCTGGTGCATTTCAGCATTTATACAACTGCCTTTGCTTTCTTTTCTGAGCAATTATCATCCCTAACGAACTTCTCCGCTCGTTATGGCGTTCCTGGCCAGCACGCCCCCTTCCCCTCGGGGGGGGCAGGGAACGGAGGGCGCCCGCAGCCAGGCACGGCGGCACCTCTCACCAGTCCGTGGGGCATTATCCGGGGCTGCGGGTCGTTTTACAATCCACACAAACCAGTCAATCACGCACCCGGCAGGAGAGCAGTCCTCACTGTGCCAAGGGGACGATGGAGCTGAAGAGCTGCGTCCCTCGCTACGACAGCCCCCGCACATTTACCATCCGTGCTCTTCCCTGCTGGCCTCCGTTCTTTAGGCATTTTTCAGGCAAACGAGACAGACTTGCAGACTCTTTAGGAACGGGTGCAGAGGCCCACACAATTCGGCTTCYGCAAGTCCCGCTTGGGATTTGGGGCTTTACGGTGCATTAGTACGACACAACCACCAAAGGGAAGCCTCAGCTCCCAGTGCTGAGCTTCTGAAGCCTCCCTTCTATTCAAAACAAACAAATAAAAATTGCTCATCGCTCCCCCTCAAACATTTCAAAGGAACTTARAAGTCCCTTGCGTTTAATTTAGCAAGACACCCTCCCGAGCGCCTGCGAAGTAGGTCACAGTCGCAGCCTCAGCTTCGTGTTTGGGAACTGAGGGAAAAAGAAAAGGAAAGAAGAAATTGGTCCAAGGTCACAGGCAAGACCTTGGCAGGATCTTAAAAAAACCCAAACACAACACCCACATCCTATTTAAAGACCAGCCCTTCCCGGTGAAGCCAACGTCGGAGAGCTCTGCCAGGCACGCGCAGGGAGCCCCGCGTGCCGAACAGGAACGGACCGGGAGGTTTTGTTAGCAAAAAGGGAAAACAAAAAGCGGTGCTGGCTGAGTTTTGTGCTCGTCTCTGCAACGCTGCAGAACGCGACGAGTCCGCGCACAGAGACGTTTCGCTCGAAGCACRCTGCAGGAGCTTATCCCGTGTGAAGCCAGCCGGGATCTACCGACACAGCAAAGCCACAAAGCCAGACTTAACTTACYGAGAAGAGGTTTGGAGCCCGCGGAGGCTCCCGCCTGGCAGAGCCACTGGCTGCAGCCGGAGGGGACGACCCCCAGCCGGCTCAGCCGCGACGCCACAGCGGCACGTCACCACCCCATTTCCACTCTCACCCAAAACTTACCGCCTCGACGCGGTAAAAGACCCATTTAACAGCGCAGGCCCGGCGCAGCCCCCGGCAGACACGCACCCGGCAAATGTTTTGGGAAACTCCCCCAGGGAGGCTGGCGGAGGGGGCTGGTGAGAAGGGAAGAGGGATTACGCTGGTGCCTCCGGGAAGGGAACGYGACCGGGGCCGGTCTCCTCTTCGCGCCCTCCTGGAGCTCTGCCTCACCCCGGCGCAAAGCACGGCGCTCCCCCCTGCCACGTCCACCTCCGCGCTGCCGGGGCACAGCGCTGCCCCCTCCACCGCCCCAGCACAAGGTGACACCGCGGCAGTGCCAGCGGCGGGGAGCGAGGCAGCACCGCCGCAGCCGCGGGACGCTTGGGCCCAGCGCGGGGGACACCCCCCGACAGTTCAGACGGGGGGCTCGTGCCCTCGCGTTGCAGGGAAGAGAATTAATTCCTTCAAAGGCAAGAGCGAATGCGCTGAGCACTGACTAAACACAGCGATACCGAGTACCGGTGTTACACGTGGGCAGGCACGCGGCTTTTAACACACACCACCACGGACTGCACACTGAGGTACGTGGCCAGCCTTCATTTGATCAGTCAATTATTCAGATATTCTGCTGACTAACGAGGGCTCCAGTTTGTACCCTCCTGTACCCAACAGACAGAATTCTTAGCTAGAAGAACTATACTGTATCTTTACTAGACTATACGAAAGGAAATATTTGGCCATAACAATTCTGCTTTTCTGCTTGGCAGCTAAACAGCCATAATGCRCACATGCAAATTATCAATTTGCATTATTGATGGGCATTATCAAGCCCACTTATCAATTATCCACAGGCTGAGTCGTTCCTGCCCCTCCTCCAAATCCAAACTTTTCCAATCCAACAGCTGAGCCCTTCAGCTTGTGCCACTTACGGTCCTTCCTAAACGCTATTTCTTAAATCTCCTCTTCATTTGTAGTAACGTTTTGGCTCAATCTTTAACCTAGAACCAAAACTCCCCCCGGCTGGGGAGGACGCAGGTTACCCGTACGGAGGCCCCGTTCCCCAGCACGGAACCCTTCGCAGGCCAGCACAGCTCGGCGAGCRGTACGCGCTGCCGGGAAGGGCCGGGAAGGGCCGGGAACCACGCGCTGCTTGGGAGAAAGGTTTTCTCGTGCTTCACAAACAAGAAGCTACAGCTTGGCAAACACTTAAAGTTAACGTTAAGGGTYACGAGTGCCAAACGAGTTCTATCTTTACTGTACTAGCAGAGGAGTTTCCACAGGCAATCCAGAGTGACTGTGTTATTTTTTTCCTACGGTGCAGATTCCTTCATCCCAAACGAGCCTGTCATGAAACTGTTCCGCCACACCCCGCGCAAGGAAGCCAGCCACCGTTTCTCAGATGGACTGAAGGTTTCCAGCACCACGCTGAGGAAAAAGGTGAATTACACTGGCAACCAACCCCAAAACCTGTAGCTACAAACAGCAGCTGATTAAAGTGAAAGATGAMACTTATTTTTCCACAAAAAAAATGTTTAATGGGAGTGTCTCCGAATACAGACAGCTCTGCTTCCGTCACGTCCCTCAAGGCACACTGGCCTCTCGGACTGCTCTCATCTGTCTTTACGTTTGCTGCTGGAAATATCTCCATAAAACAGAATCTTTGGTTCTGCCGRGGGCTCACGCGCTCAGCCGCTGCTCTCGAGGCGACCACCGCCGTTACCTGCAAAGGTTCCCTCCTTCCAAACAACCGAGCCCCCCGGGGCCGGGCCACGCTGCCACGGCCGCAGCTGCTCGTGCCACAGCAAGCGACTGCCCCCCCCCCGCAGCGCCGCAGCCCCCCCCAGCCCCCCGCGGGGCCGGGGCTCCAGAGCAGAGAACCCAGGTTCTGCCGGCAGCACAGGCAGCACCGCGCCAGCACGCTGCTGGCAGCAGGGGCCCTGGCCGCGCCGGGGGGCTCAGCGTCCCCCTCCCCACGGAGCTGCTGCCTACCTCTGCAGTGGTGGGGGGCCAGGGAATGGGGGGCCTTGAGCTACCCCGCGGCAGGGGCAACAGGGCCTGGACCGAGCCCTGCTCCGAACCTGCG
>JASVER010000244.1:25808-36198 GCA_030449065.1 Oceanodroma leucorhoa | reverse complement strand
CCGGGGGAGCGGGGCAGGGGGTGCCCACCCTCCCTGGGGCCGGGGGAGCGGGGCAGGGGGTGCCCACCCTCCCTGGGGCCGGGGGAGCGGGGCAGCGGGTGCCCACCCTCCCTGGGGCCGGGGGAGCGGGGCAGCGGGTGCCCACCCTCCCTGGGGTGGGGGAACGGGGCAGGGGGTGCCCACCCTCCGTGGGGCCGGGTGAGCGGGGCTGGGGGTGCCCACCCTCCCTGGGGCCGGGTGAGCAGGAATGGGGGTGCCCACCCTCCGTGAGGCCGGGTGAACGGGGCTGGGGGTGCCCACCCTCCGTGGGGCTGGGTGAGCGGGAATGGAGGTGCCCACCCTCTGTGGATGGGTACGGGGGGGCAGAAGGGTGTCAGGGTCCCCTCGGCCCCCCTGCTGAGGGGGCTCCGTGTGCTGGCGGCAGAGCCTGAGCTCCCTGGACCTGCACGGCTGCAGCCGGCTGTCGCCGGACGTGCTGGTGGACCTGGCGGAGGGGCTGCCGCGGCTGAGCCGGCTGGGGCTGGCGGAGACGCAGGCCAACGTCCAGGTGCTCTCGGCCGTGGGCTCCTGCTGCCGGCGCCTGCAGGAGCTGGACGTGTCCCGCTGCAGGAAGGTGTCCCCGGGCGCCCTGCGGCACCTGGCCTACGACCCGCTGGCGCGGTCCCTCTGCTGCCCCGCGCTCCGCGTCCTGCTGGCCCGCGGCCTGGAGCCCGCGGGGGACGGCGGCGTGGCGGCGGCGCTGGCCTTCCTGCTGCTGGCCCTGCCGCGCTTGGAGTTCCTGGCCCACGGCGCCGTGCCGGACGCCCTCCGCCGCCTCCACGGGTGGCAGCTGGACAGCACGGGGGATGCCGAGGGCTTCCCCTCGCTGGAGGAGCTGGCGCGGCGGCGGGGGGCTACCCCGGGGGGTCCCCGGCTCACCCTGCCCCTGCAGCGGGTGGAGGAGGTGGAGGAGCCCGACCTGGCCGCCGTCCGCGCCGTCTGTCCCCAGGCCAAGGAGGCCGGCGTGTGGCTGGGGGACGGCCCGGACCCGGCGGGCATCTGGGAGCTGCTGGGCTGGGGCCGCCTGGCCCGGCTGACCCTGGGCTGCGCCGGGCGGCGGGGCCGGGCGCTGGCGGAGGTGCTGCCGCTGGCACGGAGCCTGGGCCCCCGCCTGCAGACCCTGGCCCTGCACGGCTTCTGCTGCCAGGACGAGCTCTCCCTGGCCGCCCTGCTCGCCRGCGGCACCGGCCTGCAGGCCTTCAGCGCCGAGCTGCACGGCCCCCCGCACGCCGACCCCGACGGGGAGACCCCGGCCGAGCCGCTCCACTGGGACACCGACCTGCTGCCCYGCGGCTTCCCCCAGCTCCAGAGCTTCTCCCTGGCCCTGGCCGGCGCCTTCCCGGCCCGGCACGGGCTGGCGCTGCGCGCCACGCTGGCCTCGCTGCTGTGCCGTGCCCCGCGCCTGCAGACCCTCCGCCTGCTCGGCGTCCCCTTCCCRCTGGACTCGGTGTTCGAGACGGTGCTGGCGGCGCCGGGGCCGCCCCTGCTCGAGCTGCAGGAGCTCTCGCTGGCCGAGAGCCRGGTGTCCGGCCGGACCGCGGAGCTGCTGCTGGCCTCCGAAGGCCGTCTGCGCCGCCTGGACCTGTCCCGCTGCCGGGACGTCCACCGGCGGGACTACGATGGCTTCCTGCAGGCGGTGCGGAAGCAGCGGCTGGACCTGGACATCGCCTGGGAGTAGCCGGTGCCGGCTGCACAGGGCTCTTTAATAAAGGAGTTACGCCGTGGCTGGCGGCAAGGTCTGTGCTGCGTCCCGGCGGCTGTCCTGGCACGGCTGGGCCGCTCTCCTTTTTGGGAAGGGGCTGCAGGGGCTGGCTCGGGCAGGGTGACCCCCCTCTGCTGCGCTTCGGAGTGCTGGCACCGCTGGGGCAGCTCCCCGCACCCCAGCACTGGCTGCCCCCCACCCACATGGCACTGGCCCCGGCATCCCCCCGGCAGCGWCCGGCCCTGTGCCCCGGGGAGCTGCGGGACCCCCGGCACAGCGGCTGGCAGTGCCGCATGGCGCAGCCGCTGCCCTGTCCCCACGCAGAGCTGCCGCCGGCTCAGTGCCGGGGGCCGTCGGTGAGCCCCGTCAGCCGCTCCGACTCCTCCCAGAGCTTGCGAGCGAGGCCGGCGTCGCGGGCGGCCGCGGAGGGCAGCGCCAGCCCGCAGTCGCTCTCGAAGTACTTGCCCGTGATGCCCGAGACCTCCTCCGAGACAGCGCAGTAAATGGTGCTGACGGCCCCCTGCTCCGCCGACTGCCGGGCAAAAGGGGGGTAAGGGGGGGCCCAGCCGCCCCCCGCCCATCCCGGCACTGCTGGGGCCGTGGGACGGGGGGTCCAGGCAGGATCCGGCCCCACCGTCTGCCCCCACTCACCTTCATGAAGGGGCGGATGAGGGCGAAGAGCGCCCGGACGGCCCAGCCGAAGTGGCGCATGATGCTGGTGCTCACCACGCCGGGGCTCAGGCTGTTGGCGGTCACCCCTGCCGAGCCGCACCGTCAGCACCGCGGGGACCCCAGCAGGGGCAGGTCCCTGCTCCCGCCCCGGTCCCTGCTTCCGGGGCCCAAATCCCTCGTTGCCGTCCCCCCTGGAGCAGCGGGAGCAGCCCTGAGCCCGGCCTCGGAGCAGGGGCTCCTCCGTGCCCCGGCACCGGGGCCACCCCAGGGGATGCGGCCGTCCCTGGCCAGGGCTCTGCCACCCACGGGGGACGTGGGGGGTCCCGGGGAGTTTCTACCAGGGCCAAGACCCCTCAGCCCTATCGTGCAGCCCCTGTGCCACAGCACAGCAGCACGGGGTGGTTGGGATGGGGAGACGGCCCCAGGGTGCGGCGCTCCCCGGGAGCTGCATGGCACGGCGTGGTGTGGCATGGCATGGTGCAGCATGGCTCGGCACGGCATGGCACGGCACAGCATGGCTCGGCACGGCATGGCTCAGCCCGGCACCCACCCGTGCCCTGCAGGCGCCGCGCCAGCTCGGCGGTGAAGAGGACGTTCATCAGCTTGGTGCTGTTGTAGGCGGCGTCGAAGCCCCGCAGCCGCTCCTGCCCGGTGAGGTAGCGTCCGTCGGCGGTGCCCGCGCTGTGCCGGAAGGACGAGACGTTGACGACGCGGGCGGGTGCCGACGCCTTCAGGAGGTCTGTGTGGAGCAGGGGGTGAGCAGGGAGGGGTCCCCAGAGCCCCCCGGCCCCGGCAGCCCCCGCRCTCACCCAGCAGCAGGTTGGTGAGCAGGAACGGGCCCAGGTAGTTGGTGGCGAAGGTCTGCTCCAGCCCCTCCGGCGTGATGGCAAAGGGCAGCCCTGGAAGAGGGGAGCACGGGGCGCCGTGGGGCCGGGAGCCAGGCAGGAATCGCTCGCCGCAGCGGGACGGGGAGCTGGGCCCCGGCCGGGGCCGGAACAGCGGCGGCAGGCGCCTGACCCCCACCCCGGTGTGTACCGGTGAGGCCGGCGTTGTTCACCAGCACGTCCAGCCGCTTCTCCTCCCGCAGCACGGCCTGGGCGAAGGCACGCACAGAGGCCAGCGAGCTGGTGTCCAGCAGCCGCAGCAGCACCGCGGGGTTGCCGGTGGCCGCCCGGATCTCCTCCACGGCCGCCTGGCCCCGCTCCYGGCTCCGGCATGCCAGGATGGTGCGGGCGTTCCTGCGGGCCAGGTCCAGGGCCACGCACTTGCCGATCCCTGAGCACACGGAGCGGGCGCGGGCTGGTTGGTCTCCGCCAGGTCCCCACGGCGAGGGGTCCCTGGGGGTCCGTGCCCCCGTCCCCAGGGTCCAGGCAGCCCCAGGAGCAGGACAGGGCAACGGAGGGGGACGCCGACCCGGGCAGCTCAGCCACTGCCAGGAGCCCAGCACCGGAGCCGGGGTGCCCCAGCTCCAGAGCGGGGGGGGCAGCGGGGGGCGGTGGGGCAGGTACCCCGGGGCCGGGCTCCCCGCTCTGCAGCACAGTGTGGTTGTGCGGGGACGGGGACGAGGCAGGACGGCCACCACGTGGTGCAGGAAGGAGCTGGCGGTGGCAGCTCACCGCAGCTCGGTCGGTGGCTCAACCCGGGCCACACGGGCAGGACGAATGCCACGACCACGGCCACCAAACCCACCCGGCCGCACTGTGCCAGCACCGCTCCGCATCGGTGCTCCCACATGGCGGGAAATGACAGGCACCGGGGGGGGGACACCCAGCACGTGTGGGGCCACCCTGTCCCTGGGCACAGCAGGGTGTCCCCAACCCCGGCACACGGGCCCTGCTGCATCCCCAGCCCCGCGGGTCCCGCTGCCCCCGGCTGCRCCGGCCCCGGCCCCRTGCTTTGCAGCGGGATGCAGGTGGGAGCAGCGAACCCATCCCCGGTGCGCAGCTCCGGCTCCGGCGCAGCGTGGTGCCCAGGGCGGCCGGTGGCGCGGTGGCCTTGGCTGTCAGTCATTAACCCGGCTGGGGCAGGCTGGCCGCAGGGGCTGGGCAGGGGCTGCGGGCGCGGGGCTGCCCAGAGCCCAGCGGGGCAGAGCTACCCCCGGGGAGAGGACGCCGGCCAGCCGGGGCGGCTCGCCAGGGACCGGCTCCCGAGCACGCGGCGCAGAGGCCGGTGGTCAGCGCGTTGCAGAAGACGTCTGCAGGCACCCGGCGGGAGCGTGCCGTGGGCACGGGGTGCCAGGAGCACATCGTGCGTGCCCAGCGACCGGCCACTCCTGCAGCCGTTTGCACCACCGAAGCAGGGGCTGTGGTTCGGCAGCTGGAGAAGGGGGACCCGTGTCCCCTCTGGGCTGCCCCACAGCACCGTGCCGTGATGGCGTCACCCACGCACACGCCCCCAGCCCCTTCTCCATCCCTGGGGCGCAGGGAGCTGCCGCCTCCCCCGGCTCCAGCAGGAGAGGAGGGTCCCATGGCCGGGYAGGACCCGCAGCCCTGCACCGACGTCCCGCACCTCCCCGGCCCCGCAGCCCTGCAGCCGGACGGCCGATCTCCAGCCCCACCGCGACCCCCGCAGCCCACGCGCTCCCCTGCCGCCAGACCCCGCTCACCGCTGTTGGCTCCGGTGACAATCACCGTCTTGCCGGTCAGGTCGGTGGGACACTTGCGGGGGTCCCAGGCCCGTCTCCTCCTGGCCCAGAGGAGCAGCCCCAGGAGCTGCGTGAGCAGGAACCAGCACGGGTGGCTGCAGGCGCTCAGCAGCTCCATGGCTGGGGCGCGGGGCCCGGCTGGGGCACCGGGGTGTGCCTGGGGGACAGAGTCCGGCTGGGGCTGGAGGGCGGCCGAGGACCTTCGCCCAGCCCTGGCACGGCGCGGTCCCCTCCTGCTCCCCGAGGGGACAGCCGGCAGGAAAGTGGCTCGCTGGGCTCGTACCTTGGGAGGGGCTGAGCCACGTGTCCCTTGTGCCAGCCCGGGGCTGCTCGCCCACGCCGGCCAGGGACCCCCCTGCCAGCCCTGGGGCAGCCGCTGCAGGAGGGGCGAGGCTGCCCCAAGGTCCCCATCCCGCTGTGCGGGGACACTCGGCCACGAGCCAGGGCTGGAGCCACGGCCCRGCGGGAGCAGGGACCTGCTGGAGGGGTTCACCGGGAAGGGGGCAGCCCCAGCGAGGGGCCCCGGGGTGCCGTGCTGCACCCAGAGCACGTGGGGGACGGAGGAGGCTGCAGCCCGGGGGTGGCCTCACGGCGGGGCGGGCATCCAGCCGGACCCTGCCCACCACGTCCCGCTGGTGCAGCCCCGGCTCGAGGCCCCCGTCCTGGGGACGCAGGCACGGCCCTTCCCCGGGCACGCTGCCCGCYGGCCCCTTCTGGGGGTCTTAGCAGCTCAACAGATGCTTCCCCCAGGAACGGGTCCAGCTTTCCTGGGGCTCCCGCAGCCTCTGAGCCTCCAGCACTGTACGAGCGTCGCTGGCCCCAAGCTACGGTTGGACTCGTTGATCTCAATTGGTCTTTTCCAACCTACGTGATTCCAGGATTCTAAGCTGCTGCCGTTCCCTGGCCAGTCCGGCCTCAAAAGCCTCCAGYGTTTCCCCGGCACTGGGCTCCCGCCTCGGATGAGCCATCCCTGAGCATYGCCCCACACCGTCACAGCCAAAAATGGGTATTTTACAGAAAAAACTGGGGTGYTTGCGCCGCCAGAGCACTGTTGGAGCCGGCAAACAGCCCTGCGGTGGCTCGGCCCCGCCAGCCCCGGTGGYTTTGGGTGCAGGGAGCAGAGCCGGGGCCAGCCCCAGGGACGCAGCCCGGGCTGCGTGGGCAGACAGCTTGGAGGCGGCCGTGGCTCCGAGGGCAGGGCCCTGGGCCGGCGCCACAGCCCGGGGCAGTGGCAAAGCCCAGGGAGAGCTCACGCGGTAAAGCCACAGCGACATTTCACCCCGTTAAATCCCTCACATTTCTTGTTTGGTGGCAAATCGGCTGCAGGGTTCGGGCTGCACGTGGCTACAAGCTGAAAAGCAGATGGTCGGTGGCTGCGCGGTGTGTGCCGGGGGGCTGGCGGCTCCGTGGGCTGCTGCGGACCGTGCTCCCGGCCCCTGCGCCGGTGCAGGAGCTCGCGGCGTGACAGCCACAGAGCTGGTTTTTGGCAGGGGATGAGAGCCGATCGACAGAAACCTCTTTATTTTATTTCTTTAGCAGAGCTTGCAAAGGGCACCGAGCTCCCGGCCTTGCTGACAGCCGGGAGAGCCCCCCCTGCGCCGGACCCGGCGCGCGCGGCGGTAGCTCGTGGGGATGYGGGGTCCGGTGGAAACGTGCCGAAAGCAGTGGGCAAGGAGCCAGCCCAGCACAGGGGGTCTCTCCCGGAGCCGGAGCACCCAGCCGCTGCGCTGAGGTGCAGGGCGAGGGCAGCGCCCAGCCGGGCACCCGGCCACCGGGCTGCTGGAGCCGGTTTCCCAGCGGATGTGCTCCGGGACCAGGGGCTGAGAGGCGGGTCTGCTCCCCGGGATGCCAGGGGGAGGACGGGGAGGGAGCCCACGGGGCACCACCAGCCTCCAACAGCGCTGCGGCTCCTGGAGACATGGCACATCGGGAGCCCGGGGGGACCCGGCCCGGCTGCGCCTCACACCGGGGCTGCCGTGGGACACGGCGGGGAGCCGGGCAGGACTGCCCGGGCGGCGGGGACAGGGTGGGGGGTGCTGAGTGGGGGGCTCGCCCCGCACGCCGCTCACGGGCCCCGGGGCGGCGTGGGGGGTGCACTGCCTTCAACGCTCGCCATCGCCCGTGACCTGCCTGGCCACGATGGCCGGGAAGGGCACGGTGGGGCGGATGGGTCTCAGGTCCCGCTTGGCCTCCCCCGTCTCCTCCTCCTCCTCCTCCTCCTCCTCGCCGTGCGCAGGGACGCGGAGCCCGCGCTTCACGCAGCCGCCCCATCTGATGGTGACGCCGGGGGCCAGCCGAGCGGAGCCCAGCAAGGAGCCGAGCTGCCAGGGCACGGGGCTGGGGGGCTGCGGGGACCCCGGGGGGGGCGGCCGGAGCTGTCCCCCCCCCATGGTGACCTGCCCCCGGGGCGGCCGCGAGCGGCCCAGCTCCGGCGCCCGGCTGYGCCAGCGGGCACCCTGGGGACGTGCCGGCAGCTTGGCCTCCGCACCCGGGTCCRGCACCTCCACCTGGGGCCTGATCCAGCGCTCGGGCCGGCTGCCGGGGCCCAGCCTGGGGACCCCCAGGACGGTGCCGGACCCCTCCCGCTTCGCCCCGGTGCTGCGCAGGGGCCTCCCCGGCTGGATCTTCACCAGGCTGGTGCAGGAGGGAGGCGGCAGCGGCGGCCTGTGGCTGCTGACCCCCGCCATACCGCTCCCCTCCACGTCCCGGTGGGATGTCCGTGGCGGACGCCGTCCCTCCTCCGCCTGCTCCGGGGGCTCGGCCGGGCCCGGGGGGGAGCAGGGAGCTGGTGGCCTGGCTGGGCAGAGCGGGGYCGGCCGAGGCAGCGGGGGCCGGGCRCGGGGAGGTTTTCCRTCGGGSGGATGGCGAGCGATGGCCGCTTTGTCCGGCAGCAGCTCCGGGCGGGACGGCCCCAGCACGGGCAGGACGGTGCTGGCGGCGGGGACCTGGCCGGGACGCAGGGGCTGCGTGGGGGGAGCTCCGGCCTCGGCTTCCGCGGAGGGGTCCTGCCCGGGAGGAGCTGGCGTGGGCGGGGGGTGTCAGGGTGCCCGATGGGGGTGACTCRGTGCCGGTGGCGCTGCCCCCCCGGCCCAGCACCGGCAGAAGGTGCAGCSCCGGCCCCTCGGTGCGCGGGAGCCGTGCGGGCACCGCTCCTCGCCCGCGGGAGCTGACGGCTYGGCCCTCGGCACCGCCGGAGCAGGGAACCGTCCCGGCAACAACCAAACACCTCCCCGGGCAGCCCCAGCGAACAAGGCAGAGCTCCCCCTTCCCCTGCCCACGCGTGCTCCCCCCTGCCCACCTCAGCACGGACCCCCTGGCTCCTCRGGGGGTGTTCGGGGGAGGCCGTGCCCTGCCAGGGGCCGTGCAGCCGCACCCGCAGGACCCCCACCAGGCCAGGGGCTCAGCGGGGGTCCCACGGCCCCAGAGCTGCCGGGGCTCAGCCCTTCCCCGTGGGGCTCACCCGCCCCGGCCCCACGCGCCGGGGGAGGGAAGAGCTCGGCTGCCGGGGGGCCACGGCGGGGCCGGGGCACGTCTCACCTCTCCCGGGCACGGGGACAGACGGACGCGCAGGACGGGAACGGAGCCCCGCGCCCAGGAGTCCGTGGCGCAGGGCTCGGGCTCCTCGTCCTCCTGCCAGGCGCCGTCTCCCTCGGGGTCCGTCTCCCCCTCGTCCCGCGCCAGGAAGCGCCACTGGGCGATCTGCAGGAGGGCGTCCCGCGCCCGGCCCACCGCGAAGGGCACACGCTGCGGGGGGAGCCAGGGCTGAGCCCCCCGCCCCGCAGGCACCCCGCGCCCTCGGCCCCGCGGCAGGGGCCGCGAGGCACCCGCACTCCCCCCGGGCGCCCAGGATGCCCCCCAAAAGCGGGGTCTGGGCGCGCTCACCTCCCGAGCCGCCTTGGCTTTGGAGCACTCGTCCATCACGCGGCCCAAGAGCTCCGCGAGGATGTCCCCGACGTCCGCGCCGCCCCGCTCGGCCGCGAGCAGTTGGAGCCATTCCGCCTCGGGCAGGCGCCCCGGCACGACGTCGGCTCGGGCCGCGGCGGCGGTGGGCGGCCGGGACTTCTCCCCCCGCGACTTGGAGGCGGCCGCCCGCTCCCGGGGGGTCGTTTTCTGCAGGGAGACACGACAGCCCTCGCAGCTCCCGCCTCTCCGCACGGGCCCGGGGCCGCGTGATGCCAGAACGGCCCCGGGGGGGGACGCGGCCCACGGTCCCCCCCAGCTTGGATGGGGCCGGAGGCAAGATCCCCCTCGCACACGGCCCGGGGGTCTCCGTTCCCCGGAGCCCAGCAGCGACACCGGGAGCGGGGGGAGCCCCCGTGCCCCGTCCCAGGGCGGGGGTGTCTCTGTCATGGCATCCCGGTGCTCCCCGTGGCACCCCCGCGTACCCCGGCTCATCCCAGCCCACCCCAATATACCCCAGTACATCCCGATACACCCCAATACACTCCAGCACATCCCAGCCCACCCCAATATACCCCAGTACATCCCGATACACCCCAGCACACCCCAATATACCCCAGCACACCCCAATGTACCCCAGCTCGTCCCAGTACATTCCGATATACCCCAGTACACCCCAACCCACCCCAATACACCCCAGCACACCCCAGCTCACCCCAGTACACCCCAGTACATCCCAATATACCCCAGCATGCCCCAATGTACCCAGTACATCCCAATGTACCCCAGTACATCCCAATACACCCCAATACACTCCAGCACATCCCAGCACACCCCAATATATCCCAGTTCATCCCAGTACACCCTGATACACCCCACTGCATCCCAACTCACCCCAACCCACCCCAGTACACCCCAGCACCTCCCAGTACACCCCAGTACATCCCAATACCCCCCAGCACATCCCAATATACCCCAGCACCTCCCAGTACACCCCAGTACATCCCAATACACCCCAGCACACCCCAATATACCCCAATACACCCCAGCACACCCCAATGCACCCCAGTACATCCCAACAGATCCCAGCACACCCCAGTATACCCCAGCACATCCCAGTACACCCCAGCATGCCCCAGTACATCCCAATAGGTCCCAGCACACCCCAATATACCCCCCAGCACATCCCAGTACACCCCAGCAGACCCCCACCCACCACACCCCAGCACTTCCCAGTACCTCCCAGTACATCCCAATACACACCAGCACAACCCAATATACCCCAGCACATCCCAGTACACACCAGTGCACCCCACCAGACCCCCACTCACCACACCCCAGCACCTCCCAGTACACCCCAGTACATCCCAATACACCCCAGCACACCCCAATGCACCCCAGTACATCCCAACAGATCCCAGCACACCCCAATA
>JASVER010000243.1:367512-378819 GCA_030449065.1 Oceanodroma leucorhoa | reverse complement strand
CAGGTCCTGCCAGGAGCCCGCTCCAGCGTAAGCTCTCCACGGGGTCACGGCTTCCTTCAGGCACATCCACCCGCTGTGGCGTAGGGTCCTCCACAGGCTGCAGGTGCACGTCTGCTCCACCGTGGACCTCCACGGGCTGCGGTGGAACAACCTGCGTCACCATGGTCTTCACCGCAGGCTGCAGGGGAATCTCCGTTCCGGTGCCTGGGGCACCTCTTCCCCCTCCTTCTTCACTGACCTTGGTGTCTGCAGGGCTGTTTCACACTCACATTTTCTCTATCACAGCTTCTGCACAGCCCTTCTTAAATGTCTATCACAGAGGCGCTACTGGCATTGCTGATGGACTCAGCTTTGACCAGCAGCAGATCTGTCTTGGAGCTGGAACTGGCTGTGCCCAACAGGGGGGCAGCTCCTGGTGTCTCCTCACAGAACCAGCCCCTGCCGCCCCACCTCAGTTAACAAAACCTTGCCACATAAACCCAATACAACAGCGGCCGGCTCCAGGGCAGAGAGGGGGGGATTGAAAAATAGGGAAAGGGAGCCACAGAGAGAGAGGCSGGGGKGGGARAAATAGCAATAGGCTACAGGCCAGAGAGGAGGAAGGGAAAGGGAACCAGCCTGAGAGAGATGGAGAAAAACAAAGAATAGCGATGAGCCACAGCGCCGAGAGGGAGGATTTAGAAAAGGGGACAGTGAGGTGGACAGAGATAAACAGAAATACCAAAAAACCTCGATGAGCTGAAGGGGAGAGACAKAGGAATTAAASAATAGGGACAGGGAGCCYGACAGAGAGAGAACGATAAAGACAAAAAYGGGCCACAGGTCAGAGAGGGAAGAAATTAAAACATACGGACAGGGACCTGGAATGAGAGAATCTAAGAAAGAAAAAGTRTATTTGGAGTACAGGGCAGAGAGAGAGGARTTAAAAAATAGGGACATGGAGACAGACAGAGAGAGGTGTGGGGGTGGGAATTGTGAAGGGCTAAAGGGCAGATRGGGAGAAATTTAAAAAATTGGGATAGGAAGACAGATAGATAAAGACAAAAATAGTGATGGGCCGCTGGGCAGAGGATAAAAAAAAGAGGGACAGGAAACAGGACAGAAGCACAGAGAGAGAAAGAAAACAGGGGTAGAACGACAGAGAAAGAGGGGGGCTTGGAGAACGAGAGAGGGAGAGGTGGAGGGAAGCAAAAAAATGACAGCAGTGAAAGAAAGAGAAGGGGGGGCAGGGAGCGACTGGGACACAGAAGAGGAGTGACACGGCCCCAGGTGTCCAGGACTCACTGCAATTACTGCTCTCAGAGCTGCTGGGAGAATTTGACAGTTCATGTCTTTGTCTGTCTCTCTCTCTCTCCCCCCTCCCTTCCTCCTCTGTAGCTCCGGTCGCTTGACTGTCATCAACCTGAGAGAATAGACTGGTATCTTACAGCTCTTACAATATGAGGCTTCCCAGATATATAGCCTCACACGCGCACGCACTACATGGCTGTACCGTGCTTTTGGTTATGCATAGAGACCCTGTGGTGCACTGAGCTACAGGGCCGAGAAGGAAGAAACCAAACAACAGGGACAGGGAGGCAGACAAAGAGCCAGAGAAAGAAAAAATACTGACGGGCTACAGGACAGAGAGGAAGGAATGAAAAATTAGGGAGCTGGAGCCCAGCAGAGAGAGATGRAGAAAGAAAAAATAGCAGGGGCCAACAGGGCAGAGAGAGGGAGGAAGGAAAAAACAGGGATCCGGAGCTGAACAGAGAGACAGTGGAAGAAAATGATAGCGACGGGCTAGAGGGAGGAGAGGGAGAAATGAAATGATAGGGACAAGGACCCGGATGCAGCATGACGCACACAGGAAATACAGCAACAGCTAGAGGGCAGAGAGGGAGGAATAAAAACATACGGACAGGGAGCCAGAGGTGGAGTGGGAGACGGATAAAGAGAAAAAAGAAAGATGGGCTACAAGGAAGAGAAGGAGGAATTAAAAAATTAGGATCCAGAGCTGGACAGAGAGATCGAGAAGGAAGAAATTGAAAAATAGGGAGCAGGAGCCAGCCAGAGAGACAGAGAAAGGAAAAATCATGACGGGCTCCAAGACAGAGAGGGAGGGATTTCAAAAAGGAAGGGACCGGGAGCCATTCAGAGAGAGATGGAGAAAGGGAAGATAGCAGTGGGCCGCAGGGCAGCAAGGGAAGACGTAAAAAGTAGGGACAGGGAGCTGGACAGAGAGCAATGGAGAAAGAAAAAAAAAATTGCATCAGGCTACAGTGCAGACCAGGAGCGATTAAAGACTCAGGACAGGGAGCAGGACAGAGAATGGAAAAATAGCGATGGGCCGCGGGGCAGAGAGGGAGGAATTACAAAACGGGGACAGGGAGCCGGACAGAGAGAGAGAGATGAGGAAAGGCAAATAATAGCATTGTGCTACAGGGCCGAGAGGGAGAAACTGAAAAATAGGGACCAAGAGCTGGAATAAAAAGAGACAGAGAAAGAACAAATCACAATCGGCCACAGGACAGAGAGGGAAGAATTTAAAAAAAAAACGATATGGGGAGCAATCTACAGAGAGACGTCGGGGAACAAAATTTAAAGAGCGCCACGTACAGGGCATAGAGGGAGGAATTTAAAAAAAATAAGTAAAGACAGGGACAAGGAGCCGGACAGAGAGACACAGAGAAAGAAAAAAACAGTGATGGGCTACAAGACAGATAGGGAGGAATTTAAAAATCCTGGCAGGGAGCCAGATGGGGAGAGACAGCGAAAGAAATGAAATCGCAATGTGGCACAGGGCTGAGAAGGACAACATTGAAAAACAGGGCCTGGAAACTGGAGAGAGACAGAGAAAGAAGAGAGACGGATGGGCTCTAGGGTAGAGAGGGAGGAATGAAAAAAGAAGGACGGGGACCCAGAGAGAGAGACTGAGAAATAAGAGGGAGAAAGAAACAGGCCACAAGGTACAGAGGGAGGAAGTACAAAAGAGGGGCCGAGAGCCGGACAGAGAGAGGCGGAGAAAGAGAACTTCAAAAAATTACAGGCTACAGGGCAGAGAGGGAGGAATTTAAAAAATCAGGATCTTGAGCCAGACCGAGAGAGAGAAAATAAAAATGGTGATGGATAACAGGGCAGAGAAGAAGAAATTAAAAAACAGGGACAGGGAGCCAGACAGAGAGACTGAGAAGGGGAGAAGATCTGACAGGCTTCCAGAGAGAGACGGAGGCATTAAGAATTAGAGACAGGGAGTTGGACAGACAGAGATGGAGAAAGAAAAAAAACCGTGGCAGGCTACCGGGCAAAGGAGAGGAGGAGAGTTTAAAAATGGGGACAGCGAGACAAACAGAGAGCGAGGGAGAAAGGAAAGAAGTGACGGGTGACACAGCAGAGAGGAAGCAATGAAGAAAGAGGGACAGGGAGCCAGGCAAACCGAGATGAGGAAAGAAAAATATAGTGACAGGCTAGCAGGCAGAGAGGGAAGACTTAGAAGAACAGGGAGCAAGACAGAGCGAGATGGAGAAAGGAAAAATTACTGACAGGTGGCAGGACAGAGAGGGAGGAATTCAAAATGAGGGGCAGGGAGCAGAATAAAGAGAGATGGAGAAAGAAAGACTCGCGACGTGCTCCGCAGGTGGCAGCAGCGGGTGCGCAATGCGCGCCACGGCGCATGCGCGGCTCCCGAGCTGCAGTACCACATTCTGGTCGGCAGGGGGCAGCAGCCGCAGCCGCTCCCGCCACCTTCGCTCTGCAGAGGAGCGTAGCTTTGCGCTCCTCTCCGCTCCCGCCAGCAAGCATCGCAGTTGCAGTACACAAGCATCGCAGTTCCACTTCGCTGCCAGCAATACACAATACTTCGTAGGCTGGATGGGCTCTTCTGCCAATGTGTCGGGTGAGCAGTTCAGTTCTTTTGGCTGCCTAATTCGCCTCCTTAAAACAATCACTTCAACACTCGGTTTCTTTATTTCAGACCCCTCTCAATAGCTCCTGGCCCGCAAGCCATTTTCTGCTAGCAACACAGCTGAAACACAATGCTGGTAGAAATCTTGCTGTCATCCTGCTTTGAAGTCAAAAGGCTTTTGTAACTTGAACCCCTAGTTGTTCTGGCATCAAGACTCCAAGGCAAGAAATACACAGTGATAGGTGGCTGCCTGTGACCGACACCTTTTTCTGCTAAAACCAGAGCACGGTTCCCTTGTGAAGAGCCATCGGCAGTGCAGAACATACCTCAGCTTTTCCCGCAGCGTGTCCCCAGAGAACAGCACCTTAGTTCGACTGGAGTGTGCAGCAGCCTGTTGTCGTCCCAGCCCCTTGCCCTTGAGAAAGCAGCTGCCTGTAGCAGCAGCAGAACCGCTGCTGCTCAAGGGGGAAAGGAATGACTTGGCGTCCAGCTCTGCAGGCTGCCCGTGTCCTGTGCAGAGCCGTCGGCCTCGGCAGCCCGTACGCAGGGCGAAGCGAACGACCCAAGAAGGAGTCACAGGGCACAGCAGTGTCTGCAACAACCGTGCTTTCCAGCCGAGCTGGACACAGCAAGAGGCGAGAGCAAGGGGCCTGCTGGGAGCCTCGAGAGGCAGAACTGCTGCAGATTGTGCTGTGACTGCTCCATGCTTTGTCTTCGGTAGTTACTTACCAGAGGTTGGGAGGCAGGTATGTGTGTACGGCCCGAGTACTGCTGCTTACACAGCAAAAGCCACACGGGAGGGGGCAGACACGGGGAGGGGGGTTCATGTGGGTAGAAAAGTGCATGGGAGGACATGCGTGGGGGTGACCTACACCAGGGGGTTGCCCCGGGGCAATCCGCAGCAGATAACTCACCTGGGATGACCCGCTCTGGACAACCGACCCGCTTCGGACAACCCAGCTGAGATGACCCCAAGCGATGCCCCTCAAACTGCTGGCATTTCACCCCAAATTTTCCCCAAATTGGGGTGGGTTTTTTTTTGCTTTTCCATAATATAAAAATTGGAGTTTTTTTGCTTTTCCAAAATACTCAATTTGGGGGTTTCTCAGCGCTTTTCCACAACATAAGAATTGGTGATTTTTGGTCTTGGTTTCATGCATGAAAATGGGTTTTTTTTGCTTTCCTGATGCACAAATCCAGGCAGATTTGGCTTTTGTGGGAGCCCCAAATTGTGTCTTTTTCCCCAAAACTGTTTTTTTTGTTCCCTTTGCGGACCCAGAATCAGGTGTTTTGGGGTATTTTTGTGCCGTGGTGGCAGGTCCTGCTCTGTGTGTGCAGCCCCATGGCAGAAAGTCCCCGTTTGGGGGATTTGGCTCCAAATTGGGATGGGAAAAGGCGGAAAAGGAGATGGGGGAGGGGGAACCTTTTGAAAGCATTTTTGTATCTTCAATGGAGAGATATTTTGAGGGGAAGTCGAGTTGTTAAATCCTTTCTATAAACAGGGTTTCTTTGCATTTTAAAAACCTTATCTATCATAGACATTTACATGTATCTATGTAACCCCCAAATGGTTGCGGTCCCCCGAGCCCCTGTCCCCCAGGCTGGCAGCTGCCCCACGTAATAGCGGAAACGTGCCAGAGGATGGTGCCACGTCTCTCACCCGGGCTCTGCTCTGCGATGTTCCCCCCTCTGTTCCCCCGCTGGGATGGGCTCCCCAGGGCCACAAACGTCCCCGGTCCCCGTTGGCCCTGGACTCCCCCCCCAGACAGCGCTCGCTGCCGCGGCTGCGGGGCACCCGCTGGAGACCGAGCCGGGATCCTCCAGACACAGGGCTGGCCCCTTACCGTCAGCACGCTTAACGACCGGCAGGCAAACCTGGGCTGGGGGTATCTATTGAGCATCACGAGACACTTATGATCAGACATGAAAAACAAAAATCCCAAATTATATTTCAGCATATTAAAAAAATAGCATTGAAGGAAGTAGAGGAATTCAGTCAGAATAAGAGATAGGATAGTAGTTGAGCTAAAGGAGGATTCTAGGTAAACAGGTCAGCTCGAAATACAACACACCCTTTAAAAGCCAGAGTGATTTGAACACTTAAAATCAGTATAAGCACTAATTGATACGATTTTGAACACATTCTTAGCGTAAAAGGAAACACTCTTGCTGGTGTTAGAAAATGTCTCGCCCTTTCCTTACAGCACTGTTGCAGGGAGATAACCCCGTGAGGCTGCAGGACAAGGTTGTACCGTGATCAGAATCTACGCTTACAGATCCACCATACCTACAGCCCTTGTGCTGCTGCTGCGCATCTTGCTTGCTTGGTCAATAAAGCTGAAAGTGAAGTGTAAAACTTTAAAGAGTAAAATGAAAAATAAAGAACAAATCTCAATAATTCACTTTATACTAAAAAGGCGTGCGTATGTTTATATAGATCCAATAAAAATACTTCTATTATAAAAGTATTTGATTTTCCTTTTGCATTAATTTAACTTGCAAAGCTGTGAATTGATACCATTAAATTATCTATCTCCAAAATACACAGTTATAATTTGACTAGGGGTTTTTTTGGGTGTGTTACATAACTAGGAGAGACATCTGCACTGAGAGCGATGCTACTGAACTGCCAGGGAAACGCACCATTGAAAGTGAGACAGAAATACAGTACTTCAGAGCACTCCGTCAAAATATTGGGAAAAAAACATGTAACATTCAGTTGCCTCTCTTTTAAAACATTTAGAACAAATACCTAACTGCTTAAATACATCTAACAAATTGTATGCTACAGCTATTTGGCAGTTACAATTGAAACAATGCAAGTCACTTTGTAAATTACACAATTTTAACTTTTTAAAGTTTCAGTTGTGATAGAAAAATCAGTTAGATAAGAGATCCCTCATACAGTTTTACTTTCAGGGAGAGAAAAAAAAAATCCCCAGTGCTGCAATACATAAGGCTACCAAAAAGGACTGGCAGATTTGCTAATGCTTTTGGCTATACTGAAGAATGCAGAGAACACGTTTTTGTGATATCTCAACTGTTACAACTGAGAAGCCAAAGACCAGTGATGCCACTAACTTTTGGAAGACGTGCTGTGCTTGGGTCTTTGGAAGGAAATGGATTTTTTTTTTTTTTTAAGAGAGTGAAAAGTCTTGTTTCTGATGAATTTTACTGCCAAGTACATCATCTCAGAAGATCGGCTCTGATGGGAATTTCATAAAACGCAACTTCTTTGACAAAGATTTCCATTCTGGAAAATCTCTTTCCAACTGAAGTCAAAATTACACACTGTAGGTTAAGGAAAAAGGACGTTATTAAACTCACCAAAACCACATCAGGAGTCACTAGTTACAAGGCTGCTAATGCTTCTTGGGAAAGCCTGGAAAACATGCAGAAGGGATGCCGATTTGTCCTGTTTTGTCCATGTCTCTTCTTTGACCTTGATTGCTTTTCATACAGGTGCTAGTGTCTTGGTAAGGTTTTTGAGTACTACTGTAAGATATTTGAAAAACTTATTGACTGAAAAAGCATAAAGCTTTCATCAAGAAAACAATGTCTGTTTCTTCTGAACATCTGAACTCTTACAAACAGTTTCTTTCCTCTTTTAGCACAAAATTATTTTGACAGTATCCTTTAATAGTAAGCACACAGAAACAGAAGATTATGCTTTCAGGAAGAGAAAATAAATGGAGGGAAGCAAGCTTTGCATAGGCGTTAACACACTCCAGAACAGACCTTATTTTATATTTAGTATTTGTGTTAAAATATTTCATAGAAAAACCACAGAAGGAGAGTTGGCACATTCTTAACATTAACTTTAAAGTCCATAGTGCAAGTACGTTAGGAAAAATGCAGACACACATCGTAGACATACCTTGTACTTGCAGACCACTATGGATGCTTTCCATCTGTCTTGTACTTTCATGGCAGAAGAAAGGGTGACCATGGTGAAATGGTGGCAGTTGATGTTGTGCTGAGAGGGGAAAAAACTCTTTAGCATACAGCTGGGTATGAATCTAAAGCTTCCTTTTTTTGTGAAGGTTTGCGAAAACTACAACTGAGTGGAGGAAAAAGTATTTTGCATCTTCTTTGGCACAGTTGTTGACACAGGCCACCAGAGCTTTTGCACTTTTTAGACAACCTTGCCTTTTTTTGACTCATTGGCAGCTTTAGTTTCACTAGAACCATTTTCACAGATACAGGTGACAGACGCAGATACCTACATACATTTTCTCAAGCCTATGTATAGCCAAGATTTCCTCACCCTATAGGTCCCAACTAATTAACTTCTAAATGTAGCATCTCCTTGGGGAAAAAAATGTGTTAGAGGCTAAAAAAAATTGTGATTCAGAGCTCCCAACCATGATGGAGTGGTGGGGCAATTAATGAAAGTGAAGACAAACAGCAGCAACATTAAGTGAAATTTGGCTTTAATTCCGATCATGTACTTAAGGGACTCTCCAAGTCTACACCTCARTCCTGTGAATGACTAGTCCTTTTTTGGAAGGACAAACTTTTTACATAAAAGTAATAGACTGAAGGCTCCACAGAACAGAATGTGGATTGAGCCACAGGATAACATGCCATCAACACTCTAACAACAAAAAAAAGAATAAAAATCAAGTTTAAACATCAGTTTCCATCATGTTTCATTCACTACATTTCTACTGCCATCTAGGTGCTCAAAAATTAACTATACTGACACCACATATTACTAAAAATTTAGCTGTGCATATGAAAATAAAGGCTATTTCCAACTTGCCCGTAAAATTAGTATGAACAAACAGAAGAGAAACGACCCTAAAGAAGGTAACAGGCAGCTCTTAATTTACCGTAGATTAAAGTTCGTTCTTTTACCTGAAAGGAAAACATTTGTAACTAGCAGGGGACCAATTCAGGAATGAGATGTGCTCTGTTAACTGCAATTGTTCATCAGCTTTTCTGCACTGGCAGCAAATTCGCCTTTTCTCTGGGTTTGACCTGGAGTATCTGTAGTGTCCCTGAACTTGCAAATGTTTCTCCCCGCTCCCCCAGCCCCATATTACCTGAACAGCAAGTGGAATCAACCATGCAGGATTTTCTTCACGTGACACGGAAGGTGATGCTGGGAAAAGAGGCGGCAAAAAATGACCCTGTTTGTCACGCCCAGCCAACGGTGGAAAGACAGGGCAGGATTCTGCCAGAGGGGCCATGCGGGGCCGGGCTGTGCACCCCGGGAGCTCCGACTGGCCGGTTTCTCTCCCCTTTGCCAGGTACCGGGGAGACACTGCCGCCTCGTGCTGCCGCCTTGCCGGCGCCCCCTCGCAGCAGGGCGGCCCCAGGAGAACCGGGGGACCCCCACCTCACTTCTGCCCTCGGAACGGGASCGGGAGAGACCCTCCATGCAGAGGGAGGTGCGTGGCATGGATTTAATCCCTGAGGAAGAGGCCAGGCTCCCCGCTGGCAGRAGGACAACTCACCTCCCTGCTGCTCGGAGCTCCTTGCTGGGGACAGCCCTGCCTGCGCCTGGCCGCTCTTCAGCCGTGCTGGGAGTGCAGTCTGGCCGACGGATGCTCCCGCAAACAGACACTCCAGCGAATTGCGGCTCCTGCTCATTACAGCTGCAGGTAATTTTGCCTCTGGCTAATGCATACCTCGTCTCTTTCCAGCTCCTGCTTGCTACAGTTCTGGCTAATTGTAGCTCCAGCTCTACACTGAAGCTCCAGTTGATTTCAGCTCCTTCTCCTTAAAAGCTCCAGCTATTTGCAACAGTCTGGGCTTTTGACAAGGTCATAAATCTACCGCTGTCATAACTTGAGTATTACTATTAAATGTCATAGCTGTACCTTGTATAAATATTGATTAATTAGTTTGTATGATTAATTACTTAATAACTATTCTAAGCAGCATACAAAGAAGAGCTGGACTTGAAGAGGGTGTGCATGGTTTGAAAAGCACCCTTCCCCCCAGACACCAAGTTTGGCCTGGTGAATGCCAACCTCCTGAACTTCGGGGTCCAACAGGACCTGACCCCCACCTCTGAGGAGGGTCCATGCACCCTGCCCACCCCCTGCTTTCCCCTGCAGCCCCCAATGCCCTCCCACCCCCCTGCACAAACAGCCAAACCGGCTCCTGCTTTTGGCCCCCAAACTAGCTCACTTAAGGCCCACTTCGGAGCCCAAAACCCCAGCTGCTGAGCCTGTTCTCAAGTCCCAAAAATGCAGCACTTGACCTCTGTTCCTGAGCCCAAAACCACACGACTTAGTCCCCTCTGTCAGGTCCTGAAAAATGCACGACTCAAATCTGTTTCTGAGCCCCAAAATCAGCCACATGAGCCTGTTTTCAAGCCCCAGGAACAGAAGACCTGCTCTCCATTTTCAGGCCCCAAACCAGCTCACCCTGTCTGCTTTCCAACCCCCTTTGCAGACCCCATGTGTGATGCTGAGGGGTGGGGGGAGTGTAGCCCCCTCACAGCCCTGCACCCCCAGGGCCCCACATGCAGTTTTGGGGAGTGCTTGGGAACTGCAGACRGCCCGGACCCACACCTCTGCAGGGCAGCACCAGCACAGGCCGGGCACCCCTTTATTACTGCTGTTTCAGGCTTTACTTCTCCAGCATCACCAGCACCGCCGGGCCCGCACCCCAAACGCCGCAGGCTGGAACACCCCCGCGGGGAGCCGGGCCCAGCCGCCCCGGGAGCGCAGCCCCGTCCGCCTCCAGGAACCCCCGGCAGCAGCAGCCGGGGCCCTTCCCCGCCCGTAGGGGGACGGGACCCGCCTGGTGCCGCAGGAGTCCCCCGGGCAGCCGCTGGCCGACCCGCGCCGGGAGCGGCAGAGGGTGCCCGGCCCCAGCGAGGAGCAGCCGAGAGCTGGATGGGGCTGCCCCTGCTCCCCTCGGCCGGACACGGGCTTGGCCCCAAAACCCCCCGATGAACCCCAGGACAGCGCTCGGCCCGCGGCCGCTTCTGCCCCCACCAGCCCCAGGAGAGCAGAGCCCGGAACAGCCCGCGGAGGCTCCGACCGGCGGAGCCCACATCCGAGACCCGCCGCACCCACAGCCCCATGCCGCGCCCGGCCCCGCGACCCCTCCCCCGCCCCGGCGCGGCTCCGGCCGCCACACGACCTAGAGCAGAACGAAACCCAGCGACCGCCCCGGCCCCGCCCCTATGCGAGCACCGCCCGGGCCGGGGCAGCAGCGCTCTCCGCCGCTCCCCGGGTGCCCTTCCTCCCGCCGGACGCTCCGGTGCGGTTATCGTCCCTTTTCGCTCCGGCGTCGCGAGCCGGTCCCACTCCTCCGGGCTACCGGTGGTGCCCGCTCTGCTGCTCGGTGCTGCGCCCTGCCCACCAGGGCCGAGTGCTGCTCTCCGCCCGGCCGCGAGAAGCCGTCCCAGGGTTTCCACGGTATGTCCGGCCCCGTCCCGTCCCGAACGGGGGAGAGCTGGG
>JASVER010000243.1:298377-366866 GCA_030449065.1 Oceanodroma leucorhoa | reverse complement strand
AGGGAAGTGTTATACTTGTCCCTTTTCATGTTCCAGATCACATTCGTTCCCTTTCCTATTTCACATGGGACGAGACAACCGGAACAGCCGAGCACCACAGAGCTGCAGGCTCCCCAGGGCCAGGATAGATGATGACCTCCGTGCGATGGAAGGCAGACCGGAACAGCTAAGAGGGTGACCAGTACTGATTTACATTACCTCGCTGTAGGTTTCCTGGGTTATGATGGGGCTTACCAACGGCATGTTTGTTCCTGTACTTTAACCCACTGCCTAGCTCGTCTTTTTTCAACGACTATTCTCCAGTCCCCTGTCCTGGCTCTTATCCACAGGGTTCCCTTTCTTCTTTTGAAACACATAAACCTGATACTTTAACTGARTTTAGCAGTTCTTGTATTTATGCAACATTTTCAACATCCTCTTATTTTTTGTTTGAAACCCTTGAAAGCAATGCTGGTTTGAAGGCATCAGTTAGTCACACGTTACAGGCAGGGTTAACATTCGGATAAGCTGTCTCTGTCCCTGTTCGACTGGAATATTTTGTTCTCCATGATCCTTCTCTCGAGCCTTCATATACCTAACTCCATGTCTCCTCTGCTTGTTTTCCAGCACACTGATTAGGGGTCAATGATGTGAGGGTTGTTGTCTGTAATGTTAAAAATATATCTCTCTTTTGAGCTGACGCCACGGGGAGACCATGCATGTGGAGAGGCCTTTGAGCACCCGCAGGAGATGGGTGAGGCCTTTCAGCAGCCGGGGCCCAGCAACTAGAACAAGTGCATCCCCCCACATACCTCGGCCTGCGTCTCCCCGGCTTGGCTCCCAGCAGGGTGGAGGAAACAGGCTGCCACCTCTGGGTCGTGCCAGGAGCCCAGACTGCCTTGCCATCCCTGGTTGGCTCCACCAGAAGGCAGGATGGGGCCTCTTGTCTTGCTCTACAGCACAGGTCCCCTACAGCTGGCGCCTGCCTGGAGGATGAATACATGTCCCCTGGTAGAGAAGGGGACCAAACAGTGACCCAGAGTCACCTCTGTCCTCGCCAGGGCACCTTGTGGATGGACTTGACATATAGCTGAGGAGACTGAAAATGTTTTCCTGTGTCAGCACAATCCCTGGCAGAGCCGCGATGAGAGATCACTGTACAAGTCACCACCAGGCGTGGACTTGGTCTTCGGCGCTTTACTAACCCCTGGCTTCTCATACGCACAAATACACCATCCTCACGCTGGCAGCTTTTGTGGCTCATGCTCATACACAAAGACTCAGAAAGAAACGCTCCATGACGTGGTTTTGCTGGACAGACACATTTTAATCTCAGCCACAGAGGCCGGGGTGTTATATGACACATTGTCCCGTAACAATTCGTGCATGGCAGATGGCAACTTGGACRTGATGCCACGTGAGACCCAGGAAGCTGAAAGCATGGAAAACATCCATTAGATAAAACATCAAAACAGCCGCAATGTTGAGATAAACAAGGAGCAATTCAGTGTAAAATGTCACCAAGTAATACGTAAGAACTACCATTTCAAACACTCTATTGCTGAGAAAGTTTAAGATTAGAGCCAGCATTAGAAGGAAGACTTCATTATCAATTTAGAAGGCAAAAATATTAAACAAAATAAAATAAGTAAAGAAGAAAAAATAAGAAAAAGAAGAAAGAATTGCAGAATACTGTCCACACTGCCGAGAGGCAGTTTTTGTATTTTGGGAGGACTGTATTTTATTAATATGCAATTATCTAATTCTAGGTCACTTGCACACGTTTCTGGGTAGCATCTCTGCCTCATTCCAGGCTCATCAGGATTTCTTTTTTTTTTTTTTCACTAATACAGTCACAGTAATTTGATGGGAGTTTGAGAAATAAGCCTTTTATAGAAGTCCATCCTTTCTACCACCACTGCCAGAAGAATGTGATACTGATAGAGCTAAATATTCCACACAGAAAGCGGTGCAGTTTGTTAAAGCAAACCGCAGGGCTTGTGATTGTTTCAGATTTCTCCGTTAGTTTCCCTGTAAGTGTATGAAGCGTCTGAAATGTTGGAGAAAATTTTAATTTTCTACCCCACTTAGGCTGCCCTTCAACTCAGTGCAACAAAATTAGGTTATGTCTAAGAGTGAAATTCCCACAAAATAGCCAAGGTCAGCTGACTGCCCTTCTCCCAGGCAATTTCTCCAGACTTTACTTTCCATCTCAGAGAAACTCACTGGCTCACTCACTTTTTAGACATTTCAGGAGAGCAGAAGAGTTATACCTTGGGTAGTCCTGGAACTGTCAGCGTCCCTTCATCACCAAGTTCTGGAGGGCGCAGCTACAAAGCAGGAGAGATCAAGATGGTCCCCAACCGTCACTTTCCCAAGCAGCTTCTGCATAAAATGTGTGATCATTTCTGAAGGCTCCTGCAAAGGCAACGGCCACACTCTGGACTCCCCATAGTGTCCGTCTAGTTCGGCTTGTGTATGAGATTTACACAYAGGCAAGGTTTTGGTAGTGGGGGGGATGCAGGTGTGGTTTCTGTGAGAAGATGCCAGAAGCTCCTCCCATGTCAGACAGAGCCAGTTCCCGCTGGCTCCAAGGAAGACCCACCGCTGACCAAAGCTGAGCCCATCAGCGAGACTGGTAGCACCTCGTTCTGACACCACCATGCACTCTGCTGTTTTTTGAACTTCAAAGACTGGTTTTTCAAACATTATCAGTGTGCTTCAAAGTCTTCCTGATTCTGCCAAAAAACGGGAAACGCGTTAAAACTAGCAGCAGATAAACTGCTTTTTAAGTAAGATGTATGTTTGCACACATCATCCATGCATAGCCATCTAACAAAAATCCACCAAAAAGAGTACCCTTACTAGGAAGAAGATTCTGCAACATAAACRCGATAGGTCTTTGTTATGGTTTAACCCCAGCCAGCAACTAAGCCCCACACAGCYGCTCGCTCACTCCCCCCCGGTGGGATGGAGGAGAGAATCAGAAGAGCGAAAGTGAGAAAACTTGTGGGTTGAGATAAAGACAGTGTAATAGGTAAAGCAAAAGTTGCATACGCAAGCAGACCAAAGCAAGGAGTTCATTCACTCCTTCCCACCGGCAGGCAGGTGTTCAGCCATCTCCAGGAAAGCAGGGCTCCATGACGCATAATGGTTACTTGGGAAGACAAGCGCCATCATTCCGAACATCCCCCGCTTCCTTCTTCCCCCAGCTTTATATGCTGAGCATGACCTCATATGGTCTGGAATATCCCTTTGGTCAGTTGGCGTCAGCTGTCGTGGCTGTGTCCCCTCCCAACTTCTTGTGTACCCCCAGCCTACTTGCTGGTAGGGTGATGCGAGAAGCAGGAAAGGCCCTGACTCTGTGTAAGCACTGTTCAGCGATAACAAAAACATCTCTATTATCAACACTGTTTTCAGCACAAATCCAAAACATAGCCCCATACTAGCTGCTATGAAGAAAATTAACTTTCTCCCAGCCAAAACCAGCACAGTTTTACTCAGGTTAATTTTAGTATTTGTGTCCTACAGGAAATGGCAATAATTCACTTTGCTGCTTGCACAGATGTTATGCATGTTCCTCATTCTTCCTCACCCTCCTATGCATGATTAGTTGTTTGCTCTTTCTGCAGGTATCCCCAAATGAGAACTACTTTTCCAGGGAGAACAGGAATCCTCACACTTCCTCATCTCATGAGCTGAGCACATGAAGGCAACGTTCTCCCTAGAGAGATAAGTGGGGAGCTGAAGATTTGGGAAGAAGTACGGAACTGAAGGAACTTCTGGAAAAGACAAAAAGGAGCAGCAGGAAATTCTGAAAAAGAAACCAACGGAGACCAAAAATGCAGCCAAGAGAGATCAGGACATGCCACTAACAGGGACTGTTTTCAGGTGTTCTTATTAATGAGGAATGGATATGGGTGATCTGAGGCTGCATGAAGGGCACAGTCACATGGCATCTCACTAGCACAGCCCCTTCCCCCACACCAGGCTTTCCTTTTCCATCACAGAGATTCACAGCAGGTAACTTGAGCTATGCACTCTCATGAGCCTTGGGTAAGAAAGCTTTGGGTCCTTCTCACACAGGTGAGGTGATCAACAGAGCTCATCCCACATAAGCAACTACTAACTCTGCATGCCTAAATTCAGGGGGTCACAAGACTCGCCTGTTCACCTGCCCAAACATGGGATGCCCTGGGGTACTTGAATCAGGAGGCTCAGCATGAGGGCTGTGACACAGAAGGTGTGAGAAGGAGACACAGAAGCAGGAGGAGACCACATCTGGTAGTGCCAAGGATCCTGSTCCCAAGCTCTTACATACTCATACTTAGGGGAGAGGAAACCCAACCCTTCCTAGTGTTACAGCAGCTAAACTAGAATCACAGCCATATTGCTGCCTCTGTCCTAAAAAGAAAAAGCACATATTTCATTCTCCATTTGTTGAAGGGTACAAGAGCTCTCCACAGAATCTGTCCTTTCTCCCCTCATTCCTACCAAATTTTACTTTGGGTGTGTATAAATCCATGCTCACTGTCCACATATTTTCTCTTTCTCAGAACAATCTCCTTCTGGCCTTTCAGGACTCCCCTGGATGTCATGGACATGACACCTATGTCACGATGAAGGTAGGTGCAGAACTTTTAGCACCACCAGGGTCTGGTCTTCCAAACAGGCTGAACTCCAGCATTTGCACAGACACCACAAGAAGAAAAAGAAACAACAAGCCAAGCTCACTAGCTACCATGATAGAGATGGATTGGTTTTCCACTGGAGACTAGAAATCCTGTCAATGGGAGCGTATGCTGTGTTGGCAAGTGTGCAGTGCAGCATGCTCGTACTCTGAAAGGTTCAGGAAGGCAGTGTTGGGTTACCCAAATAAGAACATATTTCTCTGCTCCTGATGAATTGAAATCATGACATGTCCTGGTTCTGGGATGAGGCTTGAGCATTGAAGGTAACCTTCTCTCTATGGAGGTATATAAGAGGCTGGGAGTGCAGAGAGATGGATGGAGACCTGGGTCCCTGCGGAGATATGTGTGAGCACAGGCAGTCACTGACAAACATGACAAATGAGGGCAGGAGCTGATGAGGAGACACCAAGGAAGAAAGATGCATCAACTTGGTCAAATTATTTTTTGCACTGCACCTCAAACCCCAAAGAAATCCACTCCTCAATAGACAAGGGCCAGGAGAACAGCCGGCCATTGAAGGTCATGCAGCTGGGAAGAAGTGAAATTGTGGGGTCACATGGCCCAGTAATGGGGTCAAGCTTCCCACTATCTTGGATATGAAGGAGGCAACCAGACAGATGCCACTACCTAGGTCAGCTCTGGTTTAGGTTGCATCCCTTGATATATTCCAGATGTGGGAGAAATTCACCTAACCATAGACCAGGAAGGCAGGAAAGTGTTCCTAGGACATTATTTTTCTCATCCTAATGTGGATATCTGAAAGGGATTCTATGACCCATCCTTCAGAAGGACCTTTCCCCACCACCCCCACCAATGGCAAATGGTACCCAGATGATTGAGGTGGCAACTGAGGAAAGGAGAGCCCCTTCTAGTGGGCTCTCTAGTGCTCTCCACTTCTCTAGTGCAGAGCAACCCTCGAAGCTCTGAGGAAACAAATCAGCAGTTCCTATGATGACCCAGATCTGAATGAACCTGGCTGATCCAAGGACACCTTCTAAGTTTATTCACAAGCTTCACTAGTCCAAGCAGCATGCCTGGCTCTCCAGAGCTGAGTGTACATCACACATCTCCAACAAGCCACATAGGAACTTCTCTCTGAAAAGTATATGAAGCATCCAGTCGAGCATCCTTCCTCCAACCTTCAGCACTTCTCCACCATAACTAACAGCTGCACCAGCCTGGAGAAGCCCTCCAGCAGCCCCCACTGAAATCCATTCACCTACCAATCACAGCTGCACTCACCTGCAGCTCCCCTCTTTCCTTTCTCACTACTGATAGCAATGAGATCACATAGGAAGTTACATACTAATAACTGAGAACATCTACGAAAGAAAAAGAAGAGTCAATTTGCTACTTAGGAAGATGAACCTCCATGGGGATGTGGAGGTGGTTGCCAGCAAACATTCATCTTCTAAGTAAAAACATGAAAAATAAAAGCATTTGCAAATAATTTCTAAGGTGGAAATTCAGAATATAGATGTACATTTTTTGCCACACATTTGAAAAAAAAAAATGACACATTTATCACAGAAAATATCAACAGAAGGCTCTAAACCACTGCGTAACCACCTGATTTCTACTGGAAAGCACAGTCCTTTTCTTAACGTATCAAAGATGGGACCCATGAGCAGTATTGGGGGAACAAGTGGGGTTAAAACACCTAGCTATTCAGGAGATACCAAAAGGAATGAGGAAAGGGGAATATGATGAGAGATGCCTTAGAAGGGGAGCACACAACTTATGTGCCTCAGCTGTAGAGAAGGTGTCGTGAAAAGTCATTATCTTCCCATCTGAAACCCTCAGGGGTATTATAAATATAATGGATTGGGACCTATAAAGGAACGTGCATTAAAAAAAAAGAGACACCTGCCTGGAGATCATCTCTGCCGGGACTCGAACCCGGAACCTCTGGATTAGAAGTCCAGCGCGCTCGTCCATTGCGCCACAGAGACCTCACCATGAGTGCAGCATCGGCACCAGAACTGAAAAATCCCACACCTCCTGCAGCATTGGAGGGGTCTCAACACCCCACTCTCACGGCATGGTGCTGAGGCAGCGTGAAAACCTAGTGCCCAGATCGATCTCCCTTGCAAATCAACATCTCTAGGCATCCCCTTCTTCCACAAGGACGGGCAATAATTCTGGGTATGATGTATATCTCACACAGCAGCAGGGATGCAGCAAAAACCTGGATGCAGGCTTGTATCTGCATCTCTGGCAACCTTTCCGCAGCGTCTCTAGCTCGACTGAGGACAGAGCTAAATCCTGGAGTAGAGTTAATTGCTGCATCTCCCTCAGCATCATCACAGCATCCTCATTACAGAAGCCAAGAGAGAGAACGATGAAAGAGGATTTAGCTTACAACACTGAACACTGACAGTGATGAAGAAAGCTCTGTTTGTCATGATGAAAAATGCAGAAACCTGTGGTTTGAGCAAAGAAATAAAAGAAAAAGCAGCTATCATGTTTTTATTTTAAGCAAGCTGTCAGTCAAGGGTTTAATGTTTCTCTATGTGCATCTTCCACTGGAAAAAAATTAAGATATCAAAACAACAGGAAATATCCTTTTACATCCGCTGAGCTATCGAACAACTGATCAAACTCTGTGACATGATTACTTACTGTGAACAAACACATTCTGCACTTCTAAACTGCATGAATTTTAGTGTTGTTTACTCCCAAATATGCTCTTAATTAGGGACAAACATGAAAGGCGGGATGCTAATTGCAATACAACTTGCTTAGAAGAATGAACACTACCTGAGACTATGAGCTTTTACCTGAGGGTTGATGTGACCTGAAGACCCAACCTAAGCCAGCTCTTACAGGCTGAGAACACCCCATACCAATGATAAAACAATAGAAGATTTACCCCTCAGTGGGACCAAGTATATAACCACAGCCAGAACCACAACCGACCAGAATCTAGGATACACCCCACCACCACCTGTGCAGGACATTGGTTTAGACCAATAAAGATCATCACACCACTGACCATACCTGTGTACCACCTGCATGGGACAAGCACATACTGATCCTGCATGGGACAAGTACATACCGATTCTGCGAGCAACAGCAACTGATTAGCCCACCCCTTAACATGAAAAATTTGATTGGTCTATACAGCTGTATTGTCACATATATAATCCCTGCTTTCCTCTGTATCTGTGTCCTCCATGCATTAGGCTGGGGCACTGCTATGCACATAGCTAAAATATAAAACAATAAATTCCGTTGGTAATTCTATGCTAAGCATCCTTGCCTCCCTCCTCGGCTGGCAAAGAACTGACTTTTACACAAATTGGGCTGTGAAGTCACACGGTGCTAACGAGAAGAGGCACAGCACTAACAACCTCAGTGCATCTGAGGCAAAACCAAAGAATTTGGTTTTCCTTTTACTGATGCTCGGGGGCTTTGAAAAGGTTTATGGTTGTATTGACAAGTAAAATCCAGCTAGAAGTGGTGGGAAAAAAGGTAGGGGTTTAGCTTCTATCAGACAAAACCTTTCCTGCTGCAAGAGATACCCAGTAAATCGATAATCCTTGAAATAAATTACTCTGTGAAACAACTGTAGTGCTGGTGTAGCGCTGTAATCCCACCAGTACCTTGAGAAAATTTGAAGTCTAAAAAACACCTATCTACAGGGTGAACAAAGGCTGCGCTTAAAAAAAGTCATATAATAAATCTTAGACAGTTACAAAACACCAATATAGAACAGAAAGGAAGAAAAAAATCTCACACAGCCTGTGGCTGCACTATGTGTGTTCCGCATGGTAGAAGATGACGCCAACTTTTTTAATATTATTTTGAGAGGCTGCACCTCAAAAGCAGTGCCTAGTTTGAAGCCATTAACAGTTTTGTCACCAAGTAGAAAATCTGGAGATGAAGTATTAAATTGCATAAACCTCAAAAGAATGACTGTGGCTTTATGGGCAGCCGCATCCCAGGAGTTGCAGGGCAGATGGGTTTCAAAAGAACCCCCATTCCTCCTGACTGCAGTTGGACTGGGGCTTGTTGCAGCTCTGCCTTTCCCTTCTGACTGCCTATGCTCTCATACATCTCCAGGTAACGTGTAGCTCAGCAGCATGCATGCCCAAATTTTTACCAGCCAACCAGCATTCAACGTCTGGAAGAAAGCCTGCTCCAAACAGCCCTAATTGCACCAGAAACAGGAAAGGTCCAGGAGTTTGCGCAGGTCCTGGTGAAAATGACACATTTCCGACAGAGAAAGTATGGGGAGAACCACCCACTGCTGGGGAATGGATGTGCCACAGACTGCACCCCCCAAGTGCACCCCCTGCCACCAGTGCCCTCTTGCCTTCTCCCCGTCCTCATCCCAGCACACGCCCATGCTGGCACAAGGACACGGCCACAGGCACACGGTACCAAACACTCCCCGCTGAACGCTAGAAAGCAACATGCAACTTTCAAATCCTCGGGCCAACTGCCAGGCATCTTTGTACCTTCAATAATTTGGCTAGTCTTCCCCAAGGTACTGATTGTCCCTCTGTTATCTCCATATGTGACATACGTGGAAAACAGAGACTGGAGTGAGCAGCATAGGTGCAGGTAGGTTATTTTTGGTGCTGGGGGATGCCAATACACCCATTTCTGTGCGAAGAGATGACAATGAAATTCAGTAAGCTGGGCAGCACGTTTTGAGACAAGAGCAATATCCCTCTTTAGATACAGAGAGGGAGGTGTTTATAATGTGAGTGTCCCCAGGACACAGAAATGTGATGGGAGTGAAAAAGCTGCAGGGGGCCCAAGCAACAGGCAAATTGGCCCGCAGCTCATCCCCAATAGCCTTCCAGCATCAAATCATTTGCTGCAGATGGGAAGAACATGAGCCATGAGCAAGGATGCAATGGACTGGGGTGAACCAAGATAATTTACTACCTTATAAACAGCTGGGAAAGGCCTTTTGCAAGACAAAGACTTAAGCAGTAAGATGGCTGCTGAAGCGTGTCTTACTTGAGCAGTAAGATGCCACCTCATGTCAAGTTGCTCTAAGGCAGTATCGTCTGTGCTGAGAGATTAAAAAAAGAAAATCTCTTTGCACACCTAAATAAACAGCAATAGAAAATCCATATCAGAGCTGGGACTGTTTTGTGGTATCCATGGCTAAAGCTTTTATATTATACACAGCTACCCTATTACCTAATAAAACCTTCTCCAAGAGTCACCAAAGAGTCAGTCCCACCAAGCTAAGGATAAAGCTTTAGAAGCTGTGCGCTTGCATGTGTGCCATGAAGCCCATTAATCCGTATATCCACAATAAGGAAGGGTTTTCCCAAAATCCTTACAATTTGCAAGATATATTCTTGTCTTTTTCCTTGTAACTTGTAAACCTTCTTTATTGCTTTTTTCTTCTTTCGCCAGCCATGTCAGAAGCACCCAAAATGCAGCCAGGTACCTTGCACTTGATTTGACCACCACATCACATGTGTCTTCAAACCCTCCAGTGCCTTTCTGAGCCTTGCTTTGTCTGTGAGACTGTGACTGTCTCACAGTGACTCCTGCATTTTGCTCCCCCTGATAATTAACATGTCATCATGAGACAGCAAGCCAGTTTCAGAAGCTTTTGCCTTCAGTGCCATGGGCACTGCCATTGGTGGCTGTACTGAAGCTTGCTGGGCAAGGGTACAACTCAGCAAGTAGCTGATTTTCTACAAGCTTACAGTTAAATTACAGCCGATGCTCTTTTAAAAAGCACCTCAGCTGTCATCTTAGTATCTGACTGAGATATATGCAACTGTTTCATTTGCATTTTGCTGGAGTTAATCCCCACAGGAGTTATTTTTGCATCCCAGATAAGACAGATGAAGCAAGAGGGCATGACTAGCTCCTGTCGGGAGGCTGAAGCAATAACCACCAGGGTAAAAAAGAGGAGAGAGAGGAGCTGATGTTTCTGGTGAGCAGGTTGGATCCCATCCACAAAGTGGAAAATTAAAACTGACACTGGCCCATATGAGGGCCCAAGCAAAGATACCTATGGCCTATACTTGTAATTGCTGTTGTGAAAATCACTGCAGGACTGAGACACTGATGCCACACCGAGAAAGAAGAGCACAAACAGACTAAAAGATGCCAAGGCAGTGATAGAAAAGGAAGATCCTAGTAAAAACCCCAAATCTAACACCCTTTGCCTACCGAGCACCGATTTCAAAGTTGTGGACCACAGCGTTCCCCTTTAACCTGTTTTTCAGATGGAGCAGAGTGAGTTGGCTGAGACCAGACGCTGGAAATTAGGAGCGTTACCTGGGTCTCCCTTGTCATGTCACCACCCACAGCAGCATATCCCCAGTGGGGACCTTGAGCAAGCAGTCAGCAGCAAGCAGCCAGGGGATGCTTGGAACAACAGGGGTGTCCAGCATGGGTGAATTTACCCAAGAGGTTGAGAATATGTCCTCAGCTGGGATCCTCAGAATGGCTGCAGGAGGGAGGGACACTCCAGGCTGGGTGTCCAAGATAGACCATGTTCCCAGCTCAGGGCAGTGCAGAGGAAACACAGTCCTCTATCTGGAACACCCAGAAGGGCTGAGCTCCAGCCTGGCAGCGCCTAGGGTGGCCAAGCTCGGCTGTGCTGCCATCTTAGCAGCGGTCAGAGACTGTGCATAAGCCCCCTTGGTCATTCACACCACCAGCTCTTCAGGGACAACTAATGACAATGACATCTGGTTGGCACCCCATTCCTACTGGCTTGACATAGCTGTGGAACACCTAGTTTTGGCTCTCACTTGGGCACTGTACTCAGAAGTGAAGCCACCTGCAAAGCAGAAAACAGTCTGTGCAGAGCTCAGTCATTGGAGATGCTACCCCACATCAGCAGATGGAGATCAAGTCAGGAACTGGGGAAAAACAACCAACCAACCAACCACACCACACTTTCCTCCCAACTGGGCAGTTGGTGGTACCACAGCCCTGCGAACAGAGGAGATAGGACCTTCCAGACCCCAGGTGGGGAAACTTCTACCACAAAAAAACAAGGATAAAACCCTCCCCCTCACTATCCTACAAGGACTTTCCAAAACTTAATATTATGCTCTTAGTGGCAATATCAACAACATGCTACTCAGGCACATGCTTAAGCAGGGAGGATGCTGTGACCTTAGTGTTCCTCAGCCTGCAAAACAGATCCATCATGGGGGATCCAAACTAGCAGAGGCTGTGACAACACACCTTTAGAAACACTCACAGAGTCTGCTAGAAAGCAGATTAGGTACATTCCCACCGTTACCCATCAAGAAATGCCACCTTCCATGCACACACGTATGATTAGAGACACATAACCAAATTTCATATGCAAATTTCATCAGCAAGATGGTGTTTCCGAGAAGTATCTGCCCCAAGGTCTACAGCAACAATGATCTGAAGCATCCAGAAGGCAAAACCAGTCCCTCTTTCTTTATTCTTCACAGAAAACTGGTATTAGCAATCTGTGCATGCTGCTAGCAACATGAGACCCAAAAAGCTTTTAGGTGTGATGGAGTTTGATGTCCCTGGCTGGACAGAGCCATTCATGATGTATATATTCAGGGCAGATTTTACGGTCAAGGGACTGGAATGTCTCCTTTCTTCCAAGGAATGCCAATCCACCTAATTCTAACAAAGCATCATGTTATTTTCACTAAAAGAAAGAAAATATTTAGTATTTTACCCCTAAAATGACTKACTTAGCTGCAAATTACCATCTTCCCCCAGGAAGATTGCCATCCCCCCATGCTTCATGTATTATGGTGAAAGCACAGTGTATCAGTTTACCATGGATACCTTGGTCGGGACAGCATGGGCACAACCTGCCCAATATCTCCACGTGCAACTGATCACTCCCACCGCCCCCAGAGCAGGGCATGGCAGTGACACCCAGCCAGCATCTCCCAGCACCAGAGCAGGCAGCGCTGTGCCAGCTGCTTGCCCAAACTCTGCCAAGTCCCTTCCACCCCTGGGCTCTTTCTAATCTCAGTGTTTCTGGTTTTGTCTCTTTTCACAAAAAAAAACCAAACAAACACAAACAAAAAAACCTAAACAAACCAAACACACTCACGGGATTTGCCTGGTAACGCAAATCCTGTCTATCACTTACGCTTGTCACTCAGCCTGACGTATTCACTTCTGTGCCACCTCTGCAGGAATTGCAACCACCTCTGCTGCTCCCAAGTCTTGCTTTCAGCTCTCTTTTCCTTCCAGCAACTTGGTATTTTCCCGCTGCCTGTGTCCCCTCCGCACCCACCCCGGACACTGTTTCGGCCAGATCAGATGTCTCCTGAATCAGGCCAGCCACGCTTCTCCTGCCGTACCCGCGCAGGCCTCGCTCGCTCCAGAAGGCAAAGGCTTCCCCCTGGCAGGGCAGCCTGCGGCCGGGCGAGGGGTCCCTCCGGGCGCTTCTCCTGCACAAAGCCCATGCTTTGCTGCTGCGGCTCCCGCAGGCACCCGTGGCGCCGGCCCTTCCCACATCTCCGGCCCCGTCCTGTCCCCTCTCGCTCCAACTTTCCCCGGCTCTGTCTCCCCGCTCCTCGGTTGGGTTCGCCCGCGCCTCTGCTCCTTGGATTCCTCCCTCCTTTCCGGCACTTCCCCCCCTTCCCCGCGCTCCCTTTGTCCCCCTCGGACTGCCCTTTCCGCCCGGGGCGGCCGGGGTTTCCATGGGAATGGAGGCGGCGGCCGGGGCCCTCCGCGGCGGGAAGCGCAGCAGGGGCAGGGGAGGGAAGGGCTGAGGCGCAGGGTCCCGCGGGCCCAGGGGGTAACGCACGCCCTTCCCGCGGCTGCCGGCCGGGGTCCCGGCACGCAGGCAGCCCCTCGGAGGCTATTTACTCACTGGGACCTGTTTGCTGGGGTTTGGGGTTTTTTTTCCTCCACTGGAAGGGAAAGGTAACAAAGACAAAAGAAGCAAAATACGATGTGAGAAGTCCTCGTGCCCAGCGTGGCTGCGCCTGCGGCCAGAGGCATAGAGGAGAGGAGCCCCTCGCTGCCGCGATGGAGGCATCAGAGCTGTTCTACAGCTTCCAGTAGAACCAGCGACTGTCTCTGCCTGACGTGGTCTGCTGTGCAGATGCACAACAGAGAGGTGGAATAAATGCTGGGGCGTAACAAGCAGCAAAATGCATAAGCGACACCCTCTGTTATGGCCATGAGCTGGGGTTTTGCTTTGATTTATGGCTCTTGCATGATTCTTTTTTCATGAGGAATAAAAGAATCAAAATTAAGAGGTATCTAACACAACGGGAAAGTAAAAGGGGGGTCTCTAAGGAGGTGTAGTCAGACAGCAGGACCAAACTGCCTCTGCAGATCCAATTCATGGCTGTCACCTTGCATCGCTGAGCTCTACCTAAGCAGAAAGGACTGAGTAGCCACATCTCATCTTCACAGCCCCTATCCCTCTTAGCATTACAGCTCTCTCAAATCTGTCTGCAAACTGTTCATCTGCCTCTACAGCTGGGATTCTGGGAGTCCTGCCCTTCCTCCTCCTCCCAGAAAAGTTCCTTTACTTTAGAGGCCTACATGGAAATTAAATGTATCTACACATCTCTATCCAGGTAGAACAAGATAGTTACAGAAAGGCTTCTATTTCAAATAGAAATGAGAAAATTTTTAAATTAACCAGAAAGGTGCAGCTATTTCTGCTCTGCATGATGCACTTACACCAGAGGATGGTGAAGATGAAGAAATGGTTTTTTTTTTTCCACCCAGCACAAGCAAAGAGGGTGTCAAAGATGCTCCTAAGGCCAAACTGCTTTTTGTCAGCACATCCAGATCAATCACATCCAAGCGATAAGTAGTAATTGGCCAACAGAACATCAAGAGGATTCAAGTTTCACTAATTCCTAGGACATTGAAAAGCAAAGAGGAAAGCTTATATGAGGCCAATGTTTCTGGAGACTTAATAGGATTCTCAGTCACAAGCCTGTCCATATCACACCTCTCACAGGCAAATTAACTATATTATCTGTAACTAACCAGGGATAATTTTTATCAGGTTGTGAGTTTCTTTATAAAGGTGATTAACTACAGATTTTTCCCTCTCTCTCTTTCAGCCTGCTCATGTCAGCTGCATTCCCTCCTTGCCCGCAACAGCCTTCTTCCCTGCCCCATTCCTTTAGCTCTCCTCTTGCACGCACACACTCCTCACAGGGAGGCATTGATATGGGAGSGGAATCTGAATTACACCCTGCAAGGCTGCATGTCTGTAACAAGTAGGGCTTTTAATCTGGAAATGCACAACATTTATATCAAGACACTAGAATGCATCAAAATTGGGTAAAAATGAAGCAAAGAGTAATTATAAATAAAAGATGATCAATTTAGCTCTTAATTCTATCAATACTGCACATTGGTTAATTTTAATCTTTTAAGATTTAACTCTTCTATCAGTTATTTAAACATAAAACCTGATTAACCGCTTATAAGGCTTGCAGAGGGCATGAAGGCTGGAGGGTGGGCGGTACTGGAGAGGATGGACCCCTAGGTGGGTCACTCTATGTGCTGGTAAACTCAAAACAGTTTGTTTCAATATGGGCAAATACCCATGGTCAGAGCAAGGCACACAGCCCAGTCTCACTGCTGCCAAAAGCTGTTGAAAAAAGGCTATAAATCCCAGCAAGTATGCAGTGCCATTTCTCCAACTGGTTTCTAGGGACCTTCTGAGTCAGAAGGTGCATTTTAGCATTTTTTTAGGGTTTTTCTTCGTTTAATGTTCCCAGTCACTCAGGGGAACTTTTAGCACTCAGTGTAGCAAGGACTTCTACAGTCCTGCCCAGCGGTTCTAATGCCTTGTCTTCTCCCCTCCATTCCTACTTCCTCCCATCCTAGAGTCTCACCTCACTTCCCTTGGGCTGTCTTCCAATGGCTCATGTCATCTGGTACGGCCAGGTAGCTCTGTCCTGCCATGAAAGGGCTCACAGGTGGCTCCTACCAGTACTTTCACAGGAGCATGGGAAGAAAGCATCTGTGGGACAGAAGCAGCTCTTTATCAACTGAGTCAACCCACCTGCAGCTGCAGCAGTGCCTCCCCACATCAGACTCAGTACTGTCCCAGTCAATAGTAGTTAAAAGCCAGGCAAGGAGCATCTGCTTCAGGTGGGGTTGGGCTAGATGATCTCCAGACCAGCACAGGCTACTCAATGATGCTACGGAAGGTTAGACCTCAGGCTGGGAGATGCATCTCAAGGGGGAGGGCAGGACCAAAACCGAGGGCACAAGCCACGTGGCTCATCCCATCCTGTTCCTGGGAGAGGTGCCTACCTGCTGTTTCCCTGAGGAGCACCTGCAGCTCAGCATCTTCCCAAGCCTGATGGCTCACTTTGAGTGTGGCTGTTGCAGTAACAGGGACAGCATGAAAAATTCATCCTCCCTCCAGATGAACTGAATGCATCTGTTAAGTCCCCAATTGCMCTGTGGCCAGGTCCCAGGAGACCAATGTCTCCACATGCCAATGTCTCCAATTCCAAGTACCAGGAAAGCAAACTCTTGGGGAGCAACATGGATGCAAGTATAGCAGCTGCCTTCAGTCATCCCTCTGCCAAAAAGGATTCAGAGGGTGGCCAGCAGATTTCTGAGGATGGAGAAAGCAATGGGGAGACACATCGGTAGTAGCGGCAACACACTGCAAACTCTTCACATGGGTTTCACCTGTGAAACTCATTGCTGCAGGACAGCAGTGGGCCCAAAGGTCTTCAGGAGGTTGAAACAAGCCCTGGGCATTTATCTGGCTAGCAGAAATAGGCACAATCCTGCTGATGCTGAACAGGAACAGCAAGATTGCTTTGTCCTCTTATCCAGAGAGGATCCCATAACTGGCAAATGAAATGACTCTGGAGGACACCAACTTCAGGAGAAAGGTGATGTATTTAAATACTGCAGCTAAAGAGACTGGAAAGGGGGTACTCACAGGTCTCCAAAAGCTCTTGTGGCTGGTTTGCAGAACCAGAGGGTGCTGCCCACTGATGCCCTGCCAGGACTCATGGGTGGACAAGAGGCCACAAGAGTCTGCATGGGTGCTGGGAATCCCCTCTGCCAGGTCCYCATTTTACTGGGGCTCTGTCTTTTCTGCTGCTGGTGGGAAGGATCTCTGTAGACAATGCTGTGTCAGAAGAGGCTGAACTCCTCTTTTACAACCCCCCCTTTACCTTTCCTGGTACACCTCCATGTTGGAGGAAGAGTCTTTGGAGGTGCACAACCCAACCTCCTGTTCAGGGCTGGACTTCCACCAGTACTAGATCACATTGTGGGATGCCCGGACCATAAAGAGCTTTATGGCGAGTCTTAGTCACATTATACTGTGCTTTAGTTATTCTGTTCCCATATATGCCCACTTGGTGCCACTCTTACTCCATGTTTCTCCTCAATAGCAAAGCAACAAGTGTGAAAGCCTGTAGTAAAGCAGGAAAAAAAAAATGTCCAGGGCAAGCCAAACAGAAAGAAGCTTGTGAAAATAAAATAGGGTTGTCACAAGACCCATGGAAACAGTTACTGCAAAGTTTTCCTACAGCAAGACCATTTCTTCATGCAATGGAGAGGTAGAGGGGTGCTGGTCCTCCAGCTAACCTACCTGGCCATGGGAGCTCAAGCACTAAGACAACATCAAATCTAACTATCAGGTGTTTAGGGTATCCTCAGAGTGCTTGGACACCCTGGGGACAGGCAGCTGGGAGCTGAGCAAGAGACCAGCACGCTCTGAGGTAGCTCAGGCAGGGACTCAGTGCCCCTGGCTGAGCTGAAAGGGGACTCCTGGGCCCATGGGCAGATGGTATGGGATGAGGCTGGTCAGGGTCATTAAGGCCTATTAGTGCCTTAAAGGCCACTGCCATTGCGGTGGGATAAAAAGCAAGCTCAACTGACACCTCCTGGCCCTTTCATCTAAGCTAAGCATTATACAAGTACCTACAAAGTAGTGTGCTACCAACTTCTGCCTTCACATCTGCAGACCAAGGACCTCACTGGGCCATTCCTTCAATCAAAATGAAGGGATTGTCCCCAAACCTTGTTGGAGAGGTCCCCTCTGATCTGTTCAAAGTGGTGTGTGTTAAAGAAAGGGGACTGAGCAAGGTTTTGGGCTCAGGAGCTGGTATTTTGGAGGGGATGTCCTGGTAGGTTCAGGACCAAAAGGATAAGGCTCACCTCCTTAGCCAGGGGCAAGCTGGATCAGGCAGCTGAAGGAGTCCAGAAATGGCTCAGCATAGGTAAAGCTGCTTCCTGCCTGCATAGTCCAACACTGCAGCAGGGTAGGGGTTTTGCAGACAGACAGCATCTCTGAAACCCTTTTCGGGGCAGTTTACAGAAGATCTTCAAGTGCACTGGGAGTAGGTGCAAACTGGCCCAGAGACAGTCCTGCAGCAGCAAGCAAAGTTTATTCACAAGAAACATTAATTTCCCAAGGCCCTGGAGGACATGCACCCATCTGATCCTTTGCTTTTCACTGTCCCTTGTATTCCCCAAGTCCTGCATAAGCATCAGAGGGGAACATGAGTGTGAGCTAGGATTTGCTGTATCCTGTAGCCCGATAGAGGCAGGGCTCCATGTCCCAGGCTGTGCAAGGGGTGAAGCTGAGCCTGTATTGCTAACAGGCGCGTACACAAACACACACACACAAACAGCCAGCCACAATAATCAACACAGGCAGAAAACACAGTACTCCACAAACAGAAACAGCACCAATGGCCTCATGCTGTTCCTCTCTCCAGCTGATCAGGATGAAAGCCCATTAGTGGAAAATACATATACATATAAACATATAGATCCCTTCAGTAACTTGAAATACGGCATAAATAAGGCCTAAAAGAAGCTGGCACATATAGTATGTCAACATGGTTCCCTTTATCAGACAAACTAGCGCCATCTCATAACAGCAAGTGAAGCTGAACTTGCAATCATATCGTTGTTATAATTATGTTTAATATTAGCATATGCTTTTTGGCATCTTGCCTAGTTAATGTTACAATTGAACAAATAGAAACACCACAATGGGATGAATAAACATGAGCAATGTCTGTAGCAGCATGAAGTATCAGGGATGAAGCAGTTCACCTCTTTGTTGATAAGGTCTCAGTGGCAGTCCCAGACCCAGGCTTGACTCCGTGGCTGGAACTAGCATGGGCCAGTGCCATCAGGCACCTACAAGCACAGATGGGAAGAAGTCCGAATCCTCACAGGGCATTGTCCTGATCAGCAGCTTTTAGCAGACTGGACCATTACTTGCCAGCCCCAGTTCAGTGAAAAGGGGAATGATCTCCCCACCGCCCTCCCAAACAGCAACCTGGGGTTCCTATGATTCCTGTTTTGCTGTGAATGTAAGATGACATTACCCTGCTTCTTCCTAAATACATGACTTCAACCCATCTAAGGTTTTCTAGATCTTTAACAGTTTTAGCATCTGCAACCAGTGAGATATGCAATGCCACTGCAAGGATTCCTTTTCTTTTTGAGAGATAGGTATATATATATACGTGTACGTGTGTGTGTGTGTAGAAAACCATTCACACTACTAGCTCTGCTTGGCTGTATAGCTTTTCATTGATATTTGAGCTTCCTAAACAGCAACCCATATTTCATAGCTTATTAGTAGCTACTGCTGCCAAATTCTTCTTCTCCCATTTTGAAGAATACATGAATTTTGCTTCACTTGCAAGCCTGTTGTATGGTTTGTGACTGCAGTTCTGGACCACACCCATAAAATGTTGTGACAATTTGCATCATCTCTGCACAGCTTATAAATCTGGTTTTAATTGTTATGAGCTGTCTCTATCTCTGTGAGTTACAGAGATTCATGAAAGATCAGGACAAACAAGACGTTGACCGCTCAGCAAGGAGTCAGCCACACATGATGAGCATGCAGTACATCCAACCCAGCTAAGGGCTGCACCAATAAAAGACCTACAAGCTAGGTTAGGACAAAGCTAGTGCATTTATTAATGGTGATTTCTAAAGGCACTGAAAGCAATTGCACCTGCTGACCTCAAAGGTCTGTGCCAACCTAATATATGCTCCTTGTCTGCAAACTCAAGGAGTTTGGGGAAAGATTGGGGGAAGGCATGCTCTGGATGTGATAATCAAGCCCTAGTGACAGCTCAATTTATCACTGGGCAAGTTTCAGCATTTTGACTGAGGAGAACATTCCCCCTTGTCATTGCTTGCTTTTTACTCCCAATGAAAAATCCCCAATGAGATTCCCAGTGACGGCTCTCTTTGCATTCCTGGTGCACACTCAGCTAGCCAAGCAAGTCTGTAAGTAATTGAGCACCCGTCATTCCCTTTGCAGTCCCCACCAGCACCAGCTTAGTTAGCTCACAACAGCAAATATTTAGTGAGGTAATCAATCAAAAAAAAAAAAAATCTTAATTTGGATAAGAAAATTAAATGCTTTTCCCAGATTTTGTATCTGATTATCTCTGGCATCCATTCTACCTTTCTTAGACAGCCTTTCTCAGGGTAGGTGTTGTACCAGGAGATAATTGTGGAGGATCATAGAAGCAGTTCAATTAGCTGCAGCTAATGCTGCTTATTAGCATTTTGCTGGAGCTTTTCAGCTGAAACATAAACAAGCTCAAACATTCACATACAAAAGCTCAGACAAAAGCGGAAACAAAGGAACAGGGAGAATGTCAGGAAAACCACAGAACAGCACATGAGCAGCAGGGGCTGGCTGCAAACATGGGCAGTATTATCGCACAGCTCTCAGGGCATGGATGCAACGCCTGGACTTTGGGTTTCAGCATCTGGACAGGAGCACATTTGGGTCACGGAGCACAGCTGGAGCCTGCTGTGATAAGGGAGCAAGTCCTAATGCCAGATCAGATGTCTAACAGGACATAAGACGTATTCAGAGGACTTAGGGGAAACCCAGTGCCTACTGTGATGCATTTATGTTCAGACAGCCAAACTGATCCCTTGCTGTTCTGTACAAAGTTAGCGCCTCTTTTGGAAACATGAGCTTAGATGAGGATGCTCCATTTTGGATACCCATCTCCCACCCACTGTGTTAAGTCCTTGGCCATCACAGACTCCACATCAAATAATTCATTTCATAAACTTGTCAGCCTTTGCCTTCACATCAGCCACATCTCCTATGCCCATTCTGCCCACCAGAAGCTGCTTCACAGCATCCTACTTCTGATACTAGAAAAGTGTATTCAATTTTTAGTGCAAATGAACCCTGACTGCTTTGTAATATGTCCACATTTGGGAGTGTAGTCCTCCAGCTTAAGCACTTTCCTCTGGCGTTTCCCACCCCAACTTCTTTTTAGGAAGCAGTCGGACACTGTTATACTGTTATATAGACTGCAGTTTGTGAGGTCAAACACACTAAATACTTTTATTCTTTTTTTTCTAGGACTGGCTGTCACTCTTTCTGTGCATTAGGCCCTGCAGCTCCTTCTTGCCTGTGCTAATTGCTGTGGTCATTTTATATTTAGACTCTCCTGGATCACATACTCAGCTCCCTTCCTTTTTTCATCTTCTTCCTCATCCAAATTCTATTCCAGTCAGTTCCTCCTCTCCTTTCTTTCCTTCTTAAAGGGCCTTTTCTTACTCCCTTCAAGAAATAGTGTTTAAATGAACCTTAGAAATAAACCACCTGTTTTGTGACTTCAAAAGTGGAAAGTCAACATGACTTTTATTATTATTAACCACCTACAAACTTCTGAGGAGGAATCATGTACTGTAGGGGAGCAGTGTTCTCAGACAAGTGTATTGGGCCTTCTGTTCCCGTCAGAAGAGAGTCTCCTATGACAACAGCTCATCTTTTTTTCTTAGTGGAAGTAGTTTTCACATGGGGCRTAGGCCAACTTAACCTCAGCAACACTTCCAACCTCGACGGACCATCATCCTCACTGGTGTTTGGTTCCACTTCCAGAGCCTCATACCTATTGTACTAGTGCACCTGGCAAGGTGGGGTAGYCACGGAGGAGATGTGCCTGCTGCACCAGGCAGGAGCTTGCTGCCATTCCCCCCTATCCCTCAAGTCACCGTGTTCTGCCAGGTGGAGAGAGGATAGGGAATCCTCCCTATCATGCATCCTGTCCCAACAGGCCTGTCCCAGGGAAGGTAGGGTGCAGTTCCAGGAGTCAGCCTCCTTCTCAGTCTCCCAGATACCCCTCAACCTACTCACCTCCTCCCAGAGCTCTGCCACCAAGCCGAGGAGCTCCTCTCCCGAGGCGCACCCCCCACAGGTGTGCTCGCTGCTGCCGTGGGCACCGGTGTAGGGGAAGGGCATAGCCGCAGCCTGGCGCCCGGACAGCAGCACCTTCCCTCCGGAGCTGTCTGCGAAGCTGCGCCACTCGCGGACGTAGCGCCGGCTGGAGGCCATTGCTCCCTGATCGAGGCGACAACAGACGACACCGACCCCACCCGCACGGATCGCACCGGCCCCAGAGCCGCTCGCCACAGCTGGCGGCCGTTACACCGCGTTTCAATCTCCCGCCGTTGCGCTTGGCCCCGCCCAGGTCTCGACGGCCGCTCTCGCGAGAGCTGCGGGCCCGCCGCGCACCGCGCCAGCGAGCCCCTCTGCGGAGCACGGCGGCGCTGGAGCTGCCGGCGTCAGCCGCCGAGCGGGCACCTGCAATTGCTCATGCAGCAGCGGGAAGGGAGACCACCCCTCAGAGAGACATGCAGGCTGTTTGTGGTGTGGGTAGCGATCTCACAAGTCTCACAGTCAGCTCACAGTCCTCTTCAGTAGAAGTATCAGAGCATCTTTGAGGAAGCAGGTTCCCAGTCTCCTCAAGCCACATGGACAGCCCAATATCACATCTTTCCTTTGTAGTGCACGACTGGCACCTTTGCCAAGCCCTTAATGATGGCATTAAGGCAAAATAGTGTCCTTCTGCCACTTCGAAGGGCTTTGCTCAGTAAACGAGGGAGCAGCTGTGAGGGAAAGCACAAAGCCAGAATGACATTCTGAGTACCATCTGTGGCCCGCACAGTGAAAGCCTTCCCTGTCCTAGGAGATGGGGGCAAGAGGAGGTACCACAGGATCAAGAGCTGCAAAGAAATCCATCTCTTGTCAGTCCCTTCTGGGGCTGTGACTGATGCTGTAGATCAGGGGCTTGTGCTAATGCTGCCGGGATGCTGCACCTTCAGGCCAGGCAAATCCCTGAGCTCAGTGCCATGAAGCATTTGCATTTTTCCCACTGTGGCAAAGGCTTAAGAGGTTTTTGGCATGCCCATGGTGTCCTGAGAGCTTGAATGTGCCTAAGATTTCACAGTGGGAGGTGTCGGGGGGGGTCAGATGTATCTGTTTTCACCTTGGCAGTAGAAGCCCCTTGAATTCAGCCCCTGGCTGCTCAGTCCGGCAGGTTCCTGTGTTTCCCCATTGTGCCTGTAGCTAAAGCAAATCTCAGTACACCAATGGGGACTCGCACGATACGAGGGGGAGCAGCAGATGAGGAAGAAAGATGGATGCATGTATCTATCGCTAGCAGCAGCCAGTTCTGAAAAGGGTTCACACCAGGCTGTGCGTTTCAGTGCACAATCCTTGGCCAGAGCGCATGCATATGACACTGGTTCCTGCCTTATTAAAAATAATAACCCACATCAATTAACTCTTCTAGTGCCTGTTCCCTGTACACCCACAATCATCAGCTAAGACAACATATAACAGCTTGATATCAGGCTCTTAACAGATCGCTAAGCTGAGCCAAGACAGAAATAGCCTTTTCTGCCACATCCCTTTGACTCTAATCCCCGCGTGCTTAATTCATATTGGTACCATGGAAGGTCTAAGCAAGGCATGAACAGTACTGTAAGGACCGATGGGAGCTGGGAGTCTGCAAGATATTATAAATCGGTGCAGAATCGGTGAACTCCTACAAAATCACCAAAAGGAACCAGCCAGTTAAACCTGACGCACATGCCAGAGACTCAGGTCTTGAGATGGTTGATTACTGCTCTATGTCCTAGAGAATAAATCTCTTACAAGGCAAAGAGCTGGCTGTCACTGGATGATGCAGAACCATGCTGCCTGGCAGGGGACTGCAGAGCTTTATTATAAATGATGGGCATGGGGTTTTCTGATGGGAATTTGCTCTCCAAAGCATGAACAAAAAAAATCCAAACAAATCTACTGCTGTGCACATCACTCCAGAGAGGACCAGGAACCTATTTAAAGAAGGAATTTTGCAGTCATGAAGATCCAGGGACAGCATCAGTCAGGTGGAAAACATACCAAGGGAGGTCTCAGGCAAAGGCCAGCTGAAAATCCTTGTTGTGCCTTGCACAGATTCCATCAGCTCTGGCAAACTGCCAGAGAGCAGAGAGTGAGAACAGCCAGAGCTGAGCACAGCATGTTAAATCAGCAACAGAGGAATTGATAAATGCCATAATAATGGACAAATTAGCCAGTATTTTGAACAATTATGATATAACAGGGGAGAACCAAGTGGCTTCAGAGGACAATGTCATAACTCATGGTTATAACAACATTATCTGCAGTAGGGTTATTAAGGGCAGAAAGGGTTGATTGGGGTAGGGAGTTTATGTCCTGGGATGACGTGGAGGCTAGACACACATCCAGCTGTGCGTGGTAGATCTAGAAGGATCTTCCACTGGAGCATGTACCATTTTCCCAGGACCAATGGAGGTGTTTCCGACTGAGATGAAACTTGAGGGATGCAAAAGGTATAATGGCAATGTCCAATTACTCCTTTAACTCATGGCAAGGTCCCTGTGGCTGCTGGCTGCTCCCCCACTCTGGTCTCATGGGTTCCTCCTTGACCCTGTTGGGTGGCAAGCCCTTATCTCATCTCGAGTTTGTAGAATGAGCAGCTCTAGGTCTGCCAACTGCTCTGGGATCCTGAAAGCTTGCAAGCAGTTCCTGTCTGCTTTGTCCTCCAGGAATATGAAGGTGCTCTGAACACACTTATCACAGCATTAACCGTCCCTTGGAGACAGACGTTTTTGGTCAGAATGGATTAAAAGGATAAAGTCTGACAGTAACATGGGCTTCAGCACCTCCTTCAGAGACTCTTATACCATACTCAGTCCTCAAAAATTAAATCAGAGCACTTCTCGAAAGACAGTGAACTCTGTTCTCCAGATGATGGAGAACTCACTCAATCCACAAGGTCATTTTTCAAGTAGCTCATTAGCTTCCCTGGTAAAGCCATGCACCTTTTTGCCAATCTTGCTTCAGCTTCCAGCTGTTAAAGTGGGACAGTGTCTCCATTGCAGCCAGCACCCATCAAAAAGCACTTCTGGCCAGACAGAGTCTGATTCTGGCTTCACTGAGAGTATGAGATAGCAGCTTTTTGCATATGTGATTGGCACCTGAAACAGAGGTCTCCTCGAAGTTTGCCAGAAAAAATTGTTGCACAGAGGCTGGAGTTTCTGAAATTAGTGTGTTAGGATATGGGATCTCACTTGTCCATCTATATCTCTGTCATAGGAAAACTAGAGATTAGTGCAACTTCACCAAAAGTTTCTTCCTAACGGGCTGTGTAACCCCTTTTATGTCTGTACAAGGTATCGGTCTGAAAGGGATGGAGCACAAGGAAAGCCTCACAGGAGCAGGAGGCACGGCCGTCTCCAACATCGCTCCTCTCTTGGTATAAAAATGTCTCTAATCCAGAGAAAATGAAGTGAAGGAAGCTCACCTCTCTCAGCCCTTTCAGTGCCCGGGATCAGAGGGGCTCCCCAAGGACCCGAAGAGTAGCTGGTGCTTAATTTAGAAACACCTGGAGGGACAAGACTCATTTATCCTGGTCAGCATGTGAACTTTAACTGCTAAAAGCTGATAGACGTAAGAACAGATTTCAAAGTGTCAAAGATATACCTTATCAGGGAGCATTCACTAATGCAGTCATTTTTTAGAGATATGAGAGAAAACAAAAAAACCCAAAGATTATTTTTAGGCAAAATGATCTCTTCTTTCTCTACCATCTCTCAGAAAAGTCTCAAGGGTGGAGTTTGAAGAATTTCTTGTGTAGGGAAAAGATGTTTCTGGCCTAAACTGCTGCCAGTATTGCAAAACAATGAAAAGACCGTAACTTACAGATACTTACTAAGAAGTTAGATCTTGTTTCTTCAAGCTTTTTCCAGTGTATTGGTTTTGGCTGGGACAGAGTTCATTTTCCTCGCAGTAGCTGGCATGGTGCTATGTTTTGGATTTGTGACCAAAACAGTGCTGATAACACAGGGATGTTTTAGTTACTGCTGAATAGTCTACTTCTGTTTTGGAGCTGGAATGAAAGGTAATGTTGTCCTGATAGCAGATACCAACAAGCTACATCCCAGCCCATGAGCAATGTGATGGAGTTTCCTGGCAACTTGACATATGAAAAGACATCTTTTCTGGCATCTTTGAAAGGTATCAGATGGAAGTCTAATGTCTGAACAATCCTGCAACTTTGGTACATCCCTTCCTCCCAGGCCCAACTTCACTCCCAACTTCTCTACCTCCTCCCCACAAGCGGCGTAGGGGGACAGGGAATGGGGAGTTCATAACACATTGTCTCTGCCGCTCCTTCCTCCTCACGCTCTTCCCCTGCTCCAGCGTGGGGTCCCACCCACGGGAGACAGTCCTTCACGAACTTCTCCAATGTGGGTCTTTCCCACAGGCTGCAGTTTTTCACAAACTGCTCCAGCATGGGTCCTTTCCATAGGGTGCAGTCCTTCAGGAAGAAACTGCTCCAGCATGGGTCCCCCTTGGGCTACAGGTCCTGCCACAAAAACCTGCTCGTTCCAGTGTGGGCTCCTCTCCATGGGGCTGCAGGTCCTGCCAGGAGCCTGCTCCAGCACAGGCTCTCCACGGCATCACAGCCTCCTTTGGGCATCCACCTGCTCCGGCGTGGGGTCCTCCACAGGCTGCAGGTGGATATCTGCTCCACCATTAACTTCCATGGGCTGCAGGGGGACAGCCTGCCTCACCACGTTCTTCACCATGGGCTGCAGGGGAATCTCTGCTCTGGTGCCTGGAGCACCTCCTCCCCTCCTTCTTCATTGACCTTGGTGTCTGCAGGGCTGTTTCTGTCACATATTCTCGCCCCCCTCTTCCAGCTGCTGTTGCGCAGCAGGTGTTTTTTTTCCCCTTCTTAAATATGTTACCACAGAGGCGCTACCAACAATGCTGATGGGCTCAGCTTTGGCCAGCGGTGGGTCCGTCTTGGAGCTGGCTAGAATTGGCTCTGTCCAACATGGGGGCAGCTTCTGGCATCTTCTCACAGAAGCCACCCCTGCAGCTCCCCCACTACCAAAACCTTGCCACATAAAGCCAATATATGGGCTTATTAGTAACTCTGTAAAATTCTATGGCTTGTTTTATACTTGTGGCTAGACCACATGATCTTGTGTTTAATATCTGATGTTTCTGCAGGCACCCAGCTCATCTCCAGTGCAGGAAGGCAGTAATTTGGCGTTTACAACAGGATCATTTTCATCCATTTGTCCACCTTTCCCTGGAGTTTCTTATTCTGCTGCCAGAGTCCAGATGTCACAGGTGCAGCAGTGTCTGTCAGGGCCTAGAAAAATCCACCTGTTTTTCCTAAAGACCTTTTGGAGAGCGTCAGCTTCACAGCCATTCACCACCTAGCATTTAATACAAGTTGAATATCCTCAGGATGCGTCACTGCAACGTCCCTTACTACTGGAATTGCCAAAGCAATGGAAAGTCCCTTGAACAGAGGTGTGATGTGACGGGTTTGAACTGATAAGCAATTCTTTTCTTCTTCTCTTGCGGTTGGAGGAGATTGTCACCTAAGGAACGTGATAGCAAGGCAGGGCTGATAAAAGTGCAAGCTGGTTGAAGATCCAGGCAGGCAGCCCCTGAAGACCAGGGTGGGATGTCCAGACAGAAACATGCTTCAATTTCTCTTCTCAGACTGAGACATCTCAGATAAAGCCCTTATCTGGCCGTTTCTCAAATCAATGTGATGTTTCGGTCTCATTCTCAGAGCGCAGCAGGGGCAGGCATCTAGGCAACAGCTTTATCACATCATTCGCTACAGCCAGAGGAAGCTGGATTTTTCCACCCAAAGGTGAGTTTGATTGGTGCAGTCATGTCCCAGCTGCATGTTGTCACTGCCAGGTTTTAGCTTTGTGGTGTGCCACCGCTCCAGGTAGGCTGAGGATGTCAGCTCAGGAGCCAGCCTGGGGATGCCTGCAAGGGGAGTGCATCGAGGCAAAGGTAAAAATGCCCTGGGCACTCTCCTGGCTGCTGTGGGGGCCGGTGGAGCCCTCAAACATTACACTGCGATTTTTCCCTCTCCACCCAGAGACCTGAAACCGTATTTACAAACGGTCCGGCGCCTTTTCTGCCTGCCTTTGGACAGGAGAGGGCAGCAAAACGCTCCTTTTGAAGGAAGGGAAAGCAGGTAGGAAGAAGAGCGTGAGGTCTCCATTTGGGAATGTTTTGCTGTTTGCTGTGAAAAATTTAAGCCAGAATCAATTTTTGTTGCTTTTACAAGAAGGGCTTACTGCAATCAAAATGTTTAGAGCAGAGCCCCAGACCGTGAATCTGCTCCCACCAGATACTCCCCAAAAGTGGGCCTTTTAAAAGATGTGATGCAGGTGACGCTCATGTTTTGGATGCCAGAGGGAGTCCACAGCTCCCAGCCTGGCAAATACCAGTCCTCTACTTGAAGTGCAGCCTTGTGCTTCCATCTCCACTAGTAAATTAAAGAGTGTCATATGTTCCTTGGCACAGGTACTCTGTCATCCTCAGTACTACATCATTTGAACAGTTTCCAGAATGTCTTTGGCCATGCCATGCCATGCCATGCAAGGCAGCTCTGTCTCAAATAATTTCCAGGCACAGAGGAGGGACTGTTCCCAAGAGGCTCTCGCTGGGCACATCCAATGCTGAAGAGAGTTTAGTGGCGTAGATAGAAACCCCACCATTACAGTTTAGCCTCCATACCTGAGAGTGGTCCCAGGCATATTTAAATTTCTAGTACAGATGTGCTAATCCCACTGCATCCCAGCACCCATCCTCAGGAGCATTGTGATTCCCAGTCTGTGTAGAGCCAATTTCAGAGCCTCTATACCTCTTGCCATCCCTCCTGTAGGGATGCAGAAGCTCTGCTGAGCCCTCATCACTAGGGCTGTCAAGCCCACTGGTGAGAGTCATCTATCCAAATTTAGACAACTGCAAAGTAGATGTCTCCAATGAGCTCATCAGTTTTTGGTCCCATTATAGCCAGTGGCAAGAAACAGGAATGACTCACACAGCAGTAGACACCTGTCCCAGCATGAGCTGACTCACCTTCAGGAGGTGCCCCTTGCTCTCCACCACCCTGCACTGCTCAGACACTGATTTCCAAGGTCTGGGTGCTGAAATTCAAGTAGATGTAGCCCTTTCCCTGGGGCAACACGTCCCAGGATTGCTGACTGCTCACATCCTTTCTGTGCAGTCTCAGGAACAGTCCTACAGACATCCCATTGACCCCRTAACCAGGGCTTAATTTGCCCTCCATGACCCGCTCGGATGAGCTTCCCCAATCATACTCCCCATATTTGTGCATACGCCTCATTTTCTCAAGACAGGCTAAAAACTGAGGAGAAAATATAACAACCAGGATGTTCAACTAAAAGTACTACAAGACCTTTCTTAATTCGTGCAGCTGAAAATAGAGTTGCTTGCACACACASGCTGCTCGTGCTTTAAAAAAATCTTACCCGCCTTGAATGTATTTGTATTTATAGCTGAGAAAACACTGCTTCCCTTGCCGAAAGCCTGTGTAAATGCAACCGTTTGCTCAATACATGTGATGGAGAAGCGCGAACCCACCAGGTGGCTGCAGCGTTGCCAGCATGTAGAGTTCATTCAACCCTCCACATTCCTCCTGGGATTTTTGCAAACGGGCAAGATACCGACCTGAGCAGCAGCAAAGGCAGGCAGGTTGTATCCAACCCTACAGGGGACAGCACTCAAAACAGAGAAGAGCCCAGAGGTGGACTTTCAAATCCAGGGAAAAGCCAGCCTGAGGCACAGAGGTGGTTGGAAACTCATTCATGAGGCCAGATCTCCTCTGGTTTTAGGCTGAAGTTAAGCTGATGACTGCAGCTGATCTCTGGATACAGATCCGTATCATTCTGCCAGCACAGAGAGGCCAGATTTTCAGATCTGCAGACGAAAATCATGATTAGAGCTGAGACCATGCTCATCCGAGTGCTCTGGTATTTGTAGGTAAGTGCTAGCTCTTCCAGTGTTATTGCTGTTGTCATTTTATCAGCTTGCTGCAATCTGCTTTTTTTCTATATTTGACTGTTTATAATTAGCCCACTGGGTTTGCTATTCTCTCAATTTCTTTATCTGTTTCCTGACAGTTTTGGAGATGGCTCCATTTTAAATATATACTGTGCTTTAAGAAAAGAAACTCTTCTCCAGCTCTTTTTGAAGCTCAGCACTCTGGGGAGAGTGCCAGTAGACAGGCTTTCGGCTCAAAGAATATGTGTAATAAGAGACAATTAGGTGGCAGCAAACATTTAATTATCAAATGTATTGGTGCTTCTTACACTGCCTGAAGTTAAGCAGGTGCCTTATACGCAGGATCCTTCAAATATCAAATGTGAAAAATGTTTCAGAGCAAAACCAAATGAGCTGATGAATACATTTAGGCTATAAATTAGGCAGAGGTTTTTAGCAAAAGCCTGGAACAGGCTTCACATTGCATTAGCATCTGCAGGGGGAAGCTTCATAGGTTCATATAGGAGACTGCACACCCTGCCTTGTAGTAGAGAGGACCAGCTCCTGCCTGTACCGTGTTTGGGAAATGCCCCAGTCAGATGCCATTGACCTCAAGATACCAGGGTCCTGCTCGAACCAGTGGGGTGGCCCAAACCCACTTCACCTCAATGAAGCGGATTGGCCGAGGCTGAAGCCACCAGAGGCGTCTTACCTCGTCCTGGTCATCGGTGCCGCTCGCTGTCTCTCACTGGCCAGTGGAAAACACACCAGTTCCTGAGACCCCTAAACTTGTCTCAGCTGTGAAGAGCCACAGGCTCTCTCGTCAACCTTTACTGACAAAGGGACACGCTCCCTTCGGCTTGATGTGTAGGGTGGGATCAAACCTGGTGGAGAAGCTCTGAGCAAATCCCCTGCAATCCTTTCAAAGCCAGTGGGAAAGCAGGCTTGCTTAGATGCTGTTCATCTGTTGGACATTCCCCTGACTGTCTGACCCTCTCTGCTGATGGGAGAAATCCCAGCACCTGGACAGAGAGACGCAAGCCTTCACCATCATGCGCCACAGATCCACCCCATGTTTTTCAGAGACAAGGCTGACATTGCTCCCAGGGACAAGCCGAGAACAAAAACTGATGTATTCCAGGAAAACAAAGACATGTTCCTGGATACAAAGCAGGAAACAGATTTGCGAAACTCCCTGCGGCTCCATTACATGCCAAGTCTTGTACACCTCACCACCAGAAAGAGGGGTCAGGCAGACCCCTTGCAGAGGGGCCACAGCACCACCTTGTCCTTGTCCCTCACCAGCCTGCTCACAGAACAGCTTCTGAGCCTACAATACTGAAGGCAAGCAGGATTCTCCCTGAAAGCTTTACCAAGCGCTAGGTAGGAATCCTCTGCCAAAAACCAGGGCTTCTCCCATTCTCCACCCTCTGTCTCCCACTCAGCTCTGTTACTCCAGACTCTACCAGAAATTACCATCTGCACTTGGGCCAGTCCAGCTTTGTGAAACATTTGAAAGAAAAAAAGGGTTGATTTAAACAGACTGAGAGCTGTTAAGGTTACTTCTTAAAACAATTTCCCACACATTTTGTAATTCATCTGGGAACTTCTGTCCTTGCATCTTGCAAGGAACAGCACATCGCCTAGACAGAGGGACCGGCATTACGCTTGCACACTCAGCCTCAAAAATCTACACTGGCTCCCAGTGCTTCGTAATTTAGGAGCTCTGTGTCCCTTTCTGCACTTTCTTTTTCCAGCCTCAGAGTGGAGACGTATTTCTTGTGCTTCAGCTCAAGCCAATGGTCTCCTGACTCCTTGGAAAACAGTCCACATGCCTGGTAACCCCAGCTATTTTGACCTGTCCCCATTCTCTGATTCTGCCTCCTTCATCATTTCAGGCACAAAACCTGGCCTAAGTGCCCCAACATGGGTGGCATGTGACAGGAGGGAGGGTGTCAGGGACTGCCTGGTGTCTGCCACCTCCCTGGAGCTCTCCGGCTCTTCTAATTCATAGATGTCAAAGCTGGAGCCTATTTCCAACATCAGGTGTCCTGTCCATTGTGAGCCAGCAAATTGAATCACATCCAGATCTTGTGTCATTTGGAGGCAGAGTGAGGGGTTTTTTTTCATTGTGTCAACTTGGCTTTAAAAGTCCCACCATGGCRGGGAACACTCACTTACCTCTCTTCTGATGGAGCATGGCTTCTGCTTCCAACACCTGACCTCCCCTTCAACTTTCCGAACCTCCTTCCCAGGCAGCTTCTCTTCACCCACCTCCTAGGAAAAAAACAAACACAAGCCACTGCCTCACCTTGCTTTTCAGACCCAGGTCCAAGTTGTCTGAGGCACTAAGGCCAAAATGGGCTCCTGTTCCTGTGGTGCTCCCCTTGGTGCTGTGCRTGCAGCAAGGTCTCTCCTCTTCCTGCTTTCTGCAGGTTCAGATACACACAGTACCCAGAGAGCAAAATCCCTTGGAGATGGTGCACAAGGGACACTTGCTCATGGCTGGAAAGTCCAGCTAAAGCAAGTGTTAATTCCACTTACAGGATGAAATTGGCAGGAGAGCAACTGAATTTTCCATCCAGCTCTAAAGTGCTCTCAAGGTGATCTAATTTATCACTGCGGCAGCAGCAGCAGCCATTCAAATGCTCTCCCAGCTCTCTGGCTTTGCAATCAGGTGATACAATGACTTCACGATAGCAGATGGGTCCAAGTTCTTGGGTCCTCACCAGATCTTGCGGTTGCACTTGGCCCTTTCAGCCCTCTGCTGTGCCGTTGCACCGTGGGCGGCTCTGACGGGCATAGACTCTGGGCTTCATGGTTCAAACCACCACACCTGCTTAGAGGAGACTTCTGTCTGCCCAGGGCATGTGCTTGTGGGTTTGGTCTTCAAGGAGCAAACGGCATTGGTAGGTTGTGGTGGGCTGTGCTGCTTTCCCTGTGCCCTGGTGAGAGAGGAGTGGAGAGGAGCAAGGGATCTGCCTCTTTTCTTGAAGCAATAAAGATTTATATGTAGAGTCCCTGTTTCAGTCCCTGAGAGCAGACAAATCTCATATTAGGAGAGATGGGTCTGTCCAGGATGTGCCATATGCTATACCGCATACGGGAGAGCAGAGACTTTAGGGCACCTGTGGATACAACCAGCCAAGGAGGGGACATGTGAGGTTGGAAAAGGGGATGTAGAAGTGTAGATGGGAGGGGGGGACACACACAAGGACTGGGTGAGGAAGAGGGAGGAGGATTTGAACACTGAAGGTTGGGCTTTTTTGTGAATAGTGCATGGACCAAACATCTCAGTCTTTGTCCCTGGGACTCTGCTGACATCGCTCGCATGCCCTCTAGTGGGAGCAACTGTTCACTAAGTCTACCTTGGAGTGGGATTTAGCTTGTATAATATTAGGTGTGGTTCAGCTGATCAGATGGATGTGTCTGACTACCCAGTGAGATGTCTCAACAGGTCCCATTGACTAACACCCAGCACCCTTGGATATACCTTCATTTAGACACGCAGAGCTAGATTCAGTTGCTGAAACATCAGCAGCTAGCCTCACTCCAAATGCCTAAGAGTACCTGAGACATCCCCACCACGACAGCAGCTGGAGGTCTGAGCTTCACCCTTCTCTCTGCTTCTGCCAGACTGCTGCTATCCTATTTACACTGCGAGCTCAGAAGGAACACACAGCCGATAGACAAAACAGGATAGTCCCTCCCACGCTCACAGGGGACACCAGCAAAATGTACCCACCACGTCCACATAACCTCAGGGCAATCTGAGCTATGGAGTGAGGATATGCTGGAAATCCAGTGCATAATTTCCAGCTTTCATCTTGCTCATTTTTAACCATATTTCTGCTTACACCATTTGTGAAGGCAAAAAAATGCCAAAAAAAATGGAGAGACGGATAAGCATTTGGGAGCGGAAACCACCAATGCATCAATGTCTGTCTTAGGAAAAAGGTGACTGGAAGAGATACAGAGGGATGATGAGATGCATGCAGACCAAGGGACACAYGGCTCTAACTGGAGTTACTGGAGTCCAGGGTACTCATCGACCCTCCCCATCCTCTGAACAACGTCCAACACACACAAAGTTTCTTACCCAGAAGTAAGCCTGAGTGTGACTGAAAGTACAGCATCCCTGCAGCCCAAGTGGCAGCTGGCTTTTCCTGAACACTGAGCTCATCAAAAGGATGAAATACAGAGATTACAGCCCTCTGGAGAAGTCTCAAGAAGAACCAACCAGTGCTTCTGCCAGAAGTTACAGCAGAGGTGAAGCTCCAGCACAGCCACGCTGCTCACACACAGACCACTGAAAACCAGTGTAAGTTTAACCATTGGATCATACCCTCTATGCAGAGCCCAGGACCGAATGCTGTGAGACATCACTATCTTCCCAACTAGCAGGCAGGACATGTGGTTACCAGTGTGGGGTTCACACAACCTAACATCAGCCATCAGCAGAGTAGATGTGCACGTCTGGCCCCGGTGCTGGGGTCCCTTCATTGTACTGCACTTCACCTTGGGATGGCAGGACTCAATGCCCCCTGCGTGTCTCTGTTGACTGTCACAGATGTGCAGGGCACAGGTGGGGATGCCTCTTCAGTGGACAACTGCAAGTGGCGACATAAACCCACTCTTTCTGCATGCTCCATCACCTTGAGCTGTGTACACAACACCTGCAAGTCATCTATGCAAAGATAAACCTAACTCAATCATCAGCCAGAGCTTTAGCGTAATTATGATCTGTTTAAGGTTCAGGCTTCAGTAATGGCTTTTGAGGAAACTAACAGTATATAACAACATGACTAATGATGCACTGTACTTAGCATATGCAAAGGACCTCATTTTGGGTAGCTACCTACAGCACCTTTTGACGATGAGAACCTGTGTGACTGGGTATCCTCTACTAAGAGGACAGTATGTCTCTTATTTGTGTACCAAAAGTTTTAATTTAGCCTACCTCTGAAGAGACCCAAGGAGAACATTTTGCTGCCTTCAGGAAACCAAGAAGTACCCTTTTGCACTGGTATGAGACACAAGCTCCATGTGTGGGCAGCTCTGCATTTACCAAAGGCCAGGCATGCTGATAAAACACCTGAGAACAGGCCCCGTGCTGGGAGAGAAATTTCTTTTAGAGCAGTTTCTGACACACGTGTAACTCCATCAAACAGCATCTTATGCCCTCTGGACACATGGGCCAAAATACCTGGTCTAATTTCTCCCCTGACAGGAAATAGATAGAGAGGGAGACACTGCTGTGATAAATCACCGCTTCAGTGAGGTCTCTGTCACTGCCACACATGGTGTCCTCATAAGCAAACTAAAGGAACAAGATCCAGCCAAAGGCAACACCATTTTACGAGGTCTTCTGGATGCTTGTAACAAGCTTAACCTGTCAGGGTAAGTTCAGTGGCATCAGCTCTGCTCTTCCATTAAGATCCTTGACACGAACTGCAGCTGCTCCACAAAGATTAACAGAAATATAAGAAGTGTGGCATCTCCCTCAGGAATGCAAGAAATAGTTCTGCTGCAAGACACCAGCAAAATATCCAGAGACAATGACCAGAGGCTTCTTATTATCCTAGTCTATAATAATTAATTGAAATGAGGAAGTACATATGCAATATGAAAATTAAGGGATGTGTTGAGGGGGATTTACCATGGCATCTTCCCCAGCTGTGGACAAGGACAATAGGGGAAAGTCTTCTCCCAGCTGAACCATGCCTGGGAAAGGAGCAGGGAAGGAGTCTAGCCTCCAGTGGAAAGAGGGGCAGGAGTGGACCAGGCTGGTGTTACTCACTCGTGACTCAGCCACACTGACAATACAGGAAAAAAAAAACCTAAAAAACCCCCACATGGCAAAAGCTGTGAGTCAAAGAAAAAGGGGGAGTTGTAGGGGTTTTGTTTGGAGAACCGAGGAGACAGTCTTCAGGGCATCAAAACCCACCATGAAGAAGATGAGAATCTTGAATTTGTTTAGATGTCAGCCCCAGAGCAGGGCTGGAGAAATGGCCATAGAGCTGTATATCTATGACATGAAACAATTAAAACCCAACACGGAAGTGCAAGTGCTAAGGCAGTTTCCCCATTTCAGATCCTCACAGCAGACAGAGACCACGCAGATGCCTTCTGAAGGCCACAAGCACCATATTGACATTGCACAGCCATGGCATGGGGTGTTTCCACCTGACACAAGGGAACTGGAGGAACATACACGTAGCAATGATAAAAGGAGCATGCTACCATCACCAATGCCCCCATGTGAGGCCAACTCAAAGTTATGGTGCACAATTCAAGTAAGTAACTGTGACACCATAGGAGAACACTGGAAGGTGGCGGAGACAGCCAGGCAGGACCACTTTCTGTGTGTCCAGTTTCTTGTGCTTTTCTCTGGGGAGTGGAGAGGAGGAGAGAAAGATGAAAACTTTATTCAACGCGTCTTCAAAGTTTGCACAAAGGCAATCCTGTATTTGAACAGCTGTGGTCAAACAAAAGTATGGTCTGGGCTCAGAAGTAACACGTGGAAATACAGAACTGAGAAATACTGACCTTTGCTGAGTCCAGTGCTCTTCTCCATCTTCTGCCTCCTCAAGCTGTTTTCTGTATTGCAGTAGCTGGGCAAGAGCTGTATGGACAGTATCTTCTCTGCACTGGCAGTTTCCAAATCTCTATTTCCTGTTAAATTTCATCATCAGTGCTTGCTTCACCTTACATGTCTTCAATTTTTTCCTCTTGTTTTTGCCTCTTATGGCACCCAATGTTGCTTTTGCCCATCCCCTTCAAACACCCATCTAGGTTATGAGCGAAGGCAGAGATTTTCTGCTCAGCAGCAGGAGGTGAGAAGAGCATCCCAAGAACTGAGGGCTGGCCCTGGGTAGCAGGGAGAGGATGGCAATTACTGTACTCTTAAGCAGAAAGAAGGTGGGCCAGGCCAGGACGGCACCAGATGGCTGGGACATATTTTAGCAGCGATGCATTCCTCATTCTCATCCGTGCACCATTTGCAGCAAGAGCAGGGCATAATGAAACCCCACATGAAAGAACGTAAGAGCAGCTGGTGCAGAGAAAGATGACATCTCCTGACAAGGTTTCTGCACGTCTCACAGGGAAGAGGAGTAAGCCATCCCCACACCACCGTCCCAAGACCTGCAACAACGCGTGTCCCACAGGGTGGGTGCAGCTGCCAGATCCCCCCACAGCCTGGAGGGGTGACTCCACCCTTGCACCCCCAGACAGGGCTTCGGACGGGGCTGGGGGGAGTCCAGCTTCCACCTTTTACTGCTGCTCTGCTACCCACCAGCCCATGTCTTCCTTTCTGCCCCATGCTCATTTTACTGGGCACTTCCTCAAGTTTCTCACCTCCCCCCCCCTACACCTCCCCCGCCTCCTTTGCCAGGTTCACCCAGATTCCACCGTCCTCTTCCGCAGTCTCCCACCTCCTCCCACGCTCTTGTGTGCATTTCTTCGTCTCTCTTATTGCCATGTCTCCTCAGACCCYGTGTCTGTCCGCGCTCCCATTCTCCTGCAGACAGAGGGCTGCCGCCCCACATCCCTCCTGAGATCTCCCCCAAGATGCTCACCCCATGGGACACATACCAGCCTTCCTCTGCGCAGAAGAAAGGGGGTCCCTTACCCTCTCGCAAGCACCTCTCTACCAACCACTCTTCCTTCAGCTCTGTGGCCGAGGTGGTCGCTGCCAGAGACCCCTGACAATTGGAAGACATGAGCGTTGGAGCAGAAGCCAGGCTGTGCCTTTCCTCGGGCCAAAGGTGGGACACAGGGACAAGGCACAAGGCTTTTTTTCCAGCACTGATGTGTGGGAGAGATGTGGTGAGAGGGGGGCTGGAGCATGAGAGCTCAAAACTGGAGATTTCACCGAGGTCCTCCACTAGAAATGTATTCATCTCATGGTGATTCCTCATTTATAATTACACTGAGACCTAGCAGTTCACTTACAGTAGTATTGCTGGTGCTCCAGTTGCTCAGTCATGTGATGCCCAGGCAAGTGCCTTACGGAAATACATCAAATCACACTAAAGCTTTTATCATTCAAGACTGCAGTTTCAACAAGAAAAGAGAATACGCGGTGGATGTCGAAGGACAACTACGCTATCATCAGAGATGAGCCGTGGAACGTACAGCCTTTGTGAAGTTTTCCCACATGGTGCAGATGAGACTGGATTTATTGTGGACCTTTGCTGCCCTAAACCTTGTACAATGGCTTCATCCATCCAGACTAAATAAAACAGGTGCAGCCCACCCTGGCTTTGATGGGGAAAGAGAGAGGTCCCCCTCTTTATCCTGGAAAAATAATGACATAAGACTGCCACGGTCCCGGAACAGAGACACCATGCCACAATTTACACACTGAATATGATATGAGCTAATGTAGAGATTGCCTTCCTGATGTCGCTGAGCACACAACGACTTCAAATGTCCTCATGTGTGTAAGAGGGTGCAATCACGCTTTTTAWATACACCATCACACCATTTTTCAGCAACATCCCAATATACAAACCCATTTTGTCCCTTTATCAACTTGCAATATTGAGGTCAAATAGGCTCCCGAGCCCAGGTGCAGGGTTTGGGGCACCCCCAGGTGAGGCTGCTCAGGGCCATTAAAGCCTGTTGGTGCCCTCAGGGCCCTGGCACAGACACATGCTTTTTAAAAAGCACAGTCGCACATAAATGCTGCTCAAAGGAGGGCAATGGCAAACATGCATGTCCCTTTTACATATGGCTAATGTTTTTCTGCATCGTTATATCTTTTTTTGCAATGTATTTTGAAAGTATAGCTCATCAAACACTTTACATGTAGACAATTTTCAAAAGCCCTGTCTGGCATTCACTGTAATGAAAGGCAGGATGTATCTGCTTAAGCCTATTGAAACATTTAATCACAGATTGGCTCGTCTGAGAAACACTATGCAAACTGGATAAAATGTTCAGATATCTATGCCTGTGTATATGACAGGACTGAAACTGAGGCTGGGCACACACACTTCATTTTGCCCCTAAATTTGTAATTTTAAACCCAGACAATTTTCATCCCTGTTATGGGGCTCACTACGTAATCCAGACCTAGAGAAGCTTCCCAAGTCACTCTTAAATCAGGCATTTATCATGGTTCGTCTGAAGCAGTTATTTTAGAGAGACACCCCAGGGAGGGACTCAATTGGTTATTTATAGATGCTTAAAATACAGCCACCTGCATTTCATCCAGGCACCCAAAGCTCCCTTTACTGTCAGTGGAGGTAATGGGTGCAGGTCATGTTATCCTGAAGTAGGCATCTAAAATAGCTTAAATGAATCTTAAATGAACTCCATTCCCAAATTTAATTTAAAGATGCAAAAAGATAGTAAATGTATTGCTTCCTTTAGGATATGTTCTCCCGGTAGAGTCCCTTCCTTGTTAAATGTCTGAATCATATTTTGAGCTTGCAATTGCTTAAAATCTTTCATCCCTGAGTCTTAGTACATCTCTGCCTGTTATATTAACTATTCCTCCACTCACATTCTTTGCTAGGTACATAAATAGGGCACGCAGTCAAGTAACTTCCCAACTTTTCCCTTGCATTGCTCCCTTTCCTTTTCTTGCTATATCCTACAGAGGCAACAGTGCCTGGAAGCTGTTCTTCTAATATGACGTTTCTTAGCTTTTTATTTGTTTTCTTCGGAAAAGCCAACATTGGACATGTAAAAGAAGGAGCTCTGGTCTCCACTACTTGGAAATTTTGCTAGCCACTAGCATTTGAACTGATTGGCCACCAAAAGGAAAAACGCGCCCCAAACCTTACAGCGTAGAGGCAGAAGGCCAGAGAACATCTTTCTTTGTGCAAGAAAAGGATTTGATAGTGGATATGAAGCAGGGGAGGCATAAAGGGACTTCTTGCACAAGCACAGGTCTACACTCTAAGCAAGCGTAAAGTCTTCTGTCCCATCTTGCCTCGGCATCTCCAGGCACTTTGTATGCCTATCAGTCTGGTGACACTTTCAGATTTTATGGTCCCTGCCCTTGGCTTGGTCTGGGTCAGCACTTTACATTTCAACACCAAGGCATGTGCATTCAGAGACAAATCATGCTGTTTATTTATGACACCTGGAAACAGCTGGACTGTTCCTGTTTAAAGTTCTAAATGGGTCCCCCCCCAGAGGATTACCACAGAGCAATACTTTCTGTAAATTTTGATCCACACCAAAAAATTATCTGAATGGAAACCATTGTTCAGCTTTGGAGGAAGCAGGCCCTGAGGTCACTGCAAGATTAGTGATCTCAAGTCATCCCACCAGCCTGAGAAAAGCTCCCTCCCTCCAAAGTGTGGTACAGCTCCTGCAGCGTTAGGAAATAGCACTGAAATAGCAGCCCAGCCCTGATGCAAACCTAACTTTGTGCCTTTAAAAAGCATGTGCGAAGAGGGATCAGATGTGAGGAATGTGGAAGGGTTTGGAGGAGAGACAGCAAGATGTCAGACCTTCTGAGAAGCAGGTTGCCATGGAGACTGGCTCATTTAACCCAATAAGGGTCAGGCAACCCTTCATGTTCAAGCTAATTTAATTAAAGAGGTGGGAAGGATGAGCAAAATAAATTGGCACAGACTTCACTTTGGGATGCTGTTCCTCAGGCTGGGTGGGATTCATGATGCCAGACTTTGGTTGGGCATCTCAAGCATCACAGGGCCATTTGTAACCAAAGCCAGCCCCTGGGGAGGAACGAATCTGAGAGGAAGGACCAGATACAGAGGACACCCCAGAGGGGTGGAGGGAGATAACGTTTGCAGTGCCTCTGATCCCTCCATCCGGCTGCCACAGGCACATCTCTCCTAGGATGAGGGAGCTTCCAGCTGCACTAGATGCTCTTCTTGATGGGCTCCTTGCCTGAGCCATTGGTAATGTGGCTTTATCTCCCTTCTGAATTTGAAATGTGGATAAAGCAAAGCTGGCAAGGTAATTATTCCTCACTGTCAAACATTGCTCTTGGTTTGCTGTCTGCAGACAGCTGGAGAGTGATGAATCCCTTTGTGTTTGCAGCAGCCTTGGATTTGCTCCAGAAAAAGGTGCAAACAGGCAGGGAAGTTCTGCATTAACATGCCCCATCGGCACAGATTTCACTGTTACTATGTCTAAGCTGGAGAAAGGGGTTCATCTGAAGTGAGAGGGCAGCTAGGGCCCAAGCATGAAAACAGCTCGGTGCTGAAAATGCAAATCTTCAGCACATAAAGCTGATATCAGACTCTCAGAAGCCATCACCAGGCACCAAAAAAATGCTGTGCCCTATTGAAAGCCTGGTCCTTAATCGCATGACTTTGACAGCTTTCTCTGCTATAGCAGGGTCACTGGGAGCTTTACGTGTTACCACTGGCCGCCTCCTTCCTGGCACGCTGCCTGCAGCTCTTCACCTTCCATCTGAAGCTGTGCTCCCCATACGAGGGTCACAGCTGCCATCTGCTCATTCCCTCCCCTCCTCTCTCTTTATGTCTCTGACCCCCGATACCTGTGTCTGCTCTAGTCCCTACAGTAACACACAAACCCAGAAAGGTTGAGGTTGGCAGGGCACTTCTGGAGATCCCCTAGTCCAACCCCCCTGCTCAAAGCAGGGTCAGCTGGAGCAACTGGAGTTGTTCTTGCTCCCAGCATGTCACCAGTGCTGTCACAGGGCACAGCCACCCATGGCGGAAGGTGCTGTGCCGCAGGCTCAGGTGTGGTCGAACTGTTTTCAGTGCCACAGTGGGACGATTACCAGAGCATCTTACTACTGTTTATGGTCTCCATTCCTCTGTTGATGGCCAGATGGCACGAGGGGATACTGTGCTCTTGGATGCAAACACACACACACACGCCCTCCAGTCAGCTGAGCCCTCAACACCTTTAAACCATCACTAACCAGAAACAGCTCACTGAGTTAGTGGCTGGGGCCAGTGTGAGCCAGTCCTCCTCCTCCCCCAATATAGATGTCAGCTTCAAGCAGAAATAAACCTGCACCCTCAACTCCAAAAGCAGCCCTGGGCCACCCACACAGATAGAGACACATTTTTAGGCAGAAAAATCCCATCCAGTACATACCTCTTCCCATTCATCAACCACAGGGTCTGGTTTATTGCTTAGTCCAGTCTTTTGGCACCTCAGGACCGGTTTCTGTGGCAGGAAAGGCTCTTGTTTTTTCTGTTAAAAAAAAAAAAAATCTCTTTCCCTTTTCTGAATCTTGTCCAAATTCATTCACTGGCCCTCTGCCTCTCTTCTGAATGACTCCATGGGAGTCCTTGAGTCTCAGCATTATTATATTTTATTTATACAGCACAATAAACGTATGTGGCACTTTTCAACATACATCAAACAGCAAGGTCCATTTTCTGATGASTGTACAATTTGATTCAGAAAAACACTGTATACAAAATGCAAGTCTCCTGGCCTGGAAAAGGTCTGAACTGTACTGGTGAGGAGACTGAAGGCTCTTTGCTGTATTTCCTCAACCCCTAAAATTGAAACAAACAGAAGAAAACCCTGTCTGTAGACAAGCATTTTATTTCGAACGGCCCCTGGTGACAGCCCCCCTGGGGCTATTCAGATTTATACTGATGTATCTCTCTGCTGCTTGTGCCAGGCACGTCTTTCAGATCCTGATGGGTACGTTGGTCCTCACAAGCAGTGGCAGCAGCAGCAATTCAGGGGTCCTGCTCCAAAGGTTTTCACCAGCCAGACCACATCAGGTACCCAGACAGCAGCCGCCACCAGGAGAAAGCAGAAGAGCACAGGCAGGAAAAAAAATGCAGCCAGGAGAAAGAAGAGCTGCTTTTCTTGGTGGAGACTGTTAAAAACCACCACCTTCTGAGCACTCTGGGACAATTTCAGCAAAGCACCAAGCTGGGGAGTCCCTTGAGAGGGAAATGGTGAAAGAGAGGCCAAAAGCAGTTCTCTAAGCACCCAAGTGCTCTCTGCTGTATGCCCAGCAAAGCACAGTACGTTAATTAATTAGTGAATTGGATAATTTTGGAATCAGTCTAAGAATATTTATTGATGAAGGACAAATAATTAGTTGTCAGCATCTAACAAGTTTTCCAAAGACTGCTTCCTCTGGGCACAGCTACACTCATCTAAACAAATAACAGTGAGTAAATGCAAGGCTCAAATAAACAAATAAGAAATGCAGTGCCTAGAGGCATTTGTGCTTCCCCACAGGTGCACTAGATGAGCTTAATCGAAAGCCTTTCCTCCCTCAAGCTGGTGAAAATCTCTCCCGGGGTTTCAGAAAACTTTAACACTAACCTGACCTCAGCACTGCTCTGAAAGCGCAAGGTGCCAGGAGTGAACTGGTGAGATTGCGGTGGCTTGTTTCCCCTTGGCTACAACAAAAGCAGCGGCGTCAGTGCGGTTTGCACCGTCGGTAAGATGTTAATGCCATGCAGCATCACAAAGGTGACAATGTTACAGCAGCCCTGGGATTGCCTTGCAAGGAATCATGACAATTGTTCATTTCTGTGCTGCGCTGAATATATTCTCAGAGGTTGAAATGATAAGCCTAAATCCATTTAAATTTTCTAAAACACGTTTGGGCTGGGGAATTCTGTACTTTTCAAATCACAGGGTTCAAATGATCTCAAATAGCTAGGCAGATGGGGTTTTGTTTGTTTGTTTGTTTTTTACTAAGTGACCCAGTGTAGGAAGTTCAAAGATCCCCCATGACACAGAGGATTCACACTGTTCAGGGAAACAGGCTATTGCCCCGGGCAGCAAAACCACGGGGGGGGGGAGGGCTTTTAATATTTTTAAAAGGACATCATTGATTGATGACTGAGTGTTACCTATAGAGGAGCAATCCTCAGAGGCCACCACATACAGAAAAGTTATTGTAAGGCTGTTGGCACAAGGCACACGAACATGCTGCAGCAACCTGCCAGAGCAAGGTGTTCCAAGCACAAATGTTCCTTGGACACAACTCAGCTGCTGCATCATGAGGTTCCCTGCACGCTTTAGGGCCTCAGGTACCCCAGGTTGGGTTCAGTCCTGCACACCTCACTCATGTGCACCAGGGCATTTTATGGGGCTCTTCACGGGGGCTGACTCCCCCCTCTCCCGGAGACACACCCTAGAGACCTTGCCCCACTACACACATCTCCTGTTGGGACACAAGAGCCCAGCTCAGTCACCTGGCTATAAGAGACACTCTCCCAGAAATAGACCTCTCCTGGAGAGTTTTAGTGAAGGGAAGTGGAATATGAGCACACTTAGGAACCCATTTGGTTGCTAAGGGAGATTCATGCAAAGCTCGACCAGGAAAACCTAATGCAGGAGGGAAGCCCACAGCCTCTCTTCCCCTGCCTCCTCCCATGCGGGCAGGGCACTGCTCGCAGGTCAGCCACCCTCTTGCCCACCCACAGGGAAAGATGTACCTGACCTTCTGCCCACAGAGGCTGTCCCCACAGGTGGAGGGGGCCACCGGGACAGTGGACAGGGGGTGCAATTCCAAACGAGAAGATCAGAGCAGATCTGGAGCAGGTTTCCAGGGTCAGCCGCAGCCCAGGTATCACCAGACAAGTCCAGCTCAGTCCAAGAAGTCAGAGAAGGAAGATCAGCAAGGTGCATGGCCAGACACAGGTATACCTGCAGCAGAGCTCAGGCACAGACCAAGGGCAAGCATCTGAGCCTCACTGCAGCTCCTCAGCAAAGGGCAGGAGCTCCCTCTCACAGCTTATCTATTTTCCCAGCAAGCTGACCCAAGGTTACACAGTTGTGTCATGTTAGAGCTTGCCTTGAACCCAGGCAGTCAAGCCCCTGGGGTGGGGGTGAGGGTGTTGTAGAGGCTTTGGTGCTCTCAGGACTCYGACGCTGCAGCTAGATCTGCATGTGAAAATAAAATTAGTGCATCACTACCACATGCCAAACCCGCTCTGCAAACCAGCAGCCCCAGTCTGACACCATGGTCCTGCCACTCACAGACCGTAGCCAGGCAAGCAGTTTAGCCTGCCACATGCATCAGGCAGCCTATAGGGCTCCTTCTGACTTGTTTCCAATTAATGCTTCACACCTGCTGGACTGTGCAACATATCAACACTGCAGTGCCCCTGCCTGCAAGGTATCCCCCATTTTGGAGACCCGTAGGAAACTTGGGTATTGATCCTTCAGGGCTGAAATGGTGACTCCAAAGAGGGCTACAGGGCTGCTCTGCCAGCTCATCCCGAGTGCCAGGATGGCTGCTGCCCACACCTAACAGCTCCACAGGCACCCATGGTCGCCCAACGTTTCCAGGAGGACCCAGCTCTATCACATTATTTGGGCAGTGTTGTGCTAGGCAGAGGCCACTGAGGAATAGATCCAGTTAAAAGAGCCCAGGTGGAGTCACGAGGATCCCTCCCCAATCTTCACAAGTCTCATGGGGACTTCCCAGTGAACGTATTTCCCTGACACATCCACAGACAAGAATTAGCAGCTCTCCCTGAAGTAACTGAACCTTAAATCCTCTGTTCATCTGGATACCTGGACCTATGCCACCATCCAGAAGGAGAACTGCTTGGACTGCTTGGGGCTGAGACCAGAGTGGAGGTCCCTGTGTCACCACGGTGGCCGTGAATCGGTGCCATCTGCTGCTACGTGAACGTGGGACTGTGGTGCTCTCAGCGCTCCAGCAGACTGAGAGTTTGAACACATACTGCCAAATTAGTTACAGAAATGTAATCACATCTATACACCGGAGAGACTGCTAACGGCTGACGAGTACCAGGAAGGCGAGGACAGGAGGTGTGCAGGAATGCAGATGTACTGGGACAGATCTTTAAAGCAGTTCAGCGTTAATTGTTGGGAGAACTCCCCAGCTAATCCTTTCACTAGTGCTGTAGAGGGGGCGGTTAGAGAAGTTAATCTTCAACAATTGCCACTCCACATCCTGCCTCCTTACTTGAGGAGGAGAAAGTATTTCATTATCTCTGTTATCAAGAAACATCTTCCTGCTGCTTTTAAAATGCAGAACAAGAATACCTATTACAATGCCTGGCTTTCCTCCACTGAGACTGCCAAGTTAACTGCTTCCATGCGGGAGTGAGTCTGTGCCAGTGCCCGTATTCCTGTTATTCCTGGTAGAAATAAATAAATAAATAATCTCCCTTAATTCCTCCAGACAGACGACTGCTTCACAGAACCGTCAAGCTGTCACTCTCAGCAGAGGCTTCCAAAAGGGACAATGTCAAGTGGCTACATGCAGCCCCTGGTATATTTTTGAGGCCAAACAGCACTGTTTAGCCAGCCAGTCTGGGCTCCTAGGCCAGAGACAGGGATGCTCCCCATGGAAATCCCTTGGCCTTTCTACAGCCCTGGGCTTAAGTTATGATATATTAGTGACATGTCATGCTAGAAGGAAGTCTGTGCAGGAAGAAGATTCACAGTGAGAACTGGAGCCTACATGGGCTGTGTGTTGACCTCTTTCCCATGCAACCATCGTGTGTATCTCCACCCCCCCCAGTGCCACTGCACCATTGACAGTAGGAGCTTGTCGAGGGGTATGTGCGTGTGTGTGTTGGTGCACTACACAACATCCATTCAAGAAGCGCTTGAGCTCAGGAAAAGAAAGTCATAATTAGTCAAACTGTATGCCTTGGTTCTCCTTGCATGATCCTCTGTTAATAGGCTTTGCACCTTGGCATCTGTTTGCAATGCTTTTGGGGAACCTGACGAAAAGTAGGGAGGGGAGCGGATGAGTAGCGTCTGTTGACCTGAGGCTCCAGGCTATTAGGAAATGAGACAGTGTTTAACACATTGGAGAAAAAAGCATGGGGGACGCTCTGTGCAGCCGCATCACTCCCAGGCGCACGCACACACACACTCAGAAGTTTTATAGGGCAGCGGAATCAGCATTCACTTTACAACTGATCTGGATTGCTAATGCAATGAAGCCAAGGCCCCAGGCACTGCTCAGAGGGCACGGTAACCAGCGCACTCTCGGGGCGATGCACACTCACGTCAGTCCCGTGTCCGCTCCAGTGTGTGATCTCAATGGGGTCAGACATCAGGTTTGGTGGATTTTCCGCAGTTGGCCAAGTCCTTTAGAAAGCAACTTCAGAAAAGAGAAAGGAAACAGGATCCAAAAAGTGACTCATGAGGAGGAATTAGTAACTCATTAGCTCTGGTGTTTAAGGGGAGAGCTTACTGGTCCTGTGGACCAGGGCAACATGCAGCTCATATTAATCCAGCCTCTTTCAAGTGGCAAGGGAAACCACCAAAAAGAGAGAAAAAACCCTTTCTGGGTGGATTGACTCCTACCCAAGGGTGGGAGCTGCGCCGCTGAGAAAGCAGAAAGAGATGGTGTGCCCCATTTCAGAGGTTTGGTGGCAGTTGTGATTGACTGAGACTCTCTGAGAGGAGGAATCAATTCTTATCTTTTACAGTATCTCAAGCTCTGATGTACCATGGCAGAGCATGCCCCACCAGCTTGGAGCAAGAATTTTGAAATAAACCCCTTTTTTTCATTTTGGACACAATTTGTTGCTGATGCTGCTGCAGTACCACAAGTCCATGTTCTCCAGAATTTCTGATGGACTCTGAAGCGTGAGATTCAAGTCAACAAGGCAGGTTGTTGTGGTTATTACTCTGCTACCGGGGTTTCAGCAGAACACACTGTGTTCAGGGCCAGGCATAAATATCACCTGAGGTCAATGTAGGAACAACCCGGCTGGGCTTTTGTTAGAAGTGCTGGGATACCACAGGAGATACACTGTACACCTTCTGAGATCACTGCAGGCCAGGCAGGATACTCCAGAGCATCTCAGCACCAAAAGCTTTAGTGTGAGCAGCTGAGCCCCAGACATCAATGTTAGTTACTATGAACAAATCGCACCCCAAGGTCTATTCATAATATTGACAAGGGGTGGACATCAGCTGCAGACTCCAGAGCCTTCCACTTAGTGAACTGCACAACTAAGTCAAGGCCCGAGACAGTGCAGAAGAGGGAGCATTGCATGTAACACAGGTGCAAAAGAAGACACGTCTGTCTAGCATCTGGCACTGTGAGCAATGCTACCTCCTTCCAGCAGCTTGTCCAGAAGGTCTCTGGGAAGTCCTGTCCCTACTGACGTTGGGGGTGTCTTGGATACCCTAGATTATTTCAAATGTCTCTAAATGCCTTAGCTAACGAAACTTAGCCAGGCCCTGAATCCTCATCCCTCACCAGTGGACAAAAATCAGGTCAGGCCAAACCAGACATTGCATTTGTTGGGCTGAATCACTCTCCAGAGTCCAGCAGCTGCATTGACTATGTCTCCATTGACTGCAGTAGGGTGTTCGGACACCCAGCACACACATATACAACCTCAGCTGGGTGAGTGATTATAGGTTTCCTCACCTGCAGACTGAACATCTCTGCAGAGCTCCCAGTTCTGAAGGAAATTTAAGGCATCTCCATTTACAGTCTACTCTTAGCAAGATTAATCCCTCCCCCAATGCAAAATGCAAGAGCCTTCACCTCTCTGCACTTATCTGCTGTATTTTTCACAAGCAGCCAGAGGAATAAAATGGGAATGAGTCATGAAGAAGAAACTTCTTCCTGTAACAGTAACACATGAGCAGGGAGATGCACATTATTCAGCTTAGTTACTGGCACGGCAATGTCAAAAAAAAAGCAGCCAACCACACAAGCCAGTGTCAAAGGTATTTATGACCTTCACCCAGCAAAGGTTCACGGATGAACCTCTGCAGCATCCTCTGCTGGCTCAGCAGTAGGATGCTCCATGCTATGAAGCTCTCCTGACTCCACCCTTCTGCCCCAAAGCCGATAATTATTTCTTTCTGCAGAGATATCCTCTATGGTTGCTGAAAACAGCTCTCAGCTATTCGGGATTTGCTTACTGATATCTTTATCAGGCTTTCAATACATCCAGCCCTTCCAAGGGTCTAAGTGTCTCACCTGTATTCCCGATCCTCAGTTACATCCTTGCAGAAATTGTGTGTATTGTTTGGGATGTAACAAATAATAGCTGCCTGTAGGTATTCACCTTTCGCTAAACAAATGTCCAGACATGAAATTGCACCAGGTGATTACATAAAATAGTAAAACCATACGGAAAGAGCATAAGAAAGATACATCTTCATGTTAAATCCAATCTAATTCTGTATTTGGTGATCTGCTTTAGTTTTGCAAGTCGCGGTGACTCAGTGTCTGCTAGCCAGATCTAGGCAGATATCTGAGACAGTTCTGTGTCGTGGCACTGTGGGACTGTCTTTTCCAGTACCCTGTTTTATCTGCGTTTTAGTGTATCAAAGATTTTTCATCCTTTTATACAGAGCTGTTTGCTTTGCTGGCTGAATTCAACAGGAGGAGGGATGGAGGAGTTTGAACTACTGAGCTTTTACTCAACCCCAGTGTGTCTGAGCCCAAAGAGGGACTTCTCACAGGCTGGTATAGGCAATGCTTCTCTCGGGTTTTAGCTCACTCAGTCTGGCTGCTGCTAAAGTTGGACATCAGCCTTCAGTCCCAAATAGGAGAAGGAGTAGAGTTCTACCGCTGAGTAGTTTTAGCAACAGTTTTACTGGGTTTTTTATCTATCCAGTGGTTTCTTTACTGCATACAAACTTGCAAAGCTTTCCCTTGTAATGTTTTTATAGCCAGCCCAAAGCTCCCTGATGTGTTTGTAATGAGCCCCATGTATGTATAATTTAGGATATGTTTAATCTCTCTGCCTCTGTAATAAAAAATTTACTGTTTTGGTTGGTTTGGGGCTTTTTCTAAAATATAATAATTTTTGTTTTTTCCAGGCTGACCCAAGAATTCCATGTGGTTGAGTCAGACTGCTCCAGTAAGGATAGGGAGTAATTGATGTACCAGAGATGATGACCTTTGTTGGGCTGAGACTGCATCTCTCTGTTATTCCTTTTTTTTTTTTTTTTTGCTTGAAGTCCTATCTGCATGTGGTTTGTTTGCATCCAGCCCGAGATGGATGGTGCACGGATTTAATGAGGTCGTGTTTTCCCACCAGTTCCATTTGTAGCCATTTAATGTTCAGCTCTGAGTAGCAGATTGAGTTAAAGGCTATTTAAAAGTCTATGATGCAGACAAGCATTCTGCCCAATTTTTATTCTTTTACATATTTGTTAATAAGCATCTCCAGGGTAAAGGTGAAGCCCATGGTTCACTTATTGGAGAAGAAGCCAATTCGGTACTCCTGGATTATGCTGTCGCTGCTCAGATACTCTGAGATCCTGCTCCTGACATGCAGAGCAAGTGCATATCCTGCACAAGGGTAAAAACATCATCATGGCAGTGTTAATGCTGTGAAAATTCCAGCAAACCTGCTGTTCTGCTGAAGCGGAAACATTTTACGGAGACATTGAGAATGGGATGAGCATTAGTGAAGAAGGGTGATTCTTCCCTACACTGGTCACTGCACACAGGGAAAACCTGGGCTCAGCTTCCATCTTGCCAGATCTGAGATGAAAATTTCTGCTTGGTCTCTTGCACAGGATGCAATTCCCTGACTAAATGGAGATGTCAGGAGCTATTACGTACGTGTCCTGGTAATTGTACAAAGACATATCTTCTAGCCAGGAGGCAGCTCCATTTGCATGAGTTTGGAGATGTCTGCAACTCCAGCATGTCAACTGCATCAGCTGTTTTGTAACTTTAAGGGCTTTCTGCGACTACCCTTGGAAAGCACCTAGGAAAATTAATTCCACATAGGCCTGGAGGCATAGACTATACATGTGCTGTGTTCTTCCCACAAGCACTGGCAGTGATGGACAACACACACCTGAAAATCTGCATGCTTCCCCAGGAGGTTAGTACCTTTGCTGTCGAAACCGTGGCTGTGGCAGACACCATCAACCCTCTGATGTTTGCACCATGGGCCCTTGTCTCTCTGTTACTCATGTAGGCGGGCACAGTCCAGCCTCATCTACTGTTTCACCATGGCAAAAGCATACCAGAAGTCAACAACTCCCAACCCATGCACAGCTCTCCACCTCAAAGCTAACAGCAGGCTTAGGTCTGCAGGCAATGCACCCAGCTCCACACCATAATGCCCAGTTGTACAATACTTGAGCCACACACACTCTTCATTCTCCACATGGCTCATGAAAAATTGCACCCACAAATACTCCATGCACACCCGAAGCACACAGTGCATATGGAGAAAGTCAAACGCGGCAGCAAATGGTACAGTGACGTGCTGCACCGCTCTGAAAATCCTGACACCTGCGGTGCAGAGGTTGAAGTACAGCATGCAGCAAAACACACTGGCATCCAAGCCACCAGGCAGAGGCACTCTGCATGCCCAGGACATGGCACGTAACACAGTACGCACCTCCATATGTGCAGGGGAGTCAGGACTGTGAAACCAGCTACGGCTATTCCCAGGAGTCTTTTGTTTAAAGGCACCATAGAGGAAGAGCTCTCTGCTGCATCTCTTTGGACTAACTGCCTTTGAAGCAATTTTACTCTAGGTTCCCTCTCGGCTACTGTCAGGTTATTCGTTTTCTCTGTCAAAACCTTTTTATTCACTGGGAATCTCAGCAGGGTTCTTCACTTGTTAATATTGCTGATTAAATTTCACAGTCTCTAACATAAATACTCAAAGAGACTTTCCCTCTTCCCACCATTTAAATAGCACAGACCGTGCATTTATATACATCTTGTACGGGAACGAATTGGACAGGACTAAATCAGAGCCACTTGCACAGGGCACACACAGCTGAGGACAGACACGATATCTGACATACCTTCCCAGGCATGCTGGCAAGACCCCCAGACAGCCCTGCCTGGCAGTGCTGGGCTTCCCAACCCCATGGGCACTGGTGACCTGCCTGCTTAGCTGCCCCTCCTGCCTATCAGAAAGGATGCAGGAAGCCTTGTGTCTGTCTCCAGGACGTCCTGGCTGAAGTCCAGTCCTCACAAACCTGTGCAGAGAGGAAGCAAAGAAGGAAGAAGGTGAGAAAACCCTCCTGTACATGCTGCATTTCATTACAAATAGCAAACCTCTGTGCTTCAAATGACGGCTGCAGGGCAGGCGAGGGCACCATGAATCAGGGCTTGGCACTTCTCCAGCCATTAGCATCCATTTCCTTTGCTGGCTCCAGACTCAGTCTTGGTAGGGGAGACCGGGGAAAGGATTGCACCCTCTGGCCCAACGAGCTGTTCTATGGCTGAGCTGGTGATTTCAGACTGGGGTCTCCTCCTCACCCTCACCATCTGCTTATCTTTCTCCATTTACTATTTCATTTCTCTCTCCCCTGTAGTGCAAGGCTCTGGCATATCTCCCCTGCCCTGAAGACCTCATGCCAGTGGTGGGAGAAGCCAGAGCTCCCTCAGACAGGAGCCAGACTGCAAGGGAGGAAGTCCTGTCCCAGCACTCGCATTGCAGGATTCATTTCTTTGCAGGCTACAGCAATAATTCCTCTCCTGCTTATAGGAGAAAGCTCACACTCCTTGAAGGGCTTTACCTACTGTGTTAATAGGAGTTGCTTAAGGAGAGCAATTCTGAAGAGGGGCATAAATCTTTGATGAGGATTCATGAACACACCAAGCAACGCCCAGCCAGCTGAGAGTTAAATGGGCAGTGAGGCTGCAGGAAGATTATTTCCTCAGCCCCATCCTACTTCGTTTTTCAAAGTGCTGGGACAAAAGAGACCAGAAAGCAAGAGGGGTACTGAAGTGAGCCAGAGCCTGCACCTCTTCTTGTTCTCTTACAGCATCTCACGATTATCATTAGTTTATTATCACCTGATCCAGCACTATATTTTCTCTCCTCTCCTTCACCATCAAGTCCTTCTGTCATTTCTGGACAGAAGGAATGGCATTCTTTTCCCTGGCATATGAAAGACTATAAAACCTGGTAAGTATTGATCTCAGCTTCAACATCATCAGCCAAATACTGACATTGCTTAAACAAAGGGGAGCGCAGGCACACTGTGTCACTCCTGCTGCTGAGGACCGCCACAGGGAGGTATGGTGAGATGGAGAAAAGCTGTTATTGATTCAGCTCCACGTTGCAAAGCCCTTCCCCTTCCTGCATTAAGGGCTAATTTTAGGCTGGGATGATTTGATAATGTGGTAATGTTCATCATGCAAACCCATTTCATTTCCCGTCCAAGGTGGACAGACATGGGGAGCAAGTCTCCAGCGGAGCAGAACAGCACTTGGTGTTGGGCAGCAGCAGGGTCAGCACACCTGTATGCCATCACAGCTTCATCTTGTGCCCTGCTGCTTCTTTGCTGATGCCTCTCCCTCTCCCATCCTATCCCCAGATGCTCTGGTTTCCCTCCTGCCGGGAAAAAGCAGGAGGTCTGGACATAGGTGATGACACCTCCAGAAGCAGCAGCCCCTCCCAAGCAGTTGTCGTCTGGTGCAAGCGAGGCCCCGAGGGGCCATGCATCCTGGCAGAGGTTGCCCAGACCACGGGGTGAGATGAAGTGCACTGGGGTGCTCCGCAGGTTTGCGGCCTTCAGTTTTCCTTGCACAGCAGCTAGGAACCCAAGGCTTGTCCTGAAACCAAGTTGGGACTTGAATCCAGAGCAAATTCTGTCATCACAAAGCTGATTCCAGTGAATCTGTGTCTAACTAGAACAGCACATGCTGGAGTCTGGAGCCAAGACAAGACTCTGCCCTGACCTGTTCCCTGGACAGCTCTGGAAAAGCAGGGCAGTACTTGAGACATTGCTCAATGAGAGGATAGACCAACAGAGCAAGCTTGTCTCAGGGAGCATGCCCTTCCTTACCCCAAAAGAGATTTCACCAGTAAGAGACACCACCCACGGTTGTGCTGAAAGTCCATGGTGTGGGTGGCACAGACCAGGCTAGCCACAATGTCCCAGCTCATAGTAGGAGCCTTGGATATCTGTTTATCTGTATCAGGAGATGAACAGGTAGTGTTTGGTCCCTCCTTCCTGCTGCCACACCGCAAGCGCTGCAGAGCAAACAGCTGCGAGAGATGTTGGGCCAAGAGGAGCTGCACAGAGCAGGAGATTATCCTCAGCCTTTCCCAGGATGTGCAGAAAAGATGCAGTGCTCTATCACTGCAGGACAAATCACAGTMCTTTCCACAGGCTCCTGGGAACAGCAAGGGAGGGCAATGCTCCCATCACGCCTCAGCATCACACCCTGGAGCCAGCAGAGCTGCAGTCACCCTCGACTGTATGGCTTTGCCTGATGCTGTGGCTCTGATGCCAACTGAGTCACATTCTCATCAGACCCTGACTTAAATGACGGTGCAGAGCCTTGATGCTGTCTGGTCTGAGCAGGGCGAGGCTGCTGGCACAAGCCCAGCCACTGGCCCTGCACACATCCAGCAGAAATACTGCAGATTGTCTACAGCCAGGCAGGGGAATTAGAGATGATGTAGGAGCAGGGACTGGGTGGGAGCCAGGGGGAAAGGATGCGGTGAGCTCACAGCTACCGGGTGCAGCATCCCTCTTTTCGAAGGGAAGCACCAGAAACGTGGGAGAAGCGTGTCCCTCTCTCATCCTGCCATGCTCACCCCAGCCCTGCTTCCCTCCCCACTACTGTCCTGGTCACATCCAGCCCACCACCCCTTGAGGGGTGCTGATAAGACCATGCTTCTCCTTGCCCCATAGGATGTGCCATGGTAGGGGTGGGGGGAAACGACTCATGGAATAGACAACTCTCTCAGAAGTCTGCGTGAGCTCATCTGATGCTTTGCACACCCAAAGGTCCAGAGCAGAGCTGCACAGTCATCTCCTGGCTGGGCTGTGGCTGTTGAGCCTGCGTGACATGGGCTGCAGGCGGGCAGCAGAGTGGGGCGGCTCTGCAACAGAAGGTGGGCCAGGAGCCAAGKGAGAAGACAAGGCAAGTGAGGGCAGCAGCCACACTAGTAGGGGGCATGCTCCCATAACAGCCCAAGCAAGAAGGGCAAACCAAGCAGGTTAGGGTCAGGATGGGCTGGGTATGGGACTAGACACAGGCAAACCTGCCACGTCGCTCAGTCAAGGACCAAGGGCAAGGGCTTAAGCTTAAACACGGGTCCAACGGGTACACAGGGGGAAAGCTACCTACTGAAAGTTTCTTGCAGCTTTTTCTCACAACTGAGCTGTTTTCCCTGCAGTCAGGCCCAGCACAGTACGGACAGCCCAACCCCAAAGAGGTGGCGAAGAGGTTGCCCAGTTCAGTGCCATCCAGACCCTGACCATGGGGGATGCCCAGGGCCTGGGGGTAAAAGTGGGGGAAAGGGGCAGCAGTGGCAAACTGGGGATCCACTGCTGTGCATTCAACAGATGCCCGGCTCCAGCACTGGTCTCGGGGCTGTGGCAGCCCGCGCCAAAGCGATTCAGTCGCTTGGACTGCTGTCCAGTCCAACGAGGCTGCACAGTCCCTGCACCACCGCGCTTCTCTCTGGCAACTTTTACAGCTTCCGCCTGCTCATTTACTCCAGTGCTAACGATAATGGCCTTGCAATCATCACCACATCTTTGCAGAGCTTTTAAAAATTTGGCATTGGAATATGGAACAAGGAAGAAACATGCAGGACAACTGGAGAGAGGCAGGTTACACCAGCAGAGCACCTTAATGATCTGGCTGCTATCTTGTCGATACTGGATTGATGTAGAGCATGTGTTCAGAAACCAGAGCAGTGTGAAGAGCAGCACTTTTTCCCCAGGGCTCTGTCCAGCCCAATCTTCAGCAAACCCAGAGTCAAGTTTCAAAAGCTCTGCCATTTTGGGACTGAAGAGATTTTTTTCTTCATCGTTTGGACAGCGGCCTTCTCAGCACTGGCTGCCCCAAGACCAACAGCTTTTACCTTTCAGCAGTAATCTTCTTGACTCTTGGCATCTGGAGGCATCATTCCCAGCCAGGGGAAGGTGGAGAGGCAAAAAGTCTCTGTGCACTCAGGGCAAGCTGGGAAACCGCGATCTGAGCAAACCTGGTTAACCTGCAGCTACTGCAGGCAGCAGTGAGCCGTTTGCATGAGGAAGATTTCCAGGACTCTCCCTCTCACCTCCTTTGGTGCACAGACCCCTGCTCAGGGACATCCGCCAGCCAACATCATCCTGCTCTGCTTTCGCTTTCCTGAGCTGCAATGAGCTTCATCCCCACACAGTTTTCTGCACAGCTCCAGCTCATTGCACATGGGTTTGCAGCCCGCAGACAGACCTCAGCCAGGCCTGGCGTTATTTTCAAGCTGAACCAGATTACGCTAACAATTTGTCTTTCAGGAAACAGTACCAAATGCTTCAAGTACATTCACTATTTAATCTTCTGTCACTAATGAGCCAGAGCCACTAACTTTTACTGTGCTCTGTAATTCCTTCTCCTACAAGTAGTTCCATGGAACAGCTAAGTTTGCAATTTGATATGAGAACACTTAATTATCATTACTGATAGAGCATCATATGCTCCTAATTTGTGGAAATAACTTCAGAAACAAGCATCTTCTTCAGGGATGAAACAAATCTGCTATTCCAGCCTTTAAACGTGGCAAAGAGGAACATGCTAGAATATCTTAAAGTACATCATTTGAGTTGCACTTCCTTTAATAACTTTCCCATTTCCAAATGGGGTCAATAATTTTGATTGCCCACCTCCAGCCAAGTGGGGTATAAGTTTGCAACTGTTGTACACAAGGGCTCAACTTGCAGCAGGCGGTGGGAACAGAGACAAACTCTCTGGAAACCCACCCCAGTCTGTTGAAATTTGTGCCCTTGTCAGAGGCCATTTGGAAATGCAGATCTGTGTGTCCAGACAATCCCCAATAACATGCTCTCTTCTCTCAAACACTCAGGCTCATTCCTGTTTTTAATCTAATAGGGGAGAAAGGGGTGCACAGCAACAGTGGAAGAAACAGTCTAGAAGTGAACTGAGCACGACAGGGGCTCCCACAGAGACAAAATTCGGGTTTTGAAGCAGCGGTGGCTCATGGGGATTAGCAACTGACTTGAAGAATTTACAAACAGCCATCTCTGGTCTGCCTATACCATTTGCAACAGCAGACAGCAAGGGAAGGCTGTAAGAAGAGAGTAAGCATCCCTGGCATGCTTTCTCATCCCCCAGTGACCTGTGGCTCAGGGATTTCCCAAGCCCGAGATGGTATCTTCAGGTTTAATGGCCCTTGATGCATTTTTCATCCATTAATTTGTCCAGCTGCTTTTTGAATCCACGCAGACTGGTAGCATCCACAGTGTCCTCAACTAACCCCCGTGCTAAGTCAAGTATTTCCTTCTGGTTGTTTACAAAACCAGGAAAACTTTGGAAACCAAAGCTCCCATCTCTCCTTAGACACCCTGGAGCAGAGCCACAGTGCGGCTCTGGATTCCAGTTTGATAGCAAAATGGATGCACAAGTGATGGGAGCCAGCCCCTGGCTAAGCAGAGGCAATGCGAGGAAATGCTGCTGCTTTAACAGCCAGATAAATGCAAAGTGATTGCAGAAATACTCACCATTGTCCCTGTCCTCAGCTTCGGTCCCCTGCTGCTACAGAGCTCCCTCAGAGGTGAGATTGCCCAGGCCTCCAGCAATGTTGCTCATGCTGCATGTCCCAGGGTGTGCTGCCCTCTCACACAGCTCATCCACTCGCCACCGTTCTCCGACCTACACAGACTTCTCTATATCCCACTCAGGTCTCGTTACTCCAGACTCACACGCATCCCTGGAGCTCTTGGTTTCACTGCTGGCAAAAGTCCAGACTCCTCTTCTGGCCACGCTAGGGCCCCAAGCTGATCGTCTCTCCAGTGATTTTGTCCCATAGCAAGGCACGGTCAGGTCTGGCATGGCTCTGAGAGTCACTCCTCCTCCCGTAAGAGGCTTGGCTGAGTCTGCAAGAGAGCGTGTAACATAGCAGACAGCAGGACCCTGGGGCGAGAAGGATTCATCCCCTTTCCTGGTATTTTCTATTGCACGCTGTATTTTCCAGCTTTACAACCTCCCTGGCTCTCTATTTATACCAAAGGAGTGTGCAGGCAGGGAGCAGCAAACAGACCTATTAGGGAGAAGTAGGCTGCTATAAATAGTCCCATCAGTAATTAGCTGCAGAACTATTTGTTAAATAGGAAAGCATGTAAACAAGAACTGGAAACACTACAGCTGAGGTACCCAAACCATAGTCCATGCCCCACAAGGCCATGGGTTCTGAGCAATTTTAGAGTACTGCCAGGGAGCAAGAACAAGCTTTGTGTCCCCGATGGATCCCAAGGGGAGCACACAGCAAAAGCCAAGCAAGGAGGAACACAGTGCACAGAGCTTGAACGCGTATCTCTGGCTAGATGTCAGATTAGGTCCACTTTCACCACCACCTCCATCCATTTCCATGGGCTGGAGAACCATTTTGCTTGTCAGTTTTTGACCCAATGCATCATTTCCAGCTAAAAAGCCAGCTGCCCTGCTGTGACCCAGGAGCCTCTGACTCTGGGCCCATGCCTATAGCAGGCTGGTGGCTATAATTTGTGCTTGCAGAGGACAAAAGTCCTCCCGTGACTGATGATCAGCAGGCAGTGATCCCTATAAGCTGCTGTGCTGTCTCGAGCAAGGAGGGATATCTGAGCATGGTGTACCCTATGCCCAGTGTTGCCAGGACACCTCCATGCCCTGCAGCAGTGCTGTCAGGATGGGACATGCAGGTAGTACCAGCTGGGACCAACAGTTCGCTCCTTGCTAGGGGCTGCCACCCCATCCTTGTTCCTACAGTCACTTTGCTCTCACACCTTGCTAGGTTGCCCCACAGCCAAAAACCATACCTGCTCCCAGCCACAGAATGCGGGACTGTCCACATGTGCTTCATCTGCTCAGCCCCAGGTTGCTGACATCTCCTTTTAGGTATCTACAAGAAGAGGTCTACAACTGAGCCAGTGTCTCCAGCGAGGACAGTAGAGACCCAAACTCACAGGGAGTAATTTGCTCTCCAGCTCCAGTAAGTCCTAGGGAAGCTCAGGTCTCATGTAGACACATTTGCTATCCACACTTACGCTTTGTTGTCCACACAAAAGGGTTGAATCCATCCCGCAGCTTTCGCAACAGCTGGGGAAGAGCAGGCTCCCCTCGTGCCTTTATCTCATCCTGAGGTTGTGCCTGAAAGAGAAGGATATGTCACACCTTAGCACAGCATGGGGAGGCAGGAGCAATTGGAGGAGTTTTAAGATTGCTCTGAAGCTGAGAAGACCTGCCTGGGAGCAGAAGCAGCCCCATAAGCAGTCACCCACCCCCCAACCTGCGTGTGCCAGCCCTAGCCAGGCAGTACACAAGAGCCTGGCTGTGCCTGGGGTGCTGCACTCGCTCTGCTGGGCTGCAGTAGATGTACACGTTTGCCTACCAGATTGGCAGCAGAACTGGGTTCCTGTGTGACTCAGACTCCCCTCTGGAAGGGACGTGGCCCCAGTTCCACATGGGCCATATGGCCCCAACCCAAAAACCTCCTGGTGCCATAAGCAGTGTCCCTTTTGTGCTCCCCAGCCAGCTGAGCTGCACAGCCCTCCCACTTGTCCTTCCAACACGGGCACCAGCTCTGAGGCCATCAGGGCATAGATGACAGGGGAGAGACACGTCTTGCTCTTTACAGCCATTTCATTAGTGCAGTTATGGTCCTCAAGAAAACCCAGGATGCATGCAACACTGCTCAGGCAAGCCGGCATGATTTGTTCCTTGGAGATGCATCAGGCAGGTGTGAAGCCCCAGCATGGAGGCTCCCTGAGCCCTGGGTCTCTGCCAGCCCACCCACCACATGGCACTGTGCTTCGGTTTCCGTCCGCCTGTTCCAGCCACCCCCTGCCTGTGTGCTCCCGGTTCTGGCCCCTGTACTTGCACTGAGAAACAGATTGCTCTGCCCCCTTCCCTGCTGTTCCCCGGGAGCGCAGCAAGCATGGGCCTGGCCTGGTGGGGCCAGCTGAGTGATTCACGCTGGTGGGCTCAGGGCTCTGCAAAGCGGGGCTCTGCAGGAGCTCCCAGCAGACCCACAGGTCTTCTCTGTGAGAATCAGGAGGAAATCGCTCCCATCGCCCCGCAGGAACATCACTTGAGTCAAAAGTCATTGAGGTAGGATGAAAACGTGTGTTCAGGCAGGACCTGCCACCACAGCTTCTGCTAAGGCTTTAACTCCCCAGAGCCGCTCCAGACACTACCTAGCAGAGCAAGCAAGGGAACATCAACCCAGCTAAGAAGTTTGTGTGCCGGCTGGCTGAGCATGGGGAGAGCTAACCTGGGCCAAACATCTGCAGGACATCATGCCAGGCTGCTGCCCACCCTGCGGGGATCACTGGAAAGGAAGAGAGAGAGGGAAGCTGTGGCTGGAGAACAGGCCCCTCACCAGCACCGTTTGATAGCACAAAGACTTTGGTGGAGGAGGAACTCACAGGGACATGCAACCGGATGCAGGCTGATTGCCTGGTGGGGTGAAGTAGCAGCACAGTTAAGGACACCGAGGGAAAGCCATGCTGTACTGCTCCCCCAGTAAACTGTCAGCAAACTTGTATAGAGACTAAGAAAATTCCCTGTGCTAAGCAGCCTGAGGACCACTTTGTCGGCTATGGCAAAGGGCTCGACCCTAGCGTCTGGATAAAAAGCCCAAAATATCCCATGTGTGATACCCAGACTTTCAAAAATGGCAGGTGTCTCCTTTGTCTGCAGGAGTCTGCAGCCCAGAAGGCTTGGAAGAGCCCCTGTGCCTTGCACTGGAGCCCTCAACATACTTTCTAATGGCTTGCGCAGCTTGTGCTCCCATTCCTGGATGATATCGCTTGGTTCAGCGGTGCTGGACGGTGACACTTCCCTGCACATGGGATAACCAACAGAGCACGCACGTGGGATAACACACCAGAGCATCAGTCTGATTGAGAGACCAACAGGTCACCAAGAGCTGCTTGCTTTGCTGCTGGCTGGAGATGGTCAGGAAACATTTCCGAGGACCACAAGAGACCCACATGTGAGCACTATGAGGCGGAGATTGACTTGCCTGCATTTGGTAATCTTGGCCAGCCGCCTTTGCCGTTTGTTTTCGGCTGTCCTGTGGCTCTCTCTATAAGTGTGATATCCAAGAAAAGCCAATCCACATAGTCTCTGGGGTAATTTGGCTTCACCTTAAGGTGCCTCTCAACTGAGAAGGGTTTGCTGGAAGTACTGGCCCACAAACAGCACCAGAGAAGATGTTTAACTCCCAAGTCACTTAGTTTAATGGCACACTGTGGCCAGGAGTTCCCCAGATCTCCAGCTGTGACAGGAATAATTTCATTCTCTTCATTCCAAATTTGCTTGTTTTAATGCCTGTTCTTAAGGCACATTGCTTCCCCATCATGTCAGGAGCTCACATCTTCGCTGTGTCTTAACTCCTTTCATATTCTCCCTGTCTCAGGCCAGWAATTCCAGTTTCCCAGACTCTCTTCCCAGCACAGCTTCAGGGACTGCCATGCACGTAAAGAGGCATTTTTGTCACCACCCTTTACAGTGCTCCCATTTTCAATTCTGCCCCCTCACTCTGAATTATCCCCAAATACAGCTCCCTAAAGAGCTCCGCTCTGTTTGTTTGAAAGGTTTTCAGGCTCTGAGAGGGGCTCATCCATCAGCCGGAGATTTGGCAGCTTTCCTGGGACTGTCAGTTCCCAAGAACAAACAGCTGCAAAGGCACCATCCTCTTCCCGGAATCAGGGAGGAGCACACATGGCTTCAGCCCATTGCAGAGAAACAGCCAAGCACCAGAACTGCTGCCCTCAAGCCAGCAAAGCTGAGCTTATGGGCCATCTCTGGACTGAACCGGTCCCGTTTGTCTCTGCTCGGCTTGGAGACAGCAGCGCTCTCCAGGCAGCATCTCCATGGCGTGTTCGGACCTGGAGCTGAGCCGAGCATGAGATTGTGTGCTCCCAGCAGGCACAGCCAAGGACACTGGACTTGTGTCCTAGGGGACACAAGTGCTTGAAGCCACATACATGACAAGAGCCTACTGCTTTGTGCATCCCTGTGCACAAACCATCACTGTGAATCTGTCAGCTGCCCACCTCCATATGGAGGAGCCTGTGTCTAAGGAGCCTATGCTGTCCACACACTTCTCCCTTGAGTCCTCTGGCTGTGAACACACCTTGCTCTGTGCAGCAGGCACCATTCCCACACCTGGCACCAAGCCCTTCACCAGCCCAGTTCTACAGCTTGTCCATCCAAGATGTTTCTTTGTACTAGTAAATTAAATGCGTCCAGAACTGTTCTCCAGCATTAATGTCAGCTGGCATCACCCCTCCCATATCCAGGCTATCAAATTCTCTTCAACCTCCACAAGTGAGCTCAACACACAAATTGCTCCTGAGCACAGTCCCTGCCCAGCAAAACCTCCCCATGCTCATCCAGGAACAGTTTGGGAGAGCATGATTTGGCCTGAACCAAACTTATCCAGAGATGATATTGTTTAACTCACTAGAGCGGGCCTCCATATCTGCAGGGAGACAGCAGAGTTTTCCCCCAGGGTGGAAGGGAGAGTGCTGAGCTATGTGTCCTGGTGAGCCTCAGCAATGCCTCCTGCAGCACGGCTGGCAGGGAAGGCAGACTGCGTACATACCTCCAGGGACAGGGGATGCACCCGGGGTGTCAAGGACCATACCTTCAGGGACAGGGGATGCACCCGGCGTGTCAAGGACCAGTGGCTCAGTGAATTGGAAGCAGGAAGGTTGTGTTTACCTTGTGTTTACCTTGCCTTGTTGGGCAAGAGTTGCACACCCGCAGAGGTCTTTAGCAGGTTCTTCTGAGGGAGAAGTCGTGCTTTTATATATTACGCATTTGAGGAAAAACCGCTCGCTGTGTCCAAGAGGACTATACCACAAGGAGCGCCAGTCCCCTTGGCTTGCCTCTTCCACCCTCACAATGGCCCTGGTGCCTTGTGGACCCTCATTTCCCTCCCACCCCATTGCACACACTGAAAGCAGGACAGGGCTATTGCTGAGCTCCCCTTTCCAACTGCAGTTTGGTGGTTAACAGCTTGCAAGTCCCTAAAGTACAGCAGAGTGGAGACAGACCAGAGGCCTGACACGAGCTCTGGCCTTTGGGGAAGGTTGCAGCTCACAGATTCTCAACACAGCTTTACCTCTGACCGCTGGTAGGGAAGACAAGAGCCTGAGTCACTAAGAAGATCCTTCCTTCCCAGCACTTTGCTTCCCTCCAGCTCCTGTTGTGCCTGCCAGGATGATAGCTGTGTTATTTTTTTGCTTTCAACTCTGAGAAGTCATATTTAACAGCTCTGTTATTATTCAGAGCTTACACAACTCTTCACACAGCAGAAAACTGTGCAGCCTCTTCACTGCTGGCTCACTCTTCTCCAAACACTGCAGGGCTTCTCCCTCCCAACATGAGAGGACCTTATTTGCACAGACAGCTTGGCACAGTGCAGACGCAGTCACAGCGACACCTTGGTCACCTCGAGTTACTGCAGTCCCTGGATCTTCTGCACACTCCTGGAGGGCCTCTTCCTCTAGGTTTTCCCTGCTTACAGTCATCCTCCTTCCATCATCTGGCAGAGGCATCAAGGAGAAGCCAGGCTGTGGTGCTGTGAAGACAGCCAACGGTGCTCCTGGGCTCTCCAGACAGCAGGATCAGGCCTCAAGTACACCGCAGGCTGCTCTGCCATGGTTTTCTGGGGAGCTGCGCCCATGAGTGAGTCAGTCTGGATACCCTTGACAGAAACAACACAGACTCTGGGGAGATGCACCATTGCCTATGGGGAGAGGGAAAAGCCCACAGAGGAAATAAAGGGCTGGAGCTCACTACTTGGAGGAGCTGGGCATGGCGTGGAGGTGGGATGTCCAAGTGTCCTTAGCAAAGAACCACCACCAGCTCTGAGAACAGCCATGGAGAAGACGTACCTGAGGCAGGGCTGGGCCTCTTAAAGGGGCTCCCAGCAGGCTGGCATGGATGCTGGTGAGTCAGAGGTGTTTAGTGAAGGCAGCCCTCACATGAAGAGCGTAAGTCCTGTCTTGGAAAGAGGGAATGCCAGCATCAGCAGGTGGCTTTACAGGTACCCATGCTGGGACCGACAGAAGGAGCAGTGTTGACTAGTATTCCTTAAACACAACAGCTAGACAAATTTCCATCCATCTTACCATACATTCAGCCTGACCATACATACTCGGTATGGTTTCATGACCTCAGAAGCCTTGCTAAAAATCAATATAAACAATATCCACTGCTCCCCCTTTTTCCATACAGCCAGACATCACATCGTAGGAGGTACCTGAGTTGGTCAGGCACGCTTGGTAAATCCCTGCTGGATTGGATTTGGAAATGTCTGTTCCCAGACATTTCTTGTCCTTTATGTGCCTGAAAGTGTTCAGGAGGTGAAGCTGATCAGCCTGTAGCTCCCCAGACCCTCCTTGCCCTTCTTGAATGATGCATCTGGGAAAGCAGCATCTGGCTGGATCGCCTGGGGGAAGCAGACACCCCTGCATGCACAGTGAGCACAAGGGAGAGCCACTGAACCTCACTGAAGGCAAAAGCCCCTTCCCCTCCCCTCCATGCATGGGTACCTTGAAGAAGTCTAGATCTTTCTTCCTGGAGTCTCTCTGGTCTCTCCCTTTGGGAACCAGGAACATTTTGCAGCAGACCAATTGTGAGTATGCTGCAGGGATGAAGCATCCTTCCCCACCATCCTCACAGACAAATCTTCACTGAGGTTCTGTCTACTCTGACACAGGGAATTCAGAGCTGGCTAGGCTCAGCAGACATGGCAGGAGGTGCTGGGACATCTGCACCAGGAGAGCATGCAGGCAGCAGACACTATTGGAAGAGGGAGAAATGTCCCTGATCTCAAAGGAGACCATGCAGAGCTTTCTGCACCTCAGAAAGTCAGACGACTAAAGACAAGCCTGGAGGCAATACTCTTTTCTGCAAGTGGGCAAGGGAGAGTTAAATAAACCCTTTTTAGTCCTATTCGATCTGATCTGTCTCTCTGAGATATCTCTATTAAGTATTTTAGCTCATATTACAATAAAACCTGGCTTGTTTGAGTTTAAAAGCCTCTTGGTTCCTTTAGAAAGCTGGCTGCAAGAGCAGATCAAGACAGATCACCACAAAGCTCTGGCCAGCTCTATCTTCACATTTATTTGAACCAGAGCAATTCACCTGTCAAATAAGAGGTGCCCAGAGCAAGCTGAAACACTTTTCGGTCTCCAGCGACTGTAGAAGTAGTCAAGACATCACATTCAGCACCCACAGAGATGCCTATCCCTGCACACCGGTGGCTTAACCCAAAGCTGACCAGTCACGGGTGAGATCTAAATATCAGCACCCAGGGCCACTCAAGATGTCCTGGGGCACTCGAGACCCACCGCTGGAGGATGGGACGCAAGACCACATGTTCCACATCCCAGGCGCAGCCCGCGGCAGTGGGCCCAGTATGTGGGGCCAGCCCCATCAGAGCGGCTGGAGAGGGGAGGACAGGGAGTGATGCTGCAGGGCAGCCCAAGCCTGGCATGCCCACCACGCCCATCACACCAGCAGGACCAGTCTGCACCATCAGAGGTGTGCTCTGCCGGGAAAGGAGAGCAGCCTGCCCGTTCATTGCCGCACTAATCTGCTTTGCCTAGGTTCTGACAYGGTTTCAGCCTGTTAATTTCTAACACTCCTCCTGGTTGTTAGAGCAGCCCTGGGATGACAGCAGTAAACACTTGTGTTTGGACAAGCCAGACTTCTCGTCTTCAGCATCTGCTGAGTTTTACAGTTTAAGCTAAAATTGCCTTATTTAAAAGGATCCTTTTCTGGAATTACCGCTTGGTTTCTGCCACCTCAAGCCACTCTCTCAGGAACAGACCAAGCCCAGCTGAGCTCCTGCTCCAGGGAGCTGCAAATGAGCACGCTACCCACATCCCATCCCCAACCCGCAGCCCAGTGCAGTGYCCAGCAGCGCCGCTTTTCACAGCAAACAGGGCACTGAGCACAATCCCATCTCCTGGAGCCCTTGCTCACCTGCTGATGGCAAACCAAGGACCCCCTGCCTCGAGGTGTCCAGAGCCTGATAATAATTTCCACCAGTAGGCAATGGATCAGCTAACAAACAGCCATCTAGGAGTTATTTCATTGAGCGATTCCAGCAGGAATTATCACAACATTTGTAGCTGGCCTAAAGTTGAAGCATCATCAATACAATGGGGAGTAAGTTTATCACACAGGAAGGGCTGCCTGATCTTGAGGTCTGGAGTAACATCACTGCAACGCAATTTAGCAGAGGAAAGGAACAGGCGCATGCTTAGGCACTGATCCTCAGGATTTCTGCTCAAAAACAGGAGTCCATCAGAAATGACAGAACTCTGTTTGTTCAATGCCACAAAGCGAAGGCTAAGGAGAGGCAGAAACGCTTGCTATAAATATGGAATGGAAGTAAACACCATGGAGGGAGAAGACCTATTTAATCCAAAGCACAAATTGGCACAAGAATAAATAAATATAAATTTGCCATGAACATAGGCTGAAAATTAATAGGATTCTAACCACCAGAGAAGTAACGTTCTGAAACAACCTTTTGACAAGCAAGAAACCATACTGATTTCAGGATGGCTTTTGAACCATTTATAGTTCATAAGAGGACAAGGACAATAGTGGACAATGTGTTTAATGTCTTAGAAATCCGTGTATACAAACATTAGAAACAGAACAAACAGGAGGAGCTCAAATTCTTCATACAAAGCAAAATTCTGATTTAATTGGCATAACAGGCTTGTTGGGATAACTTCTGTCTGGAATATTAATATCCAACTGTATAGCTTGTTCAGGAAGGGCGAACAAGGAGAAAAAGGAGGATCTCAAGAGCATAGGTACATTCACTGAGTATGAGACTGCAGGAGGAAATAGTCTCTGAATAAGAATTAAAGAAGGAAAAATGGGTGCTACTAGAGCAGAAGCATACAGAAATTCAGCTAGGAAGAGAAAACAGACCAGACATTTTAATGAGTCGTTCACAATATCACCCAAAAAACAGTATTTGTTGGTAGCAAGGGATTTTAGCTACTCAGAATTGCTTGACAGGGATCCTGTAAATCACTGATTGCTTGGCAAGTTTTATGACTGCATTGGCAGAATAGCTCTTATCCAAAAGGTAAAACAAACAAACAAAACCCCTAAAGCTGAAGTTTTTCTAGATTTGATTATGGCCAAAAGGGTAGAAAAACAAGAAAAAAAAMCAGCTGCTTCATAAACTGGTAAAATTGGTGAGGAAGAGCCCATGGAAGGGAAATCTATGCAGATGCTAAAGAGAACTCGCGGTTACTTAGAGAAACAGCAACAACTGAAAACTATTCTGACAAAGAAGCAGCAAGAGAGATTCAGTAAAAGACCAACTTTTCAAAACTAGAAACTTTGCACTGACATCAAGCATAGGACAGAAGTGAAAAGAAAGGAAAAATACTTCAGGTTACTTGGGATGGACAGTTAAGAACAGCGCAAGGAATGAAGGGTCCGGGCTCCAAACGAGACACAACCTCAGAGGACTCGAGAGGCACCCATGACTGCTCCGTAAGGCACTGTCAGTACGCGAGGGCAACGGCAAGGGGTGGTCCAGCACTTCAGCATGCAGAAATGCTGTCGAGAGGCGACAGTCACAAGCACGAGGCTCTTCTTGCTACAGCCTTTGCTCAAAAGGGAGCTACTCCAGTTTGCTCCAGTGGCAGAAGTGTGAAATCTTCAGTGATAGAAGGGAAGGAGATAACAGATTAGGAAGTTATTTTTTTGTATTAGCTGGGCTTGATGACTTTCATCATGGAGGGCTTCTAGGATTGCAGGTCCAGAGCATTCATCAGTTTCCTCCAAGAATCCTCCTGACATGCCAGAGAAGATGCCATGTACAGGGATCTCCACACAGCTTTTGACACCGTCTTGTATGACATTCCTATAGATGAGGTAGAGAAAGTCATCTAAGTTAAGCTTCTCTAAAACAAGTGCAAAACCATCTACTACTAAAAAAATCTACTTGGGAGATGATTTAAGCTCAAAATGGGAAAATATATTAAGAGGAAATCTGGCTGCAGCCTAACGTTATTCAGTGTTTCATACCTGACTTTCATGATGGCATAAAGACTTTTCTTATTAGATCTGCAGGTGGGTCAACTTAGGAGCCAGGATTAGAATTCAAAATAACAGTGACAAATTGGGAAAAATAGTCTGCAAAAAAATAGGCTGCAATTTAGGGAGGACACATGCCCAGAGCCTATGTAAGAACAGCCCATTTCAGAGTCACAGATTAGGGAACAAATAGCTTGATAATAGCTCTAAAATAATATGGACGAAGGTGGATACCATACCAATACAACCATGCCACACTGGAGCGTATAAACTTGCTTATAAGATGGGGTTGAACAAACATCTGGGAGGAATGATCTTCTCTTTGGCCCCTGACCGATCCCCTGCATAGGAATATTTTTTTCTTATTTCTAGTCCAACCTTCCCTTAATGCAGCTGGTGCCCACCACCTCTCACCTTCTCCATTTAGCCTGGGTATCTTTTTTCAGGGCTTCTTTTTATCCACTACTAGTAATTTTCCTTTGAACAATCCTTTGAATGCATTTACTTATTTTTAATGGCATTATGATGGTCTGAGCAAAGATGTGTTGCATTAACATGTAAATATCCAGCGTATTAATCTCAGCAACAAGGTGGATGCTAGGCATTTCATAACGATGCTTTCTCCCACAAGGATGACAAAGTGTGTTTGTTTCTCTATAATTACAAGCGGGAGTACACCTCCACACTTCACACTTCAGCTCTGCCTGTCTATTTATTGCAGCTTTGGCAAATTCATATGTCACTGAACGGGACCCTCTTGTTTGGTTTCTTGACTTTTTTTTTTTTT
>JASVER010000243.1:238308-298297 GCA_030449065.1 Oceanodroma leucorhoa | reverse complement strand
TAAGCTTTCTCGAACTTCTGGTAAAGCATTTGTGTCCCTTCTTGCTGCAGCCCTTCACCATTTATCTGATCAAGGATATCTTAGGGAGTCCGAATTAAGCATTCCTCCTAAGCATTAAAGCTGCAACCCATTTCAAAGACTTTCTTGTGCCTCTTGCAATATCACCAAGAAGAGGAATCCTTCATCTTTAAGTGGATCCTGGGAATAAATTCCCTAAAACACAGAGGGAAAAGGTGCAGGATGGGGGGACTGGGATGCAGTCCAAGTATCATTCATGGCATCTATACGTCACATTTGATCCTAGAGTACATTGCAGTATTAAGGTGCTGACATACTTGTTAGCCTTTAAGGTGTATTAAATATGAAATGCAATAGGAAAAAAGTGACTCTGTGCCCTAGAGAGAGAGAGCTGTAAGCATTTATGGTTCTGGTGGCAGTGCGGAAGGTCTATCCAAGACTACAGGGCCAGCTCTGGGTCTGTTCACAGACCAGTGGCCCCAGGTGCTGAATTCTATCCTCAGCACAAATTTAAATAGACTTAAAGACTATTTTTTTTAATTGAGCATCCAGAGTATATCAGTGTATTTAAAGACTCCCCGAGCCAATTCTGCAGCTATTGCTGAATAGTGGTCCTGGTAAATTTTTTCCAGAGCAAACATGAGGAGCCCTGGCAGAGCTCAATACACGTGGTGAGGACTCAGTTTCCTACAGGTCCTTGTCTCCTTACAGATCTCCTTGCAGTGACTTTTTGTCCTGTGATGCTAAATTTGGGGCACTGGATGTCAGGGTATTGAGTGAGGTCAACAACAACAAACAGCCATAAGACCTGCAGGATCTCTTTTAGAGCTTAGGATGCAGCCCAAGGACACGGGAGCTGGTGCAGGGCTGCACAGACAGCTTTAGATTTGACTATCCTAAACAATACTGCACCAATGAAAAATAATGCCACTCACAATTATCTCCTCTTCTTGTGAATATGTTGAGTGCTGCCAGCTCCAGCAGATCTTCACACCACTCGACACTTAATTCCCCTTCCCCATGAAAACCAAAAACTACTCATTCTAGTTTTTGGTCCCCATCCTTTAACATGCTATTAGTCCCTGCAAATACTCTCCCCTTAAACTGTGACTGCTAAATTTCCTTCAGAGCTGTCCTAGAAAGGCTTTTCCCACACTTTTTGTAAATCCAAATATCCACTCAGACCCCGTTAGTCAAACAGCTGCTGATACCTTCTAGGACACTGGAGAAGCATGTCGGGTAAAATTCCTGCCAACACCACAACTGCTCATGTCTTAAGGCTGGTGATATTTTCTGGCCACCTTTTCCTTTTTGCCTTATATATGAGTTCAGGCAGCTGGAACTGCTCTGATGAGTCTCTCTTCAAGCTTTCAAATCCATCTGTTCCTGATACTCTATGCTTCCCTTCATATCAGAGCCTCCAGAGTTGGTATTTAACACTCGTTAGCTTTTCCTGATTCCATTTTTATGTAAATACACATTTCTCATGTTTGCCCAAGGAGAAAGTATCTGTGGTTTCCAGTTCCCCAGTGCTGCCTAATGCTTGTGCGCACAGCGTTTCAATGCTGTGACCCTTCTGTCGGGAAGACAGCAGAGGTTTTGAGAGGGGTCTAAAGCCAATTGTTTTATTTACTGTATACTGAAGGGTAATGAGTTGGTTAAACTTGCCATTTGCACTGCTCTAATTCCTTGGTTGCATGTCCAGCAGTGGCAGGCATGGAGAGGGTCTCCATTCAGCAGCAGATCTCTATGGACCTACTTGGGAAAGAGAGAGGTGAGAGGATCACTCACACGGTAAGTGAGGTGAGAAGAGTCAGCAGCCAAAGATACATGTGGGCTGGGACCTGGGCACAGACCTGGGTTTGCTTATTAATTGTAGCAAAGGGTTTACTAAGCTTGCAGGGAGAAAAATTTGATCCAAGAGAGCCTGAGACTTTCGGCTGGATTCCCAAGTTCCTGACTCCAGGCTTCTCACCTCCCAAGAAGATTATAACTGAGAAAACAGCCAAGGAGTTGACCAGACCAAAACATGAGGAGTCGCCATGTGCGATGCACAAGAGAAACTGAGGTAGGCTTGCCAGAAGGACTGATGTGTGAGCACCAGCCAGGGAGCATCACATCATCAGCATGGAGGGACACCACGTTCTGCCTGTGTGGAGGGTTGGAAAACTTCTTAGTTTTCACAAGATCGTTGCGTGACCAAAGACCTGTTTTCTCCTCCACAAAATTATTGCAAGTTCCCTTTAGACTGATCTAGTGACCCAGATTTCCTTGCAAATATTGCTCTCAGTAAGGAGCATCTTGCTTCACAGAAAAGGAAGAACAAACCCAGGAGTGGCTTCCCACCTTTCAGGATGGGCAGAAAAGTGACTACCTTACAGGAAGAAGTCTTGGAGATAACTGAGAGGTCCTGTTCTGAGGGAAGGCAAAAACCTGTGCAGACTGCCTGGGTCTGCTAGTATGAGAGTCGGCCAAGGCAGATCTATGGGTGGAAGTCAGGAAGCGAGAACAGAGCCAGGAGGTCCAGCAGATGGAAAAAAAAGGTAATTCTGTGCCAATGTTTAGAAAGGTAAATGAGAAGACTTGGGTAATTACAGGCCTGTCAGTCGGACAAGGAATAGCTGGCTGTTCTACAAGAGTTCACAGAAAAGAGAGTTTATCAGCATAGCCTGTTATCTTGACGGAATGATAAATCTGGATGATAAAGGTAAATTAATAATTTAATGATAATTAAATGTGAAGAGCATTTCATTTGGTCCCATATGACATTATGACCGTGAAACTCAAATGGTAAAATCAACATCACCCCTATAAAATGGGCTGAAAGCATCACAACCCACAGGTCTCAACCTGCACTGAAAATGTGCCACCACCAGGAGGTCTCCAAGCATCCTGCAAAATACAGCTCTCAGACAGATACAAACAAGTAAAATGGACACAATCCTAAATCCCATCTGCAAGATTCATCTCACCTAATCACGGATATACCCCGTGCCAGCATCACCATCTCAGCTGCCACCTCAGACTCCATTTAGGAACAGAGATCACATTCGGCCAGGGAGAGCCAACTGAGTTCAGCTTAAATTTGGACACCTACAAGGGAGCAGGATGTACAGCTTCCTACCACGGTCAATGGAACTGGGAATCAGCTGCGTGCRTGTTGATTCATAGTGCTGCTTCAGATGCCTTGGGGTATCCCAGTCATCCACACAGTGCTGAAAGATCAAACACAGGGTCTACGGGAGACTCATGTCCAGGTGGGGCACCCTGAGGAATCTAAGACAGTACTTAGAGATTGGTATTAAGGTAACCAAACCAAGCCTTGGAGCTCTAGTTGGCCAGGTCTGAAGAGAGATTCAAGTGAAGCCAGTGTCTGCTCTGCAAGCAGAATATGGATTCAGTTGCCCACACAGACATCTGGTGCCATTTGAGATGCGCTGGAGACTGAGCTTTGCCTCCAGCTGTCATTCCAAAAGGGCATGGGACTCCAGTAGGTCCTGTGTCGCAACTTTCGTCCCTGGGGTGATTTCTTATGTACTGCAGGACCTCTCACATCCCTGGACATCTCTGTCTGGGCAGGCAAACTCCACCTCACCCCATACAGACATCCCAGGTTACTGGGAGCTGCACTGGGGTAGCTTTGAGGTGTCTTCTTGTGTCTTCACAAGTAGTGAGTTGCAGGGGCCTGTGAGAATGCGATATGCAGCTGCTGCTTCCAGCAGGGCAACCAGGTACCTCTTGTCTTGCAGGCCCCGAGTTTTACAGGAAAAAACAGTTGCTAATAGCCCTGCAGTATCATCTAGCAGCCAGCCATGGGTTGCTCCGGCTGTATACATCAGTACACAGGGCTTGGATTGATGCTGGAGCATTCAGCACTGCACATTGCCCATCAGTGCAATGGCATCCATGTCTGGGCCAGGCACGTTTTGAGCAGGGATTGAACAAGCTGCAGTTACCTGCAGTTCACATGGCATGATGCAGTGCCAGATGGATGTTCATATCTCCTGTAGGCAGAAAAAGGCCTGCAGGTATCCCATTTCCTGGGCACATATTCAAAGCTCTGGGATATTGCACACATTTACCTCGGCTTCCTGTTGCTGTGATTAGGCATGCTCCTAGGGAATCCAGCTTTTCAGGGCACAGGGACTCCAGGCAGCCTTTTTTCTAGTTCCCAGATTGTCGTAGTTCATGGTATGGGTTCAGATGCAGACCAATATGATCATGCCGAATGCCCGGACTCAGATGGCCTCAGGGAAGAAGTGGTCAGCTCACACAAGCTCCTCCAGGCATGCTCAGTAATCAATGCAGTTACAGGCACCGGTGGAAATTTATTCTCCTGAAAGTCAAGGTGCCAGGGAATACGGCCAGATGAAACTCCAGGATCCTGCAACTGCAGGCAGTGGGTAATTCACATGGAGACATCAACGAAGGGACTATCACTTAGCCAAACGAGACCCTGTCCTGGCTTCTCAGCAAGCCCAGGCACAGCAAAGAAAACACAAAGGCATCACTGCTAGCAAGAGTAGGTGCTAGATTACCACACCACCCTCTGCCCAGGTTCCTGCTATGGTCTTCAAAAGCTGTTGGTTGATGGGAGATGAATGACAAAGCCAACGGCCACTGGCAAAGCTCTCCCCCTCCAGAGTCTACCCCACGAGCTGCACCCAGCACTCACCAGCTGACCCTCCTCGGACATGCCTCATTTCTGTCATAACTCCTCCACAACCATGCAATAAGACATTCAGCAAGGAAGGTGGTGGCACCAGGAACAGGGGTAAAAACCTGCCCTCTAGCTTGGCTGCTAGCTCAGACCTCAAGTTAAAAGGATGGTAGTAACTGCAAACAATTTCAGATAATAAGCAATGAAACTGTTATCGCTTTTCATTTTACCATTGATTTGTTTTCTAACATGGAGCTCTTTCCCAATGCAGAGGCCGGAGAGAGCAGCAGATTTAGCGAGATCATAATGGGCTTGAAAGGTATCTGTCAGTGCTGGTTTCTCAGGTCAGCCTAAGTGTCCGTGCTTGAGAATTAATTTGTAAATATGAGGTTTATAAATCAGAAGTTCATCATCAACACACACACACACTCTCTCTCTCTTCAGGAACTCACCAAGGGTTATACAAGTGCGATCTGGATCCCTAATAGGCTTTGGGCATGGGGTCTATTACCTCTTACTGGAGGGAAGGGAGGAATAAAATCTCAACTTCTAGTTAGTCACAGAGATTTGATCAACACATTTGTGTTAATGATCTGTATAGTGCAAATTGCATGAAATCCAAAGAGACACAGAGAAGACATTACAGACTACGGGTGCCCAGAGCCCCAATCCCACACTTGGCCTCTGAGCTGCTTTTAAGGAAAAGTTGTTTCTTTGTGCACCACCTAATATAATCAAGTCCCAGCATAATATAAACAGGGTTCAGTGGTGCTGCTGCTGTGCAGATACTAAATAGTCATAAGCAAGTGTGAGAGAGCTTAGCATATCCTTACCTGGCAGGGTCAGACTTTGCATACTGTGCTTGCAAGTATACATACTGCACACTGCGATTAGTGTAGTTTCAACAGGGTAACTTTTCACACATCTGCAACAGAACAACAGTGTGGTTAATATACAAGATCCTATGCAAGTGCCAACATCAGCGATTTAACTGCAGCACCTTGACTCCAACACCACAGGGCAAGGAAGACAGGCTGACCAAGTGCCTCCCTTGAGGCAGGTCCTACTGCCTTCCCCAACCTTATCCTCAGTTATCAAATTTCCACATTTTTCTCCTCTACCATGTGGCAGCTCTTGCCTGAATGTGTCCCTAGCTACTCTGTCCCTGTGCTCTAATGCAACTGAATGACCTCCCTCATGGGCCTTGAGTAACTGAGGGCAGGTAAGAGTTAAAATCCTGTTTTATCCATGCATTAGGACATGTCCAGAGAAAGCTGTGCCCCATTCTCTGTGGCTATGGCTCAAAGGCAGCACAAGAAGGCACAGATTCTATGACACACTTCTCTAACAAGATCTGCCATCTCTTTACTCCTCAGCAGTACTCAGGGCAGGGTTGGTATGCTAGTCCCTTTTCACATTCCCAAAACCCTGGGTAAATCCAGCTGCAGCCAAATCACCGTCCACCAAAAGTTTTGTTTGCTCAGATTCATGCAGACAGGAATTGGGGAGGGGGTGACCAGGGCTCTGCAGGATGAAGTGGTGCTGCTGTGAAATGAGGCTGGACACATTACTCACCCACACTCTCACGTGCAGTCCTGTTTACTCCACAGCTGCTCCCTTCCTACCTCAGCCCCGTCCACAGATGGTCTTATGCACAAAACGAAGCCCCATCCTCCAATGTTTGAATAGGAGAAGAACACATCCACCTGTGAAGGCATCACATTTGCAACAAGTTAGGCCTTCACTTTGCCACAAATTGGGCAAAACCCCCTGTTTTGCCATGACATCTGCTTTGAGGATTTGTTTCTCAGTCTGGGAATTAAACATAGCAAAGGTTTTTTTAAAAGTTCTCCTCGCTCCATCAGAAGTGTCACTCGCACCATGTTCCCAAGAAGGAACAGACAATCTCTTGTTGGGAGAGTAAATTTGAGTGTAATCTGTCCTCGTGCATGATGGAGCCACCAGCCCTTCTCCACAACCACCCGCTTCCAGACCAGGGGCACCAAACCCAGCTTGCCCACTACTGCTTGTCTCACTGCTGCTAACCCTGGCAGTGCCCAGCCCCTCCCCGTGAGGGCCCACGAGTCCCGAGCCATACAACCTGATTGCTCATTGCCTAGTGCAGTCTATTAATACGTTTCTCCCAAATGCTCTCACAGCTCCAGGCTCCTCTATAACTGCATTTTTTGCAGCGACAAGAGCCTGCTCTGTATGTCTGGACCAAGCATACCTCTCACCCACCACTTCCCCTGCACCTTCAGGAGAAGGGAGAAGCCGTCTCCGGAAGCACAAACTGGTGGGATAAGCTGCTGTTAGCTGAGCCCACTGAGCTCCCCTACTTATTCCAAGTGAACTGCTCACTTTGAAGGGATAAACAGTCTGATTAAACTAACAGCTTTTCCTTCCTCGCAGTGATTCTCTTTGAAGGATACAGGCAAAGCCAGAGCGAGCGCAATCTCTAGCAGCAAATCCACTGCTGACTCCTCCTGGGAGAGAGCCCTCTGTGCAGAATGGGAGGAGGAGAGCCAGAGCAGGAAAGCTGGTGGAGCTTTGCTTTATATCAAGTAATCTCGTTATTGCAATTTCAGAGCTAAATGGTAAATAGGCAGGACTGCTGGGCAGTGCAGCAGGAAGCAGGCCTGGGTCACTGGGTAATTTAGCTGATATAAACAATGGCCTGTGCCTGGACGGTCGGTGTCTGCTGCTGGTACAAACCTTCGGCATCGCTCACAGTATCAGTGGAGCTGTGCAGCGCAGGCAGACAGTCCTGTCATCTGAGGCCGTATCCAGAAGTCCTGGGAGAGCTGATACAGGAGAACTAGGAAGGATTAACAGCTAATTAATATCAATCACTACAGGTGTACTAACAGGCCTTATCAAATGAGTAAGGAAACTCAGTGGGTCTGTTCTCGGTCTAACACTCTCCTGCGTTTATCCCTGGTGCAGAAGGGGAACAGTGGTGGGGAGGGCAGAGCAGATACAGAGAGCAACTCACATGGTGCCCTGGCATAAACTTGAAGCATCTTTATACAGCCTGAAGATGTAGAAACAACGAGGGTGATTTGCATTTTCCAAGGACAGTCAGTGCTCTCCAGTCAGCTCCAGGGCACAGCAGAGTCTCATGTAGTCCTGCGGAGACGGAAGAGCCCCGGATGGGTATAACCTCTGTCGCAGCGGCCAGACTGTGGCCGTATGTTGCTATTAGTGTTTGGTCCCTTGTTTTTCTAGGTTTAAATACAGCATATAAGGGATGACCATCCATCCCAGACTTCCTTCAAGGCAGGATCACACCCAAACCACTACTGCTGCATTCCCAGGCACAACAGATTCCTTTGATAATGCATCAAAACCCCTTGATGCTTGATTGGAGGAACCACTCCTTCCTGCTCTCTCAATCTGCAGCATTTCTGAGTACCCTCCTGCCGATGAAGTGCTCAGCAGTTGCAGTGTTGTGGGTGAGTCTATCTCACTGACCCCACTCCTTCCCAGGTCCCAAGCCTGCCTCCCGGGCCAGGACTTGGCAGCCAGTTTGCTCTGAGCAGTCTCTGTCCATTCTGCCCCGCACACCTCTCATTCAGCTGCACTGGCTCCTTCGTGGAGCTCAGCACCTGCAGCGCTCACCAATTTCACACTGACATGGTGCACTGTCTGTGCTCCACATCTTTATTTCCAGACCAATTAACCAGTCTTTTCTGGACAGCTACACATTACATTGTTTTGTGCTGCATTCCTGCACTGTTCAGTGCAGTTTGTATCTTCATCATTCAGTGTACAGCCTCAGGGCTTGTTTACTACACATCAAACCCTGCTCTGAATAGGGAATCTTTTGCTTCCTCTCGCATTTATCTGTTGTGCTCATCACCTGGAGAAGTAAGTCTCAGAAATATCAGGGAGGTTATGAATTCTCACAGTGCCCTATGACACGAGGAGATATATTCTCCCCCTTCAGCCTGGCTCCCAGACGTGCCTCTCTCGAAGGCCGTCCTTGGACATCCATCAGCACCGAACTTTGCTCAGCATTCACGCTCCTAATGCAGCTGTGGTGCTGCCCAGCTAGAGCCCCTTCACTCACTACATGGTGCTCTGAGTGCAGCAGGTGTTCTCAGAAGAAAACCAAGTTGTCCGGGAAATTAGAGCATGAATAGTACAGATTGTTTGCCACAGGCAAAGATGAAGTGATCTAATTTCTGGTATTTCCTAAGATCTCAGTTCTTGTCTCAAGGTGCTCATAATAGGGTAAGGTTCTTATCAAATATCTTAGCTTTCAAAAAAAAGAGGGATGTGTCATGTCCTGCTATACTATCCACCGAAGTGCGCCAATACAATAATCACAAAAAGATTTTGGTTGGTGTGGACCCTGGAGGTCTCTCATCCAACCACTGAGCAGAGCAGAGCTGACCTCCTAGCTGAATTACATCACTCAAGGCCTTATGCAGTCAAGTGTGGAATACCTCCTAAGATGGAGATCCCACCACCTCTTTGGCCCCTGTCCCACTGTTTCACCACCCTAATGGGGAAAACTGTCCCCTTATGACCAACCAGAAGTTCTGCTGTTCCGTTTGTGACCGTTATTTGTTGTCTTTCAAGAGTCTGGCTTCCTCTCTATGACTATCCATTAGGTAGCAGAAGACAGCAATTAGATCCCCCTTCACCTTTTCATAGCCTCTCCTCATCTGCTGTACGCTTAAACCCCCAACCATCTTTGTGACCCTCCTCTCGACTTGCTCCAGTATGTTGATCTATCTCTTGAACTGGGGAGAGCAAAATGGGACACTAGATGTGGCCTCACCAGTGCTGGAGTAGAGGGACACAGGGTCCCAAAAGGAAGCCACTAGTAGCTTGGACTTCGTACTGCTGATTGCAACTCTGAGTTGGTGGTCCAGCCAGTTTTCCACTGGAGTCAACTCTATCTTGTGAACTGAGAGACCATTTTAAACACCTTGCTAAAGCCAAGGTATGCAATATCCATTGCTCTCATCTCTTGTCTCCTCACACAAGGCAATCAAATTGGTCAAGCACAATTTGTCACTGGTAACTCCACAGTGGAGAAAGGTCAGGTCTTCCTCAAGCAGAACAGGGTTACGACAAGTCATGAGCACCCTGAAGTCATTGCCCAGAAGAGTCTGCCATTCACGGTAGTGATTTCTTCCTCCTCAGTCTTGCGCATGCTTGGATTCATTTTCATGTGTTTTGCTAACACTGCCTTCTCGCTCGTTCCCAGCTGAAGTTTGGAAGTTGCCCAGTAGCCTCCTCCAGCTCCACTTAACATAAAGGGCTGTTGTTTGCTACACAGCAATGCCTGGGTTCACCAGCCCTTTAGCACATGCTCACAGAGCTCAAGCTATGACAAGTCAGGCAATAGTTACTGACCAACAGGCAACGCTTAAATGCAGCTAAAACCAGCTGAAGCCCAAACAAGACCTGAGACTCCATGCTGTCTGGTCAATGCAAACCCCCTGGCCTTCTGCAATAAAGACAATAGGAATATTATTGGGAAACTAATAAAATCCAGTGCTCCCAGTTTGGTCCCTGACTGCGGAAGTGCTGTAGCTGCTTACCAGGACTGAAAGCCCTGCCCACCCACAAAGCCAACTGACATATCTGCTTTGCAGTCTTACAGTTGCTCTCCAGTGCTCCATGTGACAGCCCAGAGATGTCCCTAGATGTGCGCCATGCTCCATCGTCACTCATTTGTCCATGGGGTCAAGAATCTCAGCAGGGTCAGTTCAGTGTGGACTTCTTTCTTATTGCAGGTTTTCCTAGCCTGAAACTGAGAAAAAAATGGTTCTACAACTAATAATAGATGCTCTGAAGAGTTAAAATGTCCCAGTAGTAGAAGAAGCTTTGATTCATTTCTCCACATAGAAGTTTCTAATTATACTGAGTCTTATCTCTGTGCTATAGCAGATTCATAATTCTGCCTTTGTCCTTGATGTGTTCAGCAGCAATGGGTAGATTTCGGACAGTGCAGGGATGACAGTTTAGGAAAGAAAAGCAGTTACTGGGCATCCTTCAAGGAGGAGGGGCACTCATCCGAAGCCTCGGGAGCTCCAGAGATGGGTATTGAGTAAAAGTATAATCTTTGATGAACATACCCTGACATGCATAGTTATAGCCATGGACCAGATGACCTTCCGAGGTTGCTGCCCACCTGAATTATCCTAGGAACACCTGATCTCGAGCAGAAGGGTCCATCCCCAGGAGCTCCCAGTGCTGGGCTAGCACGCTTGCCCTAGCAAGGATTAATGGGCAAATGGGAACTCTGTCTTTTCACCATCATCAGAGTCAATAGCGGGCCTACACACTCCAGCTCGGCACTGCATCCCGAACTCCCAGGCGTCTCCTGAGAGCTCACGCAATGGGAGAATGTGCAGGCACTTCTGTTAGGACCGACTAGTCAGCCAAGCACTTAAGCAGCACTCAAAATCTCCTTACATAACTTCCAAAACAAAGGCTGCCCATGCAGCCTTTCTACTTAGGCAATCAAACACACTCCCTCTTGCTCCCTCCCACATAGAGGGCATGTTATCATGACAGGTTTCTGTATCGCACTTCCACCTCGGGTTTCTGTAGAGTGTACAGGCACACACATGCACTCGCACATAGGCTCTCTCCCTTGTTTTTATACAATGCCTGATTTGCAGTTCAACGCAGAATGTAGCAGATATGAGATAGGATTAAAAAAAAGTTGTACATAGCTCAGGTAGTAACAATAGCAACATTAACGATGACCAAACCTGATTCCATAGGCTACGTAGACTGCAGGGACCACAATACGGAATAAAAGCTCTTGCACTCAGCAGTGAGAGAGAATGAGCCAACAGAGTCCAGTCCTCTCCCCAGACCCTGCACCCCTCGCAGTCTGCCAGGTTGTAGGTATAAAGGCTGATTCATACTGTGTGCTTTAGAGAGCATCTTCCCAGGAAGAACGCAGTGAGCAATGGTGATACAGACAAAGAGGAGAGCGAGCAAATGCTGCAGGCACTGGTGCTCGAGCTGGGCAAATACCTGAGGCCAGAAAAGCCAGTGCTGTGAATCAAAGAGTTGGTTCTGCACTGCCCTGTGAACCGTGGTGGACAGGCCACAAAGACATTCTCCTGTGGGGAACTGGCACAGATGAAAAATAAGTGGCAAAAAATAGTGATTTTGCGGTAGGAGTAATTTCTCAGACCATGTCACCTTACGACCACAAACCCACTTGCGCCACCTTCTGAAGACAGCAGCTCTGCAGGGTAGGAAGGAGAGGCAGGGAGGGCCAGAGACACATCAAAAAGCACTAAAGCCTACAAAGTAAACGCCATTCCTCCTCTCTGTGTCCTCTCTCTTCGCTTTCGGCCTCTCTCTGTAACGATGCCCACAGAGGAGTGACGGGTTATTCCAGCAAAATCCCAGCCAAGGCCGTTACACTAGCAGCGGAGAGCTCCTGCTAGCACAGCAAAGGAGCCACCTCAAACACCATGAGCCGTGGTGACAAGGCTTTTTCTCGCTGGCTGTTGTTGCACACATGGGGTAAGGCTGCAGGTAATGGTCTAGCATCCGGGGACGTGCTTGACAAATCTGTTCAAGCAAAATTTTGCAGCATGAATTTATCCAAAGAAAGAAGCCAATGTGGGAGCCAGAGAACATCCCACTCAAATGCACACGCACGCACGCTTGCTGCCTACATGGCTGATTTCAGCTCTGGATAAGGGCCAAATCCCCATCAGTGCTGTGAGGGCCCAGAAGACTGGAGTGAGGATGCTGCTCAGGGCTGAACAGGTAAGGCTTTCCCTCCAGCACAGAGCAGCTCATACTGAAATGCTGTACAGAAAACTGCCATAGCTCTCCCAAATGATTTTATTTTCCCACAAAAGTTTTAACATCTAAAAAGGTAGTTTTAAAATCAACTTTCAAAAAGCAAAAATCCAAAGTTTTAGTCACTGATAAATATTTTGGTTCTAGCTTTCCAACCGTGTCTGCTCCCACGAGGAAACAATGTTTGTCCTCATCTTGGGGTCAGGGTATTTTGTTAAAAGCACAGTATTTCAAACAAATCTTGCTTTTCCTCTGTGAGAGTGGCTGAGCGGTCCCATGACAGAAATACTTGCAAGTTCTTTGGTACGAAAGCAGAATTGGCTTTCCAGGGCAGCGCTGCAGCAGCCGCAGAGATCCCGTTCCTCAGGCTGCCAGCTGCGATGCTGCTCACGATACCCTCCAAGAAGGTTGTGCTGAGGTTAACACAACCCTGAAAGCAAACTCAACCGAGCGGCTGTGACAGCCCTTGTGGCTCTTGTGGCTCCAACGTTGGGAGCTTCCCCGGGTGCATCAGAGATGTTCACCTAGCCTAGGGCTCTGTCTCTGGTGGAAGCAAAAGGAGCTGCTCTTTAGGATGCACACAAGCCTGGCCACTCTGCAGGCATCCTCCTTGCTCTTCCCCAGCACCCACAGTTGTTCTATCAGGGATGTTAGAGGAGATGTCCCTGCCTGCTGCCTTCAGTCTGCTGATGAACCTGTTGCCTCTGAAGTTTTCTGATCCTTATTTGACCCTGCTGTTACTGTCTTTCCTCTGCCCCCCTCCAGCAGCAAGTTCCTCACTTTCACTTCCTCCTGTGTAAAGATGAACTTTCTCTTATCTGCTTTAAACTGCTCTCCTTCTAGATTCATCAATTGCACATAGTTCTGGTACTGTGGGATTTGGTGAATGACAGCTCTGACTTCATCTTACTCACCACCTTCATGATGTTACAAACCTCAGCCACATTCCCCCTCTTACCACCTTATCCTCTGCAAACTGGAGTCTGGGTCTTTTCGGTCTCATAAGGCAGTTGTTTCATCCCCTTGATCATTTTAGCTGCTTCTCTGCACCTCTCTAACTTGAGATGCAGAGACCAGAGCTACACAAGGTGCAAGAGAGCTGCAAAATGAAGCCTCGTGTCTCCATGAGGATGCCCAACACGTTGTTGGATTTTGGCCGCTGCCACTGCACACAGAGCTGATGATTTCAGAGAACCACCGATGGCTCCGAGGGCTCTTTCCTGAGCTGTACGTGCCAGTTTCAAATTCAGCATCATGCAGCAGAGTTTGGAGGGAGTTAAACAGAGGAACGGTTGGTGCAGAGCTGCCTCCTGGAGCAGAGACCTCACAAAGGTACACTGGCGTAGAGAACAGTGAAACCACTTGAAAACAGAGCATGTTCCTAATGCAGCCACCTGCCCTGCGGGTCTCCGGCTTCCTGAGCTAAGGGTCTAGCAAGCATAGGTAAGAGAAAAGCACCTTGTTGCCCAGGCTAAAGTATACCACCCTGGACCTAGGTCTGGTTCCAGGTGAGCCCAGGTGTTTCCAGAAAGACCTGGGGTGGTCAAGGACAAGGGGGATTTTTCATATGAAGGAGCAGATAAGACATGTTGGGTAGACACAAGAGTAATTAATTACAGAAGAAGCAAATTATTTCAGCGCTACCACACATGGAAGCACAAAACCCAGCTGTAACGGGAACAGTCCAAGCCTCCTCAGGCCATTTACCTCTATGGCAGATGGGGATTAGCAGCCTTCTAAGCCAGGCTAAGGACTCCACAGTTAAGGGTGTAGTTTGCGCTCATTTATAAGCCCGATTTCACAGCCTATATTTCTCAAAAAAATTCTTTGCGTTTGAATTTCACACACGTTATCTGTGGCCAGAGCAGAATTTTAGCAAAATGTGAGCTGAAAGCAGGAGAGAGGAGGGATGAGAGAGAGGAGAGAGGAGAGAGAGTGTTTCTATTCCAAGAAATGTCTTCTCTGCAAACAGCTTGGCATTTATCACTCTTGGAGAGCAATTCCTGATGGCCAAGGATGAGATCAACCCAAGGCTAAGGGAGAGAGAGAGACATCCTAATCCCACCAATTTCAGGACAGCTGGGTATCTGCTAAGCAAAGCCTGCATTCATGATGATAGGAGAGTAAAACTGGGACCACCAGCAAGAGTTATTGACGTGTTCCTGGATACTAGAGCTCCAAAGGACCAAGCTCATCATTTAGCCCCAAGTCCAGGCCTTCACGGATTTCAGCCAGGGATTCCCGAAGCACAGCCCACCCCTCCCAGCTGGAAGGCCACACATCTTTTAGGAACGAAGACCCTGAATGGTAGAGAAGCCTTCACAGCATCCCAATGGTTAATTCTCTGCACAGCTGATATTTTGCACCCTCTTTCTTGTTTGAATCTATGCTTCACTTCAGCCACTTGACCTCACCCAGTCTCTAGCTGGGATTATTCAGTCTTCCACTGTGAGAAATCTTCCGCCCTTGCAGTGAACTGCAGATGAATATCGGATCGTTTTTTGGTCTTTTTTGTRAAGTGCTTCGAGCTCTTGGAACTTTCTCTCAAAAGCAGATTTTTTAGCCTCTAAATTTTACTTGTGGCTGTTCTCTCTGCCATTTCCAAACTGACTTTTTAAAAGTGGAAGTACTGTAGCTGGGTGCAGTATCCATATGATGGGGGTGAACAAAGAGACAGTTCCTCTTTCTGCTCGTATTCAGGGTTTCCTTGCATAAATATCCTTCTATCCTCAGCCACCAGCTCACATCTCAAGCTCATACTTGTAATTTATAGAATCATAGAATCATTAAGGTTGGAAAAGACCTTTAAGATCATCGAGTCCAACCGTCAACCCATGCCCACTAAACCATGTCCCGAAGCGCCACATCCACATGTTTTTTGAACGCCTCCAGTGTTGGTGACTCCACCACTTCCCTGGGCAGCCTGTTCCAATGCCTGACTACCCTTTCGGTGAAGAAATTTTTCCTAATATCCAATCTAAACCGCCCCTGGCACAACTTGAGGCCATTTCCTCTTGTCCTATTGTTTGTTACTTGGGAGAAGAGACCGACCCCCGCCTCTCTACAGCCTCCTTTCAGGTAGTTGTAGAGAGCCATAAGGTCTCCCCTCAGCCTCCTCTTCTCCAGGCTAAACACCCCCAGCTCCCTCAGCCGCCCCCCATCAGACCTGTGCTCCAGACCCTTCACCAGCCTCGTCGCCCTTCTCTGGACACGTTCCAGCACCTCAATGTCCTCCTTGTAGCGAGGGGCCCAAAACTGAACACAGTATTCGAGGTGCGGCCTCACCAGTGCCGAGTACAGGGGCACGATCACCTCCCTCCGCCTCCTGGCCACACTATTCCTGATACGGGCCAGGATGCCATTGGCCTTCTTGGCCACCTGGGCACATGCCGGCTCATGTTCAGCCRGCCGTCACCCAGCACCCCCAGGTCCTTTTCCGCCGGGCAGCTTTCCAGCCAGTCTCCCCCAAAGAAGATACTTCGGGATCCTTAGCTTTCTTCTGTGTCGTCTTCTTCCAAACAATAGTCCCCACCATGTAAATGTGAGCATCATTTTTGTGTATGTCACTTTGCAATTACCCATACTAAAATGAACACATCATGCTCAGCAAGTCCAATTCACTAACCAGCCCAGCTGACTCCATACAACTGAGTAGTTGCTACCATTTTCTTTTCTAGTGATCCACTGTTTTTTCTCTATATGATACATGAGAAAATAGTCCTGCAGCAATCAACACTCATACCAACACTTGTGGTCATTGATAATTAGGGCATCAAAACAAGGCAGGATCATATCCATCCATGCACCCACTTCTCATGCAGTGAGAAATAGCAAAACATTTCCTCTCTCTCTCTCTACCACAGATGTCTGCCACGCTCCCTTCAGTTCACCCCATCCCAAGCTGGGCACTACCCCATAAGCCATCCTTTATAGAGAAGCCAGCTCCGGCCTCCTTGCCAGAATTTCTGTACCTCCTCCAGTCAGCTCTACTGCCAGCTCCAACAGATACTATCAACACCCTGTACACACCACTCTCTTTCCTCCGAATTCGCCTTTGCATGTATTTGAATTGAATGTAATCTGCCATTTTATGCATAAGCATCATGGGACCCTCTTCAGCTTCTTGCATTCAGCCCTAGATTTGGCTCTCCTGAATCATTTTTTTTCCCTACAAATTTGCCAGCTCACTATTCACAGTCTTCTCTGCACCCTCTATGAATGCACTGATTGGCACGAATACCAGCATACGCTGCCACCAGCACCCACCACGACCGGGAAAATGGGCTCAATAGTCCTGTAAACAGTTATTAATCTAGGGGCCTGCCTCTTCACCCCTTGAAAAATTAGTTTTCTTGTAGGTCACTGATGTGGGAACTCGCTCAAAACATGCCAACCCCCATGTACAAGCATACTAACTGTACATCACTTTGGCCCGCCAGCTTGCTCACACCTTCAGAGAGCTTGGACATGCTTCTGAGCTTTGACTTCCTTCTCTAAGAGCCAAATAAAACTCTTCCCCAATATACTGCATTTATTCAAGCATCCAATAAAATTATTCTACATTGTTGTTTCTAACAACTTGAGGCTGTTTGAACACTAACTCTGGTTCCTGAATCAGTCCAGGACTCCTTTCACTCATTGACATCACACTCCTGCATCCCTCGAAAAATGGTTTAGAAATTAAAGCACAAGCCCGTTAGTTGAACAGCTTCACTATTGCGCTCCTCTGGTACCGTGGGTGACTGCAGTCAGCCTGGGCAATGTATTGATTTGCTCCAAAACCTCTTTGCCAACACTTCAGTTTGAGAGAGTCCCTCAGCCCCGTCTCCCTCTGCACAGCAAATAAAGGAACCTTCCTGGGACGCTGCTGCAGTGAGCAGTAACACGAAGAACTCATTTGCTTCTGCACGATAGCTTTGTTTTCTTCGTGTGTCCTCCCCGCTCCTGATGTGCACACCTCAGGACACAGCTGCCTGGATGTCTTTCTGAAAATTGGCCTAGTAAAAGGACTTTTAACCTCTAAATATATATAGTGTCAGAATACAAATGAGAACAAAATGTTTCTTGAAACAGGGGAAACTCAGACCGGTGTCCCTGCAGAGTGAATTTGTCCTTCAACCTCAGTTTAGCAACTTTGAGTGGCTTCCTGATTTCTAAGAAACTTGAGTCCCTCCTGCAGCTCTGCAAAGGCTCCTTCTTCGCTGTCAAAGCCTGGCTGTGCGTTGGCTCCCCGGTCCCCTCAGTATCTCCTGGTCCCTCACCTCGGAGCACACTCTGCCCACTCTGGTTGTGCCTCCGCTCCCGCGGCCCCACCAGCTGCTCCAGATGTCCCCCCCGACCCGCCACTCACCCCCTGAGACCATGCAGTACATCTGTGACAGGAGAGAACAAGGACTATTGACTCAAGACCTTCACACGGCAGCTTTAAATATCCTCCATGGCAGAGCCAAGGATTTTACTCATTTAGCTGTTCCCTTTAATTTCCTTTTAACTGGCTTCCTCTTTTTATGTCATTTAAAGACCTTTTCAAATTCCTGCTGCTGCAGTCAACCTTTTTGGCTCTTTCCCCTCACAAGGATGTTGAATTTGAGTACATTACAGTCAGTATAAAACAAAAGCATATATTTGATAGTGATATATTGATCCAGGTTCTGTGTATTACTCTGAAATAAATCAAAAGTTACTTCTCCCCTTGTAAGGTCTTTCACTGGTTGCTTCACGGATTGTCATATGTGGTGTCTAAAACTCATTTTCTCCCACAAACAGAAGCAGCTTCTCCAGCCTCAAACTTTGCCCAGTTGTTCAAGGCATTTCCCCGTAATTACAAAAATCTCATTTTCAGTAGCTGAGGATTGCAAAGCTGGATCTATAAAATGTCAATGTTTCATGGATTAAACCATTTTAACCAACAATTTATTTCACTTATTACATACTCAGGCGACTAGTTCCCAGTAACAGAGGAGTTTCTGGAGCTGGTGTTACCTTCCTAAAATGGAGCTTTTGAATTCTGCTCTGAAGTTTGAGAGTTACCAAGGAGAAAGTTCTGTTGCATTTGTCTTCTTCTGTTAATTTTTATGCCAGCTTTTCAAAGAACATTTTATTTTTGACTGTCATTTTGTATTGTTTTGTTTGTAGCTATTTAAATGCATTGTTTTGACATCATGTGCATTTATACTCAATACATCGTTAATTGTGGCAAATTTCATTCCTTTGCAAAAATAATATCCTCCAGAATAAATTCCTACACTATTTGCAACATTTTTTACACCAAAGCTACGCAAACACACTGTTCAAACCCCGATGGAGACTACAGGGGGATCTCAGAGGGGACTCAAAGCTCTGCTGTACCTGTCCTACCAGTGCTTGGAAAAGCAGTTTGCACAACCCACAAAGAGCGAATTGCCAGCCAGGATTTGGAGTCAGTTCAGAGCTGTGCTGCAAGCCAGGAGCTAATAAATGTCACTGAGCCCGCACAGAGTAGATTAAAAATGGCCATTTGGATTTTGGCCATCAGCCTGTGCAGTGCAGCCACGACACCTCTCTGAATTCCTGCTGAACGTGAATGGACTGTGGGAGAAGTTCATTTGTAATTTAAAAATTACCTGAGTGGGTTAACCTGCCTCAGGAAGTCACTCCAACGGTCAGGACCTTATTCCAAATCCTAGCTGTCCTCTGCCAGCTTCCAGCCACTGGATCCTGCTCCAGTTACTGCTGTCCGCCAGACTGGAAGACCTGTTAACAGAGCAGGATTTTTTGCTGAGACATTTAGGTACCRTGGCTAAATAAGTCCTTAATGCTCTTAGAAATTCAGTAGTTAAAGTAGAAAAAGGTTGATACTTCAGTGACCTCCAAGGTCTTCTCTGGTCACTGTGTCTCAGGACAGCACCATCCATCATCTGCTCCTCAACAGCTAATGCTACATTCAGCCTTATTAAAGCATCTATTTAGTTCCAGCTTAGCAAACCACCAGCCCCACCCTCCAACCGTTTTGTCACCTGCACAGCGCATCAGAGACATTTCTGCTTTTTTCTGCTAGGCTTTTGGTAAAAATGTTGAATGTAGCCAGACCACAGTACAGGTCATTCTAAGACTTTGCACTTTGAATAGAGTTTGAAGTCTAGAAGTTACAGAAACAAAGGACAGTGCTGGAAAATCTGAGAGTTAGTTGGATAACGGAGATGTTTAGGGCTTGCTGCTATACAACAGACTATGCAGATGGTAGAAGTTGGGCTGAACCCACCATACAATTTGGGGTTTTGTATTCGCTCCTCACTCCTGTCTTCTCTGCTGCTCTGGGCTCGCTGCAGTCAGCCATGAATAAATCCTGCCTTGATGAAAATTGTTTCAAATGAGATAGCTCTTAAACGTACGAAACACAAGCTCTGGGAGGAATCCCCAAGCATGGTCATCGGATTCTGGTTCCTGACACACAGCAGAGCTGTGATCTGACTCACAGCAACGTGACTCAGGAGTAACTACCAAAGCCTTAACAGAAGCAAATCAAGGACAAGATATTTCTGTACAGAATATTTCTGTAAAATCAGCTTGGTTGCAGGTTAACGAGTTTGATAAAAGCGTGCACTGGTCTGGAACAAGCATTACAAATATCCGGGCAGTATGCAAACGTAGGTGAATTGCCTGGACCTTGATCTTGATATAAAAGGAGTTACAGAAGTCAAAGAAATACCAAAACATCTGCCGGCAAGCTCTGCAGGACAGCTCGAGCAAGCTGCAAAGAGCAGCAGTCAAACACCCAGATGCAATCACATCCCCAGAAGACTCTATCTCCCTGCCCAGACAGCTGCAGAGAAGTGGCAGGCTCACTTCTTTGATGAGAGAGATCAAAATGGCATGAGACGGCAGCAAAGGTGCAATAACAGTGGATGATAGTAAGGGACTTGAACCACCCACATACAAGCACACGGCACAGTGGGACACAGTTCAGAGACAGAGTACCTCCACGTTTGACACACTGCTCTGTGCAATTGCTCACTTGGAGCAAGGAGAGGAGCAGGAAGAAGTGGGGAGGCCATTCTTGACTTAGTTTTTAAGTGGCACACAGGAGCGAATTCATAAAGCAATAGTAGCTGAGATGCTGCATAATAGCAGCCCCAGTCCTGTTCAATTCAGCATTGCACAGGGAAGCCAGGACCAAACAGCAGCGAGTGACACTAAATGGAAGCAAATGCTAAAAATCAGTGTGAGGCTAATTAAGCAAAGCCTAAAGGGGTTTTGAAGAGCAAATCAGTAAAGGTATAAAAACAAACAACAGGGCTGAGCATGTCAAAAAGCCATCAGGAAAACATGGGGCTGTTAGACTGTCAGAGGTTAAAGGAAGCAATTATGGTAGATGAGCATATCGCAGAGATGCTAAATGACGCTCCTCCTTCCATCTTCCACACCTTCCCTGGAGATTTCTATGCCTTTGCAGAGCCTCCAGGGTGATACTATCCATGGCTGGGGCAACAGCAAACACGGGCTAGGAAACATGATCGTTTAAAGGGAAATAGTTATCGAGCCCATTTGATGATTTAAAAGGCTTCATTCTCACTCCATCCTCCAACCCCACTTCCAGAGAGAGTATCCATTGGAGGGACTACAAAGGAAAGGCAGGAGCTTCTGGTCTGATCCTAAAAGTCAGGAGACAGGCGGCAAGACACCAGAAAAGGCCAAATTCAGATAATCAGAGGGGAAAATCTTCTCCAGAGGTGTGATAAGATCGTGGTCAAACAGACTGGATTTTTTAGATCTGGGGCAGGGGAGAAATTATAACTGGCATTGCTAAGGTATTTTGGAAAGTGTTTTAGCTCTATATTCCAGCTGATCCCAGGTGGAAAGTTAACACCGGGGTGGTTTATTCTTCCTCTGTAGCATTAGTATTAGCTGCAGCGAGGACATGGGGCTGGAAGGTTTTCACAGATAATCAGGGCTGGCAGCTCTTAAACTGATGTCAGTGGGAGGTGAGTGAGATCTAGTTGCTTCTGCCCAAGGATGCTATACCTAAGTGGCATAGCTGAAAAAAACAGTCCTGCACCCACAGCCTGTATGCCCGTACCTTGCACAGTCCCTTACACTTGGCTGAAGGATGCTGCCAGGCCACCGCTGGCACATGTGGGAGGGTCTGGAGGACTCGAACAGCCCAGTTCAAGAGAGGCACATGCTCCCAGAGAGCAAGGAGACCCGGAGGCCAACACTGCTTTGAATGTAACGCCCACCTTCGCAGCCCTGCCTTGTCATCACTAACGGAGAACAGAAAGATTTAGGCCGGCAGGGACTCCTGGGGGTCTCTCAGGCAAAGTGGAGCTGAGAAGCACCATCCTTCCTGGACACGGCACAGTGAATCCATGCAGGGGAGCTCAGGTTCCTGGGGGCTCCGGGACGCCTCGGCAGAGGCGGCTGCATGACATCAGCCCCCTCAGCCGTTTGTTGCCGTTTGTTAACACTCCGTCCCCAGGGGTGGCAGATGCTCTGGGGCTGAATCACAGGGATTTGTTGTGGCGAGCGTCGCCTCGGCACCTGCTGCACACTGAATACCTCCTCTTCCTCTGCCTCCGGCTGCCCTGCCCTTCGCTGGCCATCACCTCTCAGGAGCCGCCCACATGACGGAGAGTGTGGGTGCTGCACCCAGAGGCAGGGGACAGCCGTCTGCTGGCAGCCAGGCTCTCTGCAACGCACCTGCCTTGCAGGAGACAGAGAAAGGGTTAATAGCACCGCCTGGAGCTACGAAGCCTCCAGCCTGCGGCAGGGAGAGGGGACAGGCTGGGGGGAGCAGGCTGGGGAGGCGGGGAGCTCAGGGAGGGGGCGAAGGGCTCCGTGCACTGCGATTATCTCCGGTGAGGAAGCCCCACCATGCTGTAGTCTGTGCTGCGACAGGCCGGCAGCGTGCCCTCCCAGCCTCCCTCCTCCTTCGAGGGAACCGCGGCACAGCCCCGAGGCACACAACGCTCCCGCACATCCTCCTCCAGCAAAGACATCTGAGGAGAGGCTGGGGGATCACGAAAGGCCCTAAAAGATCCAGTGTCACCCGAGACCCTCCTCTCCAGAGGAAACTGCCCCCCCCAGACTGCCACGTGCAGTGCCAGGAGCCACCCACACGCTCCCAGGGCGCGACCCAGCGCAGTCCCCTTCCACGAGCCATCCCACGAGACCCTCTCCAGCTTCCCTGCCCCATCTCACCATCCCACCAGAGCCTCGCTCACGCATGAAGCCATGCTCATGCCTCAGAGAGGAGCTGTGCTTGTATTCACTCTGCTCCTGGGGGAAGACCTCGTGTGAACTGCTCTCACATCCCCTGGCTTGCCAGAGCCGTTTTCCAAAGGCAGCCCCTTCTCCAGCTGAAGACCTGGGGAGAGCCTCCAGTGGCTTCACTTGGCCCACGCTGTCCCCAAATCTGCCCCACAGGCCGTGGCTCTGCACCCTGAGCACTGAAGTCACAGCTGGGGCCAGCTGCAGCTCCTCTAAGGTCAGCTGCACGAGGCCATAACACAAGCAGCATCACCTTTAGGGCCATCCAGACACAGGATGAAAATTGAGGCAGAGCAGCAATCTGATCTGACCACCAGAAAGCTGTTCCTCCCACAGCCCCTTCCCACAGAAATTATGACTAACAGAGACATCCCTCTTGCACAGCATTTGTGCAGGAGAGCATCAGGGTGCAGAAAAGCTCAGCATAAAAGCACGTGAGGAGGAGTTTACGCTGACGTGTGAAATTAATGTATGCGTTTGTTTCAGACCTACTAAAGCCAAAAGGGGTTAATTTCTCCTCTAAGGCTGCAGGAGGGAGTCCGAGCTAGAAATGTTTGGGCTGGCATGAGCAAGCGCTTGGGTGTTATCATCSAATGGATGATAACATGGATGGATAACAGTGGATAAAGGAGTTGCCTGGGAGATGCCATGGGAGAGCAAGGGCTGGACGCTGACTTTTAGGGATGGCAGCCAAGGACTGGAACAAATGTAGACTTCACCCCAAATGTGACTCGGCTGCAAGTTTGAGCGAGGACCAGTGGTGAGACCGGGTGGTACGTGGGCTGCTGCAGAGACAGAGAGCAAGTCCTCAACCCTGAGGACCAGAGACAGGCTGAGCCACCTTGAAGAACAAGGACCCCAGCATTTCAGCTGTAGTCCTTCCAACCCCGCAAAGCACTGAGGAGACCGTTCTGTGTCGAGCAAGCTGCAAGCTGTCTGCTCGTCTGTGCTCACCAGGCTGGCCACAGCCTGGATCTAAAGGAAAGCCAAAGCTGGGCCTTCAGCCGCAAGAGCCATGGGAGTTGCTTTACAAACCCACATATGCCGAGCAGGTGGCATAGAGGAGAGCAATCCCAGACCGAGCAGGGCCAACTACCCTAGAGAGCAGCAATACATGGCAGCAGGCAACCCTGCCTGCCGCTGCCTCCATCCCACGGCCAACGCGAGCCGCCCATCGCTCAGCCTGGGGCTCTGCCACGTGCTTCCAGACCCCAGACCCACCTGGAGAGTCACGGTCCAGAGGGTCCCGGCCTGGCAAGCGCACTGGCCCGCCCCGGGGGCACCGTCTGGGTGGCTGTGCTCCCCGCGCGTGGGGCAGAGCCACGGCTGCTGTCCGCGGCCTGCCCCGGGCGGCTTGTGTGGGCTCCGTCGGGGACAGGGCCGGGCCCCGAGGGACTGCCCGGGCCCGCCGAGCCCCGGGGCCGACGCTCTGGTAGGACCCCTCTCGGGGACGGGGCTGCGAGGCGCTCCGCGGCCGGGCCGGCAGCGGGAGCGGGACGTCCCCCAGACCGGCACACCCTCAGGGCGCGACCCCCGTCAGCCCGGCATCGGGACTGGGGGCGACACCCTGACAAACCGCGACTCGGCTCGGACCGGGCCCCCTCAGCACGGGGGCGGGACGGGGACCACGGGAACCACCGGGACCCCCCCGCCGCCGCCCGGCGCCCACCTGCCTCCCGCGGGGAGCCGCGCATCTGGAGCGCACCACCGCGCCGCGGGGCGCGGGGGGGGTCGGCGGCCGGAGCGGGCGTGTTTACACGGGGGCCGAAGGGGGCGGCATCGGCGCGGCCCCCCCGCCGCCGCGGCACGAATGGTCTCTTCCTCGCGCTCTATTTAATCCCCGCCGCTGCCGCACCGCCGGCTCCAGTCCGGAGAGCAGCGCCGCGCCCGGTGCCGCCGCCTGCGCGCTGCGGCTCGGCTCGCCCCGGCCCCGCGGGCACCCGCCGCCACCATGCTGCCCGCCGCCCTCGGCCTCGTGCTGCTCCTCGCCTGCTTCGGCGCCTCCCGGGGAAACCTCTCCCGCGACGGTGAGTGGCGGTACCGGGGCCGGGCGAGCCCCCCGCCATCACCCAGCCCCGAGCGGCGGGGCGCGCCCCTCCCTCCTGCGGCTGGGGGTACCGGCCCCGCGTGGAGGGGGGGGCGAGCGGCGGGGGACCGGAGGGGGGCGGCGGCGCGCGCCGTTATGTGGGTCAGGCGCGGCGGGGCCCGACAGGTGCCGCCGCCCCGCCCCGGCCCCGCCCTTGGGGCACGCCCGCGCCGCCGCCAGCCCCAGGCGGGTGCGGCTGCCGCGGCCCCGGGCGGCTGGCGGGGCTCAAGGTCATGGCGGCGCCGGTGCTGCCCGCCGTGTCCCCCCATCGCCGCGTACCGCCCGGGGCGGGGCTGGGGTCGGGGCGGCGGAAGGTTCCAGACAGGCCCCGGCGGGCGGCGGCGGTGGATCCCGGCCCCTCCCGGCGCTGCCCGTGGGGGGCGCCGGCGGATGGAGACTCCCCAGTGGGGTAGAGCCACCCTCTCCCGGGAGGATGGCGGCAGTCGGTGGTGACCCCCGGGGGGGAGGCAGACCCCGCCGTGGGCGGGGGATGGAGCCCCCGGGGGGCGGTGGTGACCTCCCCAGGGTGGGGACACCCTTCCCCGGGATGGGGTGGGTCCCCGGTTCCCCCCGGCAGAGSAGGAGCCCTTGGTGGGAGCTTCCCGGTTAGAGCCCCCGGCTCCCCGGGGCGGTGGGCTTGGGGAGGAGTGGCCTCTCCCCATCCTGCCGGGATCTTGCCGCTGCCGGGATGTCTGGTGGCATCCCAGCATCTGGTCAGTCCTGGGGTCTGTGTGTGGGAGGCGCGGGGCTCGGCTGGAGCATCAGCCCTTGAGACAAAGGGTGTTTACTGCCGTACACCACAGCGGCGGGCAGCGCGCTGCGGGGCGAGGCAGCTGGTAATGGAGTGCTGCAAAGCAAATGTAATTTTGGTAAGGGCTCGTCAGTGGCAGCACCTTGTTTTCCATAACCATTCAATTGCGGAGTCCTTGCTGGATTGCCAGTGCTCACCGCTAAGGGCCTGTAATTCCTGTCGGGCTGCTGGCAGCTGCATTTGCCATGTCGGGAGTCGCTGGTCATGGTAAAATTGCTGCTGTGTGTGTTTGGATGGGGAGATGCAGCAGCTGTCTGGGGCCCAGCCTCTATCCCTGGTCTGTGCATTGTGTTTTGGGGGGTGTTGCGGAGGCTGGCAGCGGGAGAGGGTCCAATCGCCATCCGAGTCCCTGCCCGTGGCTCACTGGAAGCAGGGAGGTAATTCTGCGTGAGTACGTGGCCCTGGGATCAAGGCTCCCAAGGACTGTTGTGGTGGAGGGAGCGTGGTACAGAGGGTCAGAGGTCTGAACCCAGCACCCTCCTGCCCGTGGCTTGGGCTGCCTGTGCTGGMGCAAGGAGCAAGCCCCTCACCCGCCTTCCCCAGCAGGTGCCTCCCCGGTGGCCTGTCCCTTTGCTGGAGGAGGTCGCTGTCACAGGCAGAGCCGCTCTGGGGCAGGTTGGTGGCCACATTCCCATCCACGAATCCCGGGATTTATTCTGCTTATGGCCATGGTCCTCCCACAAGAGCCTGAAAGAGTCACTTGGGTGTGGGTGATGCTCAGTCCCATGGCGCAGGGATGCCCTGGCGTCCTGTGCATGGCGATGCTCAGCGTGTGGGTCGGAGCCGGGCAGGATGGGGTGGCTGAGCAGCCCAGCAAGTGCTCACATGAGGAGGGGTGGCCATGACCTAAAGTTGTGTGTAGTCCTAGGGCAGGATGCAGCCTGGATGATGACACTGCAAGATTTCTTCCAGGGCTGGCCGCCTGCTGTGGCCCAGCCCTGGCCATGAGTTGCCAGGCTCTCCGTTGTCTGACACAGTGAGACAAATGGACCCCCAGAATGCCTCTGGGAGCAGAGGAGGCGGATGGCTGGAAGATGCTTGAAAAGAAGCTGCTGGCATGTCTTTGTGGTCAGTGCCTTACCCTTGCGCCACTCAGCCATCAGCTCCCAGCATGGTTCTCCAGCTAGGAAAGCCCCTCTGCAGCACTCTTCCCGGGGCAGGGATGGAGTAGCTGTCTCCTCTCCTTGAAGAAACACTCTTCCAGTGCTCTGGATTTCAAAGCTACAACCATGGCGGGGCCCGGCAGAGCCCCTTGAAGCTTCCTGGGCGCTGGAAGTGCTGGTGCTCCACACCGGGGCTGTGTTTGTGCACTTGGCTGGTGTTGTGCTGCTGTTGGCAGATTTCTGAGTGTTTGGGCTGGATGCGTGGTTGTCCTTGCTGTGAGGATTATTCCCCCTGCAGAGTTATTCCACTCTAGAGTTGTGTAACCCTTTTGTTTGCACAGTGCCCTACTGTTGTCCCATGGGAAGCCACAACATGCCAATACCAGACTTCTTGGGGCTGTTTTTCCCTGTGCTCGGTAGCAACCTTATCCTGCTGTGGCATGGGCATTGTGGGCTCTGAGGCAACCCTCGATGTGCAGCACAAGGAGCACCACCATCCTGTGGCAGCAAGGGGGAGGCTGGGCAGCTTCAGTGACACAGCAGGGAGCTGAGCTCAGGTCTCACATCCAGTTACCTCCCACTGTACCAGAGCTGCTCCACTCATTGTGTGTGTTTCTCTTGCTGGGAGAAGCCTCAGTGTTGATGGTCTTAGAGCTGGGTCTGCCTGACCAGGTATAGATGCCACAGTGGAGGGGCCAGGGCTGCTCTGTCTCCTCCTGTAGATGCTGAGGCTGTGCCCACGCCTCCCTGTTGACTGAGGAGAGCCTGGGGACCATCCTGAGATGTCTGAAGCCAAGGCGGGATGAGCTCCCTGCCTGGTGTTTGCAGAGAGGCAGGTTCAGGGGACTATCCCCTTCCTGGAAGGTGGCTTCAGCTTTCTGAAGCTGGTGGAGGTGTCTGCTGGGCCGGGCCAGGCCATGCAGGGGGAGCTTTCTCTGTCTTAGGGAAATGCCCTGAGCTTCCAGCTGGTGTCCTTTATCTAAGAAATCATCCACCCTGCCCTCCTGTGTCGGAACGGTGTCTAGTGGTAGGAGCACAGGGCTCTTACCGTCTCTAGCCCTAGAGCAGATGATGGCTGCAGGTCCTGTAGTCCTGCTCTCTCAAGAGAAGCTTTGGGGAGATGCCAGCACTGGTCCTGAGCCAGATTGCAGGAGGCTGTGTGCAACTTCCAGCCTGTAGCATCGGCCCTGGGCCTGCAAGTGGGAGACCCTGGGGAGGGAGCCCTGGTGTGCAGAAGTGGCATGGTGGAAGCCCAGTTGTTGTGTGAAGCTAACGTAATCCTTTGATTGCTGCTTATGGTAGCGCTTTTACCCAACTAATGTGTGCAAATGCCCTGTTCTCACATGTCATTAGGGCTCACCATATGCTACAAGTCTTTTTCTGTGCCAGCACAAGCCCTTGGCACTAGAGTAGAGGAAGCAGTGACATCCCTGATGAGGCAGTGGTGTGCAGGCATGAGAAGAAAGAATGCGACCTATCTGCATCACTTGATACCTGGATGGCCTGATTTTGGATGACTCTGATCAGCTGCCTGGAGGAAGCGAGCTGTTCTCGTGGTGGCGATGCAGCTGGGATCAGCATGTCAGCTGGAGGAGAGCATCCCTCTGTGAGCAGCCGGGCAGAGGGAGCCGGACGGGGAGCGCAAAAGCCACCACTCAGCGGTCTGGCACAACGCGTTAGGCTCAACAGGCAGTGCTGGATTTTAAGACAATACACGGGATCAAGTGCTGCAGAGCTGCACCACCACCGCATACCCAGACGGTGAGGGGATGTGCTGGCACTGCTGCCGTGGGACAGGAATTTTGCCGCTGTCCTGATAATGCCTTAGGTTTTGGCATGGTCTGCAATGCTGAGGCCAGGGTGTTTGCTGGCAGTATGGCAGCTTGGTCTGCCGGCCAGAGGAGAAATCCCCAACAGACTGGGGTGTTGCTGCTGAAGCACAAGTTCAGTGCCTCCCAAGTGTGGGTACCTTTCCTTCTCTGGAAGGAGATGGAGGGAAGCACCCAACTTGCCCAGGATTCCCTGCTTGTGAGGTCTCCTGCGTGCTAGACGCTGCCTCTTCTCCCTCTCCCTGACGTTCTCACCTCGCCAGGGGTGTTGGAATTGCCGGAGTAACTGGAGGCGTCTACATCTGGGTAGTCACCCTGGTGCTGGCACGGCCAGGCACTTAGCCAGATGGAGGAATCTGCATTAAAGCTAACATTCTTGTTTGTTTTCACTAGGTTGGTTTTAACCTAGTTTTACCCCAATTCAGGGTGTCACGTGACCATTCAGGTCTTCACAGGAGAGGAGCAGCACGAGGGAGAGGGTGGTGCAGGATGTGAACATGTGTCCCAGGTGCCTTTGCTGGTGGAAGTGCCAGTGTGATGGTCTTGGAGCTTGGTGGGCTCTGCTTGTGTGCTGCTGGGCTTGTTCTCCTGGGTCCCATGTGTTTGCTGCTGTGTAAGAGCTGCTGCAGAGCATGGTCTGCTTGTGCAGATGCCTTCTGGGAAGTGCTCTGCTCCCTGTGCTGGCATTTGGCGTGGTAGCCCTGGTGCCCAGCCTTGTCTCCATCTGAACTGCTCTGTGGGCTCCTTTTACAGCCCAGGCAATGGCTTGGCCATGCAGGTCATCTGATGCTGTGTCTGCACAGATTGAATTGCCTCCTTGTTGCTTGGCTCTTCAGTGACTCCATGGGACCTTGAAGGTGATGCCAGGGCTGTAACACCCACATAGTCAGATGTATCTGATCCTCCTCCCCTGAATTACTGGGTCAGCTCGGCTTGAACCATCTGGTCCAGTTCTCTCCCCTCTGCTCTTGGCCAGGCACCTGCAGCCATAATGCGATGCAGCAGAGCCTTCATCATGCAGTGACGGTGAGATGTAAGTGATCTCCCTGGTGCCCCAGCTCCTCTGTCCGCCTGTGAGGGCAGGTGGGGGATGAGGCTCTCCATCCCACTCTGAAAGAGCTCCTGCTTTCACCCAGGGCTGTCTCAGCCCCTCTGCCAATGTCGCAGCCAGCACTGGGCTGGGCTGTGCGGTCGCTGGACTGGCTGGGGGGAAAGGAGAGGAGACAGGCAGGAGTAATGTAGTAGGCAGGATGCAGTAATGCCATGTGTTGTGTTTGGGCAGCCCTGATGATGCCAGAAGCACTAACCCAGACGAGGCTATCTAAAATGAGCAGTCACTAACCAGCGGAGGGAGGTGGAGAAGCTGAGACGCGCAATGAGGGCTGGGCAGGAATGTGCTTAACCATTCCAGTCACCTGCCTGGCGTCACGCTCTGCCTCCGCTGTAATGCGTGCTGAGGGCACAGGGACCAGTGTGCGCACGGGCAGGTGTCGGACGCTGCAGCTTCCACAGCTTGGGGATTGCGGAGGCTCCCCGGTGTCACAGGGATGTGCTCGAGGGCAGCAATGCTTGCCGCGGAGCCAGACAGCAGCATCTTTCCGGTGACCCCAGAGTTTGCCTGTGGCTGTGGAGCAGCAGAGCTGTGAGCTTCCCCTTGTTGCTGCAGGGTCCTGCTCAAGGGGACCTGCCCTTTCCTCAGGTGATGCTCCAGGCAGTGCTCCATCTACAGATGCTCTTCCTCACCTTACAACGCTTCAGACGGTGTATTTACTGGCAAGCCCAATGTGGACCATTAGTTTTTCCAGACCACTGCTTTTGCTGCTGCTTTCAGGCCATCGTTTCCAGAGAAAGTGAGTTCTGACACTTCTGGTCTGAGTGGCCAGCGGCGCAGAGAGCAGCAGGCTTCCTGGGCCATGTGAAACCTGCACAGGAGCTGGGTTCACTTTCTCAGTCTGGAGACAAGCACAGGGCTGACTGTGCCAGAAGACAGGGCTTGTTGGGACTCCATGCACCCTGGGGACCTGTTTTCCAGAGGTGGGATGCATTTGGTGGTGTCTGTCCTGGCGCTGTGCCCAGGGCAGCAACTCCTCGTGCTCTTTTCTGCTGCTGTCAGGCTTGCACTCTGCTCTCCTCCCAGTCTGACGTGCGGTGGAAGCTGTGGGAGATGGGCCCAGTGGTACAGCTGACGGTGCTCCTGCCTTGGCTGTGTGCTGCAGGGCTCTGCTCTTAGCTTGTCTTTAAACACCTTCAGCCCGAGCAGATGAATGCAGTAACAGGTCAGCATCRTGGCACTTTCCTGGGGGGCTCTGTTGTGCCTCGCCACATCTCATCAGCTTTGGTTTCTGGCTTGTTTTTGTCTTCCTGTGATGCTGGGGACTTCATCTCCAAAAGGGACAGACCATGCAACAACAGAGATGACCTGATGGGCCACAGCCAAAGCTGAGAGTGCTCCGTTCTCCCTGGACATCCCCTGGGAGGTGGGGACTCCCTGCTGCAGCTGGGCACAACAGCACATCCACCAGAGTCACCTGAAAGACCAGCGGGATTGAACCTGTATTTTAATCTTTTGAAATTACTCTTCCCTCCTGTCTTTCTGGGAAGTCAGGAGGCGGCGTTAGCGAGGGGTGCCCATCGGCAGGCATGTTGTCCCCTATGAGGGGAGCAGAGCTGCCAGGGTTTCCCCATTTCTTATTTCTGTTATAAATATCCTCTTACACAACCTTGTGTGTTTAATCCTTGGACAGTTGGGAATGACAATTTCTTATGCCAGCTTGGGCAGAGCTCTGCTGCCAGTGTTCCGATACCCGCAAAGCAACACGCGATATACCAGGGCATCCGAAGCAACCATTTGAGACACCTTGCTGGGCAGGCGGGAGATCCTTAAAACAGAATTGTCAAAGCAAAGAGCTTGTTCCCTTGGCAACAGTCATGTTGGAGATTGGCCTTAGGGTAGGAGCTAAAAAACATGCTGAAAAAAGTAGTTATCAGCTGTTCACCCACTGGAGGAGGGTCCTGGGAGAGGGGTCACCCTGCCTGGCTCTGCTCACCGCTGCCCTGCGCTGGAGGGAGGCCTGAGACGGGAGGGTCCGGGTGAGCTTGCTGCTCGTTCACGAGGGAATTAGTGCCCTTCTGGAGGGTCCCAGGAAAGCTCTGACACTGGGGATGGCTGTCACGGTGCTTGGATGATTTGTGGTGGCCCAGAACAGGGCTTTTCCTCCTCATCTCTGTCCTGCCTCCTCTGAGGACTTGCCTGTACTCGGCAGCGTTGCCTGAGCTGGGGTCTTGGCTCTCCCTGGGCAGGCTGCAGCTTTGAGCTTTGGCTGGTGACTTGCGGGTCAGAGTGGCAACAGATCCTCTCAGCCATGGGATTGCCTGTGGCCTTGGAAGGAGGCGATCACTGTGCCTGGCGCCGGGATTCCCTGACGATGCTACTGCCTTTTGCTGAGCTAATTGGCCACCAGACCGGTGTGAATGTGCAAACACTACTGAGCAGAGCCGCCAGCGGCGCCCTGTGTTTGTGCGGCTGCCAAAGCTGCAGGGAGGAGCTGCTGCTGTCATCAGAGGGGTTCCCCAGCTCCCTCGTCCCCCGACCAGCCTGCTCTCATCCCAGCTCTCTGGGGGCTCGTCCGGCCCTGGGGCAACTGGAAGAGCAGTCGATGTCTGGGGGGGACCAAGCTGTGTGCTTTGATAGAGAGCAGAGTCCTGCCGGTGCCAGAGGAGAGGCTGCTTCGCAGCTCCGCTCTGATGCGCGGCAGCAGAGGAAGGCGTGCGGCAAGGACGTACCCCAAGGCATGCAGGAGGGACTCTGTCAGCTTGCTCTAAAAGCATGCTCTAAAAGCAGCCAGCCAGGGCTGGGGGAGGAGGGCATCCTGTGATCTGAGAGCCTTGCCAGCACTTGCAACCAGCCTCTCTTCAGGTGCTTCTCTTGGCTGCTGATTGATTGCTAATTGCTGGCCATGTTTCAGTTGCTTAACCCTGGTCAGGTGTCACAGGCAGCTGTCAGCTTTCACTGTCCCCTTGGGCAGGATCTGTCAGGGAGGTGACCGCATCCCTGGGAGAAGGATGCAGCTCTGCAATTTGCTGGCGGTGCTCGGGGCTGAGTGTTGGTGCCCCTTGGACGAGGACCCTGCTGCTCTTACCTGCAGAAGGCTTGGGGCTGCTGGAGAGCATCGATGGGGTCCTGGAGGCTGTGACCAAAGTCTCCAGCATGGTCTTGGGAGAAGCCCAGCAAAGGCCCAGGGTTCAGAGCAGGCTGTGATGAGGAGCTGGGTCCTCTTGCTTTGCCCCTTCCCAGAGAATGCTCATGTACACGTCTGCTTTCAGAGAAATAATACAGAACTTGGTATTTAGGGTGGGGAGTCGGGGTTTTTCATGTGGGCCACACTTGAAGGCATGAAGCCCCTGCACTCGGCTGACTGCTTCACTTGCAAGGAGCAAGCTCCTGTCACGTTGGGAACTTGGACAGCAGGTCCCCTTGTCGCTCCCCCCATTAACCTCTGGATCTCACACCCCGCATCACAAGCCTCCAAAGCAGAGAGCTTGGCTGTTGCAGAGCCAGCTGTTGAAGAGTGGCATGTCACAGCATCCCTGTCTGTAAGAGATCTGGAGTTCAGAGCAGACTCTTAGGGGTTGTGTGTTTTCCACTTCTAGTGAGCATTTGTGTTAATGTGACAGTCCTTTGTCACCCTGAGATCAAATCCCTTGCTTTGTGGGAAGGATGGGTCAGAGAGGCTGGCTGTTGTGGGCTGGAGGTACAAGGGTGGGAGCTGGTGGAGGGGCCAGAGGGAAGTTTTGGCAGCAGAGGGTGCAAATGGGGATCCTGGATGGATTTGGCCCTGTGAGGATGAGAAAAACCTGGGAAACTTCCTGAAGCGCCTGGATGCCACAGCCCCTGTGGCTTTGCTGTGCTGGGGAGAATCGCTTGCCCAGCCTGAGAGTGGGATACCCTTGCTCGCTGGGAGAGCAGCTGGGTGATGGCACCACGGGGACRTCCCCACTTCTAGTCCTCTCCTAGATCAGCCTGGCTTCTTGCATCCCTCCCACCACCACCTTTTGATCTGAGCCTGCTTCAGCCTGCAGCCTGGCCCTCCATCTGCTCTCTTCACCTCCTGCTGCCCGTATCCTCCTCTTGCTTGTCTGGCACGGAGCTGCCCCATCTTGCTAGCAGCCTCTTGGTGACAGCACTTGGTAAAGCCTTGCAGCCACGAGAGATATCTAAATGCTGCGGGATTGGAAAAGGAGCCGGCCCTGGAGGTGTTGTAGGAGGGCCCTTTGCCCTGCAGCTCCTGGAAGGATTTGTCCTCTGTCTGAGCGCTGGAGTGTGCCGGTGAGCCTGGCTTCCACAGGCAGGCATGCAGGGAAGAGGAGCACAGGGTGGTATTGAGCAGATGCACTGAAACAAGAGCAGGTTTCCCCCTCTAACAAAATCTGGAGCAAGTCAGCTGCCGGTGAGGAGGAGCCTGGAAGTTGGGCTCTGGGTATCCCAGACTGTGGATTCACACGCTGCTCAAATCAGCTTGCAAGCAAGCTTGCACAGCAGATGTCTGAGCCCGCTTGGCCGGGTTTGCAATCCACCCAGTTCAAAACTGCCACCTTGGCCGGGCTGCTCCGGTGTCACCGTGCGGGAAGGATGCCTGCGGCTGGAAAGGGAGCTTTGCAGTTCATGGCTGCTGAGTGAATTATTAAAATACAGTCCTCAGAGAAGAGAGAACTTGCCTTAGAAAATGTCTGTGTCAACAGAGATAAATTGGATCTTTATGATGACGAAACTAGACTAAATAGAGAAGAATGAGGAAAATGACAAGTGTTGGTTTTTGGGCTATGGCTGCGGACTGGAGGCGTTTGAGGGATTTGAGCAGTGGGTGTTTTCTTCTGGGGCTGCTTCTGCCCCAACAGAAATGCTTTCGCAGCCTGGAGGCAGGCTCAGACGGGTGCAGGGTGGACGTGCCCGGCAGAGGCTGGAAGAGGGTCCTGGCAGCTCTGGCTCCTGCCTGCCTCGACCGCGGTTGCTGCTGGAAGTGCCTCCAGCTTTTGGCAGGCCTCGGCAAACGCTCTGCCCTACCGAGRTTGGTGTGGGCAGCAGGGTATCGTCCAGATGCACCGTGAAGGCTGCTGGGCTGCAGTGCTCTTCCCAGGCATCGTTTGCTGTTTCCCTGAGGATGCTCCAGGTGAAATGGCTCCTGGAAGGCAGAAGGCATGCCATGGTATTTTATTGCAAAAGCCCCTGGAGATGCGGTGCTGCAGAGGATTTGGGTGTCTCTGCATGGGAGTGTGCTGGGCTGGAAGCAGCCGAGCTGCAGACCTTTGAGAAGGATCTGTGCTGGAAGGAGACGCGCATGCTGGCAGGTCCTGCTGCTGGGCTCAGGGAGCCAGGAGAGAAGTGTACATCATTTTTCCCCTCATAAATGTGAATGCAGGCCCACTACAAAAGTGCACAGGTTTAATTAACGAAATACTGATTTTTCTACAGTACGGTGCTTTTCACTGTGCCGACTGGGATCCAAAACAAACACGGGCAGCAGCTCTTGGCCAAAATCAGGGGGCCTGGCAAAGCCTTTGCTGTGGTGCTTTGTGGGGTGCCCGAGGTTGCTCTGCCTGTCCCCGGCTCTGAGGCAGTATCGGAGCCTTCAGTATCGCTGCCTGCAGTGGGTCTGGCCTCCTCCGGGAGGGTCCCATGGAGGGAGAGCCGGGTCCTCTGCTTGCCAGGAGACCTCGCTGCTGGCTTGCCATCTGCAAAATAACTTTTCACCCTGTTGCAGGATGACGGCGGGGGCCTGGGGTGGCCCCTGGAGCCCAAGCCAGTGAGGCTTGGGTGGGAGCTGGGAGGTGTAGATCTGAGGGATCTGCTTCCCCCTCCTGGAGAGGAGAGCCTTCAGCATGGGAGGGCTGTTGGCTGTGCAGGCAGCGGGGGTCCTGGGCTGGCTGCGCCTGCCTGAGCCCAGCACGGCGCGGGGAAGGCTGGATTCAAACACTGCATGCTTCTCCTGCTTCGCCTCGTCCCTGCAGAGCAATGCTGGCACCCCCGGGGCTGTGCACTCATCTCCTTTGCCCCGGTGTGAGAGCAGAAGCTGTCCTCCGGTGCAGCCTGGTGCCGAGCCCTGCCAGCGTGCTGGGGCTCGGGCTCGCAGCCTCTCAGACCATGGCGGCAGGGCGGCCCCAGGGCTGCTTTGGCCATCATGCGCTGTCGCGGAGGGAGGGTGAGGGGACTGTGCCAGCCCGGGCTGTCAGGTGGCAGCGGCTCCGCGCTGGCAGCACTCGCTGGCACGGCGAGGGCGGATGCTTCCCTGAGTGTCCGGCACCTGTCCCTGGGCTCGCGGGGGCTGTTTTAACCAGCGTGCCAAGAAGACCTGAAAGCTTTTGCTGCAGCCAGCTTTCCAGAGCATCCTCGCTCTTCTCCCCCTCGTGCCTGCAAGCCCCTGGGATGCTGCCCGGGGCCCCCCAGGGGGCTGGGACCCCTGTGCGACAGGTGCCTGCTTTCTCATAGCAGCACCCCTCGCGATGCCGTTGAAGGGCCGTTGCGGTGTGAGCAGGGTGGCCTAAGCTGCCCTTCATCTTCCTTGGGAACCCCCAGGATCTGAGCAGGAGGTCGCACTGGGCCGTGCTGGGGCTGGAGCTGCTGGAGCTGGGAGCGGTCACGGTGTGCGAGGCATCTTCCTTCTCAGTGTGCCGCTGTCCCCAGCCATGGGGTGGCAGCTTGGCGCCTTGTGCCCCCCCGTCTGCCCTGCCAGAGGGGGTCTTGCCTGTGAGGGTGGCGGTGAGGCTGCGGGGGGACAGGGACGCTGCAGGCCGTGCCTTGCTCCTGGTGGGCTGTGGCAGGAGTGGGAGGGGGTGAAGCTCCCTGTGGTGGGACTCGCTGCTCCTGGGGTCCTGCTGCCCCCTCCTCTCTGGGCCGCACGGCAGCTCCCGCGGCGGCTCTGCCCCTATTCTGTCAAGGGCCAGCGGGTTACAGCCGCGGCGGTTTTTAATTAAATCAAGCCGCACTGGCGCAGGGGCCCAGCCGTGCCCATCTGTTCCTCCAAGCTGTCAGGCGCGCGGCGCGGAGGCGAGCCGAGTATCTAGGTCGTGCCGGAGGGCGCAGTGCGGCGGGCCAGAGGGACTCTGTCGCGGGGGCCGGCGCGGGGCTGTGTCCCCCACCCCGCACGAGCCGCCGGCACGCACCCGCAGGCAGGAGAGCTGGACGCGGCTCTGCAGCTCTCGCAGAAACGTGGTCTCCGGGGCATTGGAGACCCATCTTGGTGGTCCCGGCTGTACAGCTGTGAGCTGGGGAGGGAGAAGGGAGGTTGTCAACAAGGCCAAGCCAGAGCTTCGGTGGGTCTGTGTGGTGCCCTGTGTGTCACCCGGCGTGGGGGTGTGGGTGGCATCGCCTGGCCCCTGCCCTGGGCGAAACACACCTTGCTCTGTTTAATGTCTCYCCACACTAATACCTTAATGAGGCCAGTGCTGTGGCAGGTGATGGTAATTGTGTTAATTAGAGATTGGGTCTGTTCTGTGTGAGTTTTAGACCCTGTCTTCAACTGCATCCGAGTTGGGAGTGTGTTGAGTTTGGACAACAGCAGCTTGCAACAGCCTAATCCCGTAATTACGGTAATAACAGCATAAAGCATCGTTAACCAAATTAAAACAAGCTGACAGACAGATCTCCCCAGTCAGGGGGAGCGGATGGAGAGCCATGGCCTCGATCCCTGGCTGAGTTGCAGACCCCAGCGTGTGACGTGGCAGAGACGTGTCCCCCGCAGTGGAGGGGGGTCCYGCTCACGCTGTGCTGTCCCCAGCATTGGGGGTCCCAGTGACCCTTGCCGGAGCTCCCGCTATACCCAGACCTTGAGCGAGCTGGAGATGCATCAGGGAAGAGCCTGGATTGTGATCAGCAGCTGGGAACAGGCTGTGGAGCAAGGCTCGGGCGCTCCGGGCGGCTGCTGTATGGGGAAGGCTTGATCACCGCCTATGTCTGCCGGGAAGATGAGAACCGGGGGCTCTTCAGCCACCCAGGCAGGAGTGCAGTGACGGCCGAGGGCTGGCCGTCAAACCCAGGCAGGTGGAGAAGAGCAAAACTTCAACAGCATTAGCATTAGTGATGGGGAGTTTCCTGGGCCTGGAGAGAGAGTCTTTACCCTGGGAATATATTTTAATCTGAATTTGATGCATCTTTGGTAATCATGGCTGCTGGGAGTAGGCAGGGAGGGATTCACGCACTTTCCAGCCTGGGCTTTCCTGGAGTTTAACACGAGCCAAGCAGTCCCTGGGAAGGCCAGCAGCCTTGTCCTCCTGTCCTCTTCCAAAACCTCCTCACTCCTTCCTGCTCCCTGCGATAGCTTTGGGGAATTTGCAATGTGAGCAGCAGAAAGTATTTCCCTTCACCATTCTGAGTGGAAAATGGGGAAATTCAGCCAAAGCTGCTTCCACCCCTCTCCTTCCGATAACTGGATCTTCTCCCAGGCAGTGAATATCACGCAGGAAAACAAGCCTGTGAAATCAGGACTGCAGCGCAGGYTGCGTGGGCACACAGGCAGGATCACCCAAGGTTTGGGGGTCCTGAGGCCGAGTCCCTACCTAAACGTGAGTAACTTGGGCTGAGATAGAAGATGATACTTTGTGAAACCCCGTGTCCAGCACATGAGCGAAGTGCAAATAGCAGCAGCATCTGTGTTCCTCCCTCTTGTCCATGTGGCTGCCTGTGGACCCAAGCTGGGAGAGCCTTCTCTCTGTGCAGCTCAGCTCACTGGCACATCAGCTTTCCCAAAATAGCTGTCCTTGGGGCAGGCGGAGGGGGTTATCTGATCCTGTTGCTGCTCTTCTCTGCCCTTGGGCTGCTTGGCAGCGTGGAGCCCTCTGAGGAGCCTGAAGGAAGTGAAGGACGATGTCTTAGCTGAGGAAACGCAGTCTGGGAAGGGATGTGCACAGCCCAGGAGCAATGTGAGCAAGAGAAAATCCCCTTAAGGAATGACATGGAGAGCAGGCCACTGACTGCACCCTACAGGTCACACTCAATGGACCGTGGATGCTTTTGCTGGAGGCAAGGGTGGAGATGGCCAGCGGAGCATCCCATTGCATGGGGTGCTTGGCACAGAGGCACCAGGTGGGAGCCCTGGCTTGCTGGTGCTGCCAGGGCAGTGGAGCAGAGCTTGCTGCCTTCCYGGGCATCTTCAGCCTGTGCCAGTGCCAGGCTCTCCTGCTGCCTCCTGGCATATGCCTGCTCCTGCCTGGATCCGCTCACGCCTGGTAGGCACCAGCTGCCTGTATCTTCCAGCAGCCAGGGGCCGTGCTCAGAGCCAGGCCTGACACTGATGTCTCTGTGCAGGTTGGCATGGAGCTACCTCCTGAGGACAGCAGCGTCCCGGGAGCTGCCATCCCCGTGGGTGCTGCAGGCTGGGCGGCGGGACAGATCCTGYCTGCTGGTCCTTGCTTCTGTGGCTGTAGTGGGGCCACTCCCTGCTGGGGAATGGGATCGCAGTGGGAGACCYGGGTTGACACGTGCCCGTGAGCAGGTCCCTGTTGTCCCCAGGGTGCACAGGACAGCTCCGCTCCAAGCACACTGCCTGTGCGATAGAAACCCCTTGTCCCTGGAGAGGGACACGCACCCACAAGCGTGTGTGTGTGCGCACACACATCCGTRCTCAAGGGCCTGTACAGATGCTCCCAGATACACTCGTGCACACTGGCATACACTCTCGCTGACAGTCTCCCTGGATCCAGCCAGACTTTTGGCAGCACCTGCTCCTCTTCCCTGTGCCCCTCCRTGCTGCCACCCAGAGCAGCTGAGCCAGGGTAACCCAGTCCCCCTACCCCAGTCTGTGTAGCCTGGCCATCCAGGCCTTGGGCTCAGCTGGTGGAAGAAAATGTTTGTCCCAGGCAAGCTGTATTCAGCCCAGCACTGGAGCCTTACTTGTCCCAGGGGTTTTGGGGACACTGCTGTGTTTCTCCCTCCCTTCCCTTGGTTGCCCAGTGATGCTCGTGCACACCTAGGGAGAGGTGATGCTCAGGGCCCCTGCTGACCTCTCCTGTCTGCGTCCAGAGAGCCAGCCCACGACGTCGGATGAGACTGTGGTGGCCGGTGGTACAGTGGTGCTCAAGTGCCAGGTGGAGGATCCCGACGACTCCTCGCTGCAGTGGTCCAACCCTGCCCAGCAGACCCTCTACTTTGGGGAGAAGCGAGGTACGTGCACAGGAACTGGGGATGGGAGAGGGCTGCCTCGGGGAGAGGAGCCAGCTCCAGGACCAGAGCAATGATGGGGCAGAGGGAAAGTGGACCAGAGCCAGTGGTGCCCAGAGGGTGATGTTCCCTCCTGCTCCCCACCTACAGTGATGCCACCGGGCAAAATGTGAGCTAGCGGAGGGGTGCAGTGGTACTGAGCCTGTCACTCACCCTGTTGTCCCTTTTCCCCCAGCCCTGCGAGATAACAGGATCCAGCTGGAGAGGTCCACGCCCAACGAGCTGACCATCAGCATCAGTGATGTGGTGCTGTCGGACGAGGGGGAATATACCTGCTCCATCTTCACCATGCCTGTGCGGACTGCGAAGGCCCTGGTCACTGTGCTGGGTAAGCCGCTGGTGGCAGCCCCCCTGCGTGTTCCTGATCTGCCTGCTACTGCCCTGCCTGCAAGATGCTGTCCATACAGCCGTTCATCTTTGCTACTCCCATATCCCTACCCATTAACTCATCCTTGCCATGTTGAATGACATGTTTCTGCATGTGCGTCTATCTCTGGGTGGCAGCACACGCACAGCTAATAGGCTCTTGTATTTCTTGCCTCCTCCTCTACCAGGAATCCCCCAGAAACCCCAAATCTTCGGCCATGAGCAGCCCATTGATGAGGAGAAGATAGCCCGGCTGACCTGCCGGTCCTCTGGCAGCAAGCCCGCGGCCCAGCTCCGGTGGAAGAAGGGCAACAAGGAGCTGAAGGGTGGGTGCCCAAGCAGTGGRGCTCTGCCCCGAGGGACTGGGGTGGCTGGGGAACACCATGGAGGCAGGTGGGGCACCAGGGGTTGCAGATGTGCCCGGTGCTGGACCACACTGGCATCCTGTGCTACTGCCAATGAAGGGACGGGGACAGGGTGTCCCCTGCTCAACACGCATGTCAGCCTCATGCCTCTGCTGGGGTACTGTGTCCCCACAGATGAGGGCACTGAGGTGGTGGAGGACCCCAACGGAAAGACCTTCACCGTGAGCAGTCGGGTGGAGTTCCGCGTCACCAAGGAGGACAACGAAGCCGAGGTGACCTGCACCGTGGATCACGAGTCCCTGCAGAACTCCGAGAGGTCAACCACGCAGAAGCTGCAGGTCCACTGTACGTGGCGCATGGGGATGATGGGACAGGGCCRCATGGGGAAGGGGACAGGGCTGTGGAGGGATGGGAGAGATGGGGGAGGCCTTAGTATCACCACAGTTCAGCAGACTTCATGCACATGGCCCTACATTTACACATACATACAGCCATCACGTGTACATGCATATAGGCTCACCAACATGCATGCACAGCGGTCCTGTCACACATAGGACGGTGACACTTCCCTTACGCAAGGGAAACCCTTGGTTTCCCCTGCCTGTCCCCTGTGTCCTGCCTGAGGACTCATCTCACTGAGACTTGTCTGTGCCATCCCCTGCTACCTGCCTGCACCATCTCCCGTGTCCTGCTTRTCCCCATTCCCCTTGTCTTGCGCATCACCTGTGATGAGAGGGTGAGGGATGTGGGAGCTGCACTGTGCACCCCCAGAGTGCCGACCCCCACCCCGGTGCACCCTGCCACCCACAGGTGCACTTATGCTGCACCTGTGCACACGCAGAGCTGGGGAGGGGCAGGGTTTCGGGGTGCCATCAGGCCTCTACACAGTGTGGGGCAGGGACAGGCGGTGACCCAACTGTGCCTCTCCTCCTTTTTCAGACAAACCAACAGCAAAGATCGAGCCGCATCCCCAGTACCCGCGGGAAGGCGAGAAGCTCCAGCTGCAGTGTGACGGGCAGGGCAACCCCATGTAAGGCTCCCCCTCACCTTCCTCCTGCTCAGCCCTGCCAGGCCCTGGCCAACTTGTCCTCCCACTGCCAGGCTCCCAAAACCACCACTTTGCCCTCCCCAGAGCTCAGGCAGGGCATCACAGGTAGCGCTGTGTGGGCTCAGGGCCGGGCACTGGCCTTGCATTGGTGCTGGGTAGGGCCAGGCACCCCCCAGAGAACAGGCAAAGCCCCTGTCCTCTTCCTGGAGCARCACCCTGGCTCATCTCTAAATGGGGTATTTCCCTCCTGCTTAAATACTCCCACACCTTCGTTGTYGCTTCCACTGCCCAGCCAGGGACTCCGCTCTGCCCCAGCCCACCCAGGGTGCCGGGGGGGGGGCAGCGGTGCCTCACTGCCATCCCGCTCTGCAGCCCCCAGGAGTTCCTGTGGGAGAAGGAGGGCAGCGACGCGCCCCTGCAGCTGAGCTCCGACAGCGTCCTCATCTTCCCCTTCCTCAACAAGAGCGACAGCGGCACCTATGTCTGCACAGCCACCAGCTCCATGGGCAGCGTCGTGGCCAAGTACAACCTCGACGTCAGCGGTAAGCGGGGCCGCAGGGCACTCGGCGTCACCCAGCTTCTCCCGGCAGCCGCTAGTTGGCACGGCCACATCCATCCTGGCTGCGTCTCCCCGTGAAGGGGTGCAGGGATCCAGGGAGGGCTGTGGTGGGAGTGGGGCTTTGTAGCGCAGGGTGGGTGCGTGCATGCAGCTGGGTCCTGGCGTGCTCGCTGGCAGAGCGCTGCATCCCCAGCTCCTCTGGCCACATCCAGCCCCCCCGTCCTTCCCAGCACTGTATAGGGCTGCTGCCTGGAGCCAAGAAAGGCAGAGAGCAGTTTTGGGGGGTCGGGGCAGGGACACGGCACAGCCCAGGCTGAGCTCAGTCCCTGTTGCCTCCGATGGGGAGTGGGAGAGGGTGAGATCGGGGAACTGCAGGGGCTGCAGGCAGGACTCTGCTGGAGTCTCTGGGACAGGAGGAAAGGCCAGTGCTCCTGAGCCTGTTGCAGGCAGGAAGCCTCTGCGTGTCGCCACCATGAGCCTAAGAGGATTTCCAGACGGCGCCGACCCCTCCAAACCACCAGGTGCCCTGGCAGCCCTGTCCCAAGCTTCTGGAGATGGGCCCCATGGCTTGCCCTGAGCCGCTGGAGCTGCAGGCTTGCATTGCGTCCTGTGTCCCCAGGGCATATCACCACTCAACACCTGTGGAAAGGGGTTCCTCGCGTGGAAAGGGGCAGCACCCACCACCTCCCCCCACGGTGCCATCCCCTCGCCACCTGCCCCTGCCCCGGCTGTGCTCTGCTGCTGTGTTTGCTGTCGTTGTGCCCTGCTATGTCCAAGCGCTGTGTGTCGCGCATGGAGCAGAGCTCTGTGCTGCGGGGGGCTGCGAGCGCTTCTCCAGCCCAGAGAAGCTGGTGCGTGGCTGGTGGCGGTGCTGCTCCTGTGCTCGGCACCCAGCCCCTTGTCTGGCAGCTTTCCCKTGTTGGTAGGAGCCTGTTTCCCTGCGTTTTTGGCCTTGGATTTGGGGTTATTCTCTTCTGCCAAATCTCTTGCCATCTCTCTCCTCTCTACCAGCCTTGGACTTTCCATCTTCCAGCACTCCTACATGTTCCAGCTCTTCACTTTCCCATCCCGTTTCCTTCCTCTCCTGTTTTGGGCACTCTCTGCATCCTTCCCCTCCAACGTGGCTGTGGGTAGCGGGGAATGCATGGCAGCAATGGCACCTCGGGCACCCTGTCCCCCTGAATCCCTCTCCTCTGCCTGCGCAGGATGAGCCCCTAAATATCCAACCCTGTGCTGTCGTTCCTTCGTCACCCCTTGTGTCCCCTGGTCCCACTGGGTGCAGGGTCTGCACAGGGAGCTGATTCCTGAGCCTGGCTGTGAGCACACAGCAGCACCTAGAGCCCTCCACACCCATCCGGAAGCACAGCAGCCCCCAGAGTGCTCAGCACCCATCCATGGGCTCCCAGCAGCATCCAAGGTGCTTGACACCGACCACGAGCACATGGCACCCAGAACACTAGTGTCCCTCACCCACTTGGTGTCACAGCCCCCGGCAGAGGATCTCCACATCTAGGCTTGGTTCCCCTTGTCAAATCCTCCCTCTTTTTCCACAGAGCCACTCAGGTCTCGGGCACTGTCACTGGAGCAGCCGCCTTGCCMGGCTGAGCCCTCGAGCCTGCCTGCTGCAGGGGCCACCTTGCTCAGCAGCGAGGGAGGGCGGGGACGGAGCAGTCCCTGAGGGCGTGCATAGGAAAGCGTAGGTGGCACCTCACGGTGGGTGACACTTTCCAGCCACTGCAGTTCCAGGGCTCCCCCAGGCAGGAGGGTCCCAATGAGGTCCCTCACAGAGGAAGGGGTGACTGGGGGTGCTGGCAGGGAGGACATGGGGGAAGATGTTCACTGCAGTGTGTCCCAGAGGATGGTGGTTAGAAGAGGAGCAGGACCCGTGGCCAAGAAAGGGCTCATGGAAGGAGCCGCTGGGAAGAACAGGTCCCATCAGGCTGGGGGGAGCCGGGTTCCCCTCCAGTGGGCTCTGTCACTCCTCACTGGCACCTCCTGGGGTTGATTCGTGTCCCTGTGTTTTTGTCGTCCTCCCCAGATCTTTCCCAGCTCCCCACCCCACACGTTCACTCCACTCCAGCCCCTCCGCCAGGCCCTTCCCAGCCCATCTCTCATGCTTCCATGGCCACCGCTTCATCCTTCACTCCAGCTCCCATCCAAGGTACCGTAAGCTCCTTTTCTCTCTCTTTACGGACCCACTGCTCCCCAGCCTGGCGGGAGAAGCTCTACAGGAGGATGGTGGCCCAGCCCTGGGCCAGGGACACCCTTTTGCCACGTCCCAGGTGCCCAGCCAGGCTCCAGTCCCTGCACAACTGCTTGTTGGCGTGTGTGGACTCCACAGCCACCATCTCAGCACTTTGGGGTGGTGATACGCAACAGAAAGAACTGAGGCCCCAGAGCCTGGGCTGCATAATGGTCCTTCYAGCTCTTCCTGGCAGGCTGTGGCATCAGCTGCCTGTGAGCTGCAACCTGTGCCTTACGTGCATGTGAGATGTTGTCCCTCCGTCCTGTCACCTCTCCTGTTGTTTTTCCCTCCTCGTCCTGTCTGAACTCCTCCTCTGAACATTTCTGTGGCTCTGTCCCCCCTGAGCTTATGGGGCACAATGAGAGTGGAGTGGAAGGAGGATTTGTCCCTGTGTACCAGGGCCAACACAGGATCCCAGCGCAGACTGCGCTACAAGATGCAGCTGACTTGGGACTGGCCTTGGGGTCCCACCTTCCTTGGGGTGCCATCTCCTCCTGGGGTGCAGTGTGTGGCCATGCCAGCCTGTACATCACCTTCCTGCTGGCACGGCACAGGGGGAGAGCAAGCCAAGCTTGGCTCCGCCATGTGCTCAGCCTTCCCTTTTGGGGCAAAAATCCCACCGTGAAGGATGGGACGGTGGGATCATGGCTGTGCATGAAGGCAGAGGTACCACGGGCTGCACAAAGCGTGTTGCTGGTGCTGCTCCCTGGGGCACATCGCAGGCAGCTGGTCGCAGGGATGGGTTTGCCCATAGCAGCTCTTCTCGGCTGTCTTCTCACCCAGGCAGGGCTCGGCTCCCAGCGCAGCCATCAGGGCTCCTCTCGGCTCACTCCCTGCAGGAGCTGGCACCAATAGCCATTGCTTTCCCCTCCTTGCTTCCCTGCTGCTTTCCCTTTTCTTGCTCCAGCCTCGGCAGCTCTCATCTGCAGCAGGATCGAGCTGATGGCACCAAGCTGAGCAGGATCGGGCCCTTCAAGACACCYGCCTGCAGCCCTGAGCAGTCCATGGGACGAGTAGCAGCCCCTGCCGCACAGCAGGGTCCACAGCGTCTCCTTCTCTCTGTTTTCTTTCCCTTTGTTGTCTGGGCAGATGCCAGCCCGGTGCCCTCAACCTCCAGCACGTACCATGCGGTGATCGGCGGGGTGGTTGCCGTCATTGTCTTCCTCCTGCTCAGTCTTCTCATCGTGTTGGGACACTACCTGATAAGACACAAAGGTACGGGGCAGGGGAGCTGCACGGGGAGGGGGCCACAGAGCCAAGACCCCTGTGCCACGTCGGAGCAGGCAGCGCAGGGCATGCTCCCCCCTCGGTGGGTCTCTGGGAGCAGGGCTACGTCCCCAAAGCCAGCGGGCAGYGTGGGGCAGGGGTGAAGGGAGGCAGCTCCCCATCCTGCAGACCTGCTCTGTGTCCGGAGAAACCCAGCACAGCCAATGGAGCCCTCCTGGGATCGGGRCGTGCTGGCACCGACCCCAGCGTGGAGATGTCCCAGTGAGCCCTTGGAGCTGGGCAGCACCAGGTGGAGGCAGCTCCTACCCCATTTCTCCATCTCTCCTTCATGGCTTGGTACTACCGCCCTGGGACTGCCTTGTGCCACTGTCCTGGTCTGTGCCTGATCCCTCCTCCTCCCTCTCCCTGCCCTGCTTGCCATCCCTCGAGCCCTCTGCCTTCCTCTTCCTTCTTCTCCTCCACCATTTCCATCTCCCCATCCCTGGACTTTTCATCCGCCCGGCAGGTATGTGCATAAGACACGGGGAGACGGTCACATCCAGACATCGGCAAAACCCAGCAGAGGTGATGTGTGAGTAAGAGCCCCCCATCCCTGCTCTCCGAGCACAGCAGAGCTGCTGCCTCTGCCCTTTGCCGTGCCAGCTCTGGGGACAGCCGGGAGCTGGAGCCTCCTTGCAGATGGCAGTTTTGCAGAGAAACCCTCCAGTTTTCTGAGGGGGAACAGGGACAGGGATGTAGGGAGGGGCAGATGTGGGGAGGGCAGGAGACATGCCTGGAAATGCAGACAGGAGCTGCTGCCTGCAAAGGAGGAGGCGGTTGCACCCTCTGGCTGGAGATGGCTGCGAAAGCCTTGAGCAGCCCAGGCAAGGCTCGGTTCCCGGGCAGGGCTTGTCCCAGGGAAACCAGTGACTTTTCCATTTCAGGCCAAACCCAAAGGACTTTCCTCTCACCTCTGCTTTCCAGCCAGCCTCTGGGCTCTGCCACTGGGGCCCCTCCAGGCAGCCCGGCCTCCCCCTGCTTGCGTGGGAGCAGGGTGCCGGCAGGGCCCCCCCGTGACACRGACCCCCCCTCCCCACCCAGGTACCTACCTGACCCACGAGGCCAAGGGGTCGGATGACGCCCCAGACGCTGACACGGCCATCATCAATGCAGAGGGCGGCCAAGCTGGCGGCGACGACAAGAAGGAGTATTTCATCTAGGGGCGTCGGAGAGAGTGCGAAATGGAGCCAACAGACCCCGATGGAAATGGAAACCAGACCACAAACCCCACTCAACCCAACAGATTTTCTCTCGTGCCCGGCATGGGCAGACGGACGGACAGAGGGATGGCAGGACAGAGAGCAGAGAGCGACCGGCCTGAGACATGATGCTTCTTCTTGAACTTGTACAAAACGTTATTACTACGAACACCGAAAGCCCTGGCCCCGTTTGCTTGCTTGCACCTCCATCCCTGCGACCGGCGCTCGCGCAAAACAGACCAACCAGTGAGTGAGCGACTTTCCTTCTTCCTTTGGACCTTTGCTTTGGTTTCGTGGCTGCTCTTTGCTTTGGGCCCTTGGTTGGGATGTTGGGCTGGGGTCGATGTAGCTCTTTCCTTTGTTTCTCTCCATTTTGGTTTCTTTGACATCCAAGGATAAAATCAGCTCCAGGCTCTGTTGCAAGCTCGGGGCAGCTGGGCAGCCCCTCTATCACGAACRCTCACCCCATGCCTCCCACCAAGAGCCGGGACCCACGTTCCCATTGCTCCCCCCAGCCTCGGCTGCTGCGTGATGGCCCCAGCCCCAGCTGGGACAGGGAGCGCAGCTGGCGGGACAGCAGCAGGATGCCAACGGGATGCGTCTCTGCCTCCGAGGTCTTAGCATGCGGCTGGGGTCAAGTGGGGAGGGACGCCGGGCCCCTGCCCTGATTTTATCCTTGGTGGTTCTTGTCGAACAGTGTCCATTCGGGAGGAGAGCTGTCGTTGTGCRGTAGATGTGTGAAGGGGGGGTGAGCTTCCAGGGTGGGAACCGCTGAGGCCCCCAGAGAGACTGGGAGCTGCCGGGCACTGCAGCTCCCCGGTCCCACCCCAGCGGGAGGGGGGAGGGCAGACATTTGGGGGTGAATCCAGAGAAAAAGCCCCAATTTTACAAATTCTCAGATTGGAAATGTCAATTTAAACCATCTATTGAGATGTTTAGTGCAGGAGGCCACCTGTGCTGGGAGCACCGGGCAGAGTCAGGAAAGCCGGTGGGCCTGCGGCCATCGCCACTTCCCTCTTCGCTGGGCTGGCTCTGGGGGCCCCGGAGCCTCTGGAAAGGTATTTTAGACCCTGAGGGTGGCTTCAACCAGAGCCGGCACAGCTGGCGGCACCACTGGAGCTGAGCTGAGCTGGAGACGACCTGCTGCCCCGCGCAAGCAGCCCAGGGTGGCCCGAGGCCTGGGATTTCTCTGGCTGAGGAGATGTGCAGAGAGGGGCTCCACCAGGGTCTGCTTCTTGGAGCTATCTGTCCCTTTTTACTCCACGGTCCCTTCCCAGGGCAGGTGTGAGCTTGGGAAAGGCCATTTCCCCCTCAGCTCCAAGGGCTGCAGCCAGTGGTGCCCAAAATGCCCGGGTTTAGTGTCTCGGTAGTTCGGGGGTCTCCAAGGAGGCTTGGGGGGGCTTGCCTTACCTCCTGCCTGTTTCACTCTCTCTTCCAAGACAAAAACAAGAAGCTTTCCCAACCTCTCCGGCATGTCCCCAGGGTCCACTTGGCCCACCCCATCCACACACCCACAGGATGGGGCTGCAGGGGGCTATGCACACCAGCATCTGCAGGACACCCCACACCCCCCGGGGAGCCAGGCCCTGTCCCTCACCCTTGGGATGAGGTTTTCCAGCTTCCCAGGATCCTAGCATCTCTTGGTCTGGACACAAAGGGTTTGCAGGAGCCGCCCTTCAGCTGGGCACCCCTTCAATTTTGGGTTGGCTGGAGGAGGAGACCCCTTCGGGAAGGAGCAAAAGCCCTCAGTGGTGTGGGCAGCCTCACCTCGGAGGTAGAGGAGGAGCTTGTATTCTCTGCTGTGGGGTACCAAGTGCCCGTGGGGCAGGTTGTGTCCCTCCCATCGAGACCCTGYGAGAACGTGGCACGAGGAGGATGCCTGCGGGGAAGCCATCGCAGAGCCAGCAGGGCTGGAAGGGGGCTGGGGCCAAGCAGATGAGGAAGAAGAGGCATGGCTCGGTGGCAGGCACAGGGTGTGAATTAGCGATGCATTTGTGGCATGTGCACAGATGTGACTAAGTTCACTGTGGCTAAATCATGTGTCAGGAGCACGCAGGCAGCAGGGTGTTAGCACCTCGAGAGAGAAGTGCACGAAGCCTTCGTGATACATGGCAAAGAAAACCTGTGGTTTTCTTGATGTTGTTCCTCCTTTCCCATCTCTTTGGAGGAGGAYGTTGGCCTGGAATCCCAACGGTAGCTCCGAGCTCGTTTCAAGGGATGCAACCGTTGCTGCTGGAGATAACACTGCAGGTGTCGATGCTGTTAACTACTCCACTGCACACTGAGCATGTATGAATGTGCAACCTGACGCTTTGCTGAAGATCTTTAACATCCACTATTGAATAGACTTAATTCCTTCAAATAAAAATGCAAGGACATGTTTTCAAGTACAATTTAATCTCATTTTAAGTCTACGTGCTGTAGATGGTTACAAAGAAAGCCCCAACATGGGGGTCTGGGAGGGAAGGGGGTTAACTGGTCCCTAGGGAAAGGGAGGTGGGAGCTGCGGTCGGACAGGGAGATTTGTGCCCCTTCGAGGCAGCGTGGGCACGGCCGCGGACAGTTTCTCCCCAGCGCCACTGCTCCAGAGCTGCTTCAAGGGCTGGTACCGGTGGTCGCCCCTTTGCCCTCATGAGAGAATTCTGGATTTGGCCTTTTTGARATGCCGCATGGTATGGGACGTGGCAGGATGCAGCACGGGGAGGACCGGGCACGGGCAGGGCATCGGGGCAGGAACTGCTGCTTGTGGCAGATATCAGCAAAAGATGGGCTGGGTCTCACCCCGTGTGGGCCTGTTGTCCTGCTACAGCYACGGCGAGAGGCTGAGCTATGGCCCCAGGCGCAGGTCCTGGGAGTGGTAGGAGCATGAACGTGAGGCTGCGTCTGCGAGCAAGAGCCAAAGGGCTGTGGTAGATGCAAGGGAGCAGTAAGACCCACTGCTACAGAGGGCGATGGAGACTCTGTGTCACGTGTGAGCGGTGACAGATACACCAGGTCACACGTCTGAAGAGGGAGATGCCATAGGATGAGCGTGAGGGGTAATAGGGACACCGTCATGAGACTGCGATGGGGCGTGTCATGGTGTGAGAGAGTGCGGTGATGGTGCGCCCACCACGCTGCCTGTGGAAGGTGTGATGGGACACACCATGTCATGAGCGCGATGGAGAAACCACTTTGTGAGTTTGAGGCCCTGATGAATGATGAATAGATCGTGTCATGGGTGTGAGGTGTGGTGGGAAACGCTGTTTTGGGAGCCCAGGGTCATGGTGGGGTACACCGTATGTTGAGTTTTTTGGGGTGATGAATACACCGTGTCACAGGTGTGCAGAGGAACAGGTACACAGCCATGAGTGCTGGCACGATGGGTGTCCGTCGGGAGCTGCACCACACCATGAGTGTGTTAGGGTGACGTGAGGCGGGGGTGATGGGCTACACCCTGTGTTGGGTCTGGGGCACGTCCTGTTGTATGTGTCTGCGGCGCTGTGGTACACCGGGTCAGGGCTGTCAAGGAGGGTTGGGTACACTATGTCGTAAGTACAAGAGGTGATGTGGGTTGTGTGAAGGGGTGAGAAGCTACACCTTGATGCTAGCATGGGGATGACACCACACACCGTCAGCGGCGCGGGGAGGCGGCGGGGTACACGGTGTCACTGATGTGGCTGATGGTGGATGCGCCGCACTGTGGAGGGAAGAAGCGAGGGGGCAGGCGGTGCTGCTGGGGCGGTGACGTGAGGGACACACTGTCACGGGGGAGAGAGGACACCAAGGTTCCTGTCCCTCCCTGCCGGCACCCGGCAAAGCTGGGTGGTGTCACCATGTGGCTGGGAGAGCCCAGGGCACCAGCCACCTCCCTGGGCTTCAGTGGCCCCTTTGGGAGCGGGGAGTCCTCGCTGGCCACGCGGACAAGGGACCTCCAGTCCTGTGTCCACCCTGTGCCACCGTGGTCACCCGTGCTGGGCCCGGGGCATCTGAACCGGGACGCGGCCAGGACTGGCGCTGGGGGAGCGAGGAGGATTCGGGACCCTGTGGCCCTTGTTTGCGGCCAGGCCCGTTCACTCCTGCTCACTGGCCCCAGCAAGGCTCCGTCCGCTTCCCAGCCGGCACTGAACTCTCAATAGACACGAAAGCCATATTTGTAGGGAGCTCTGGAGATGCCGTGGGGTGGCAGCGGGGCAGGGCAGAGGACGGTCTGTGTTGTTGTGCTGTGTTCTTGTATGTACATAAAAGGGAGACAACGAACGTCGATGTGACTTTATAACCTTTCTAATATCCTGTGCTAATCTTGGAAAATAATCCTATAAATATATCTGGATTACACACGTTACCTGCCTGTGCGTCTCTGCTTCTGCCTGCGCGTGCCGGACGCTGCTGRGGCCTGGGAGGTGTCGTGGCTGTGACCCCCCCTGGGGTGAGGGGGAGCCGGAGGCACCGAGGCCAGGGGAGGGGGCAGAGCTCAGCCTGGGGGGGGACACGGCTCACCCCAGTGCACAGTATGGGAGGGATGCCGCTGAGCCCATCACACAGTCCGCAGAGGCGTAGCTCAGCTCCCCCTCAAGCCCCTTCAGCCCCCCAAACCACAGTCTTCATCAGCTGCCTGTCCCCAGACGCCCTGTGCAGACCCCCAGTCCTTTCACCCCCAAATCCCCCCACCTAGTCCCCCAGACCCCCACCACAGACTCCCAGCCCCTGACCCTCAGCTCCTCCCAAATTACCAGCCCCCCCAAATGACAGTAACCCTCAGTCCCAACCCCCTGAGCCCCCCCCCAGCCCCACCACCCTCCAGGGATGCTCCCACCAGGCATGAGGGCCACCAAGTGCCACCGGACCCTGCTGGTCCCCCGCCAGGCTGGGCTTGCTGCTCGCTGCAGCCCAGGGAGCCCATGACTCAGCCCCGGTGCCACAGGGTGACGCYGCTGGAACCGGCCTCCCAGCGGGGCATCCCGAGGAAGAGCTGCGGATTTCCTTGCTGTACAGGAGCTGGAAAGCACCATGTGCCCGAGCTGCGCCACTGCGGGGTCCCCTTGGCAGCCACCCGCATCCTGCACCTGCAACACCCACCCTATGCCCCGGAGCTGGGCTTGCACGCYGCCAGCATCCCTGGGATGAAACTCCGCACACGCCTGAGTCCAGGCCGGCAATAGGAGCAGCCACAGAGCCAGGGCGTCTGTAAATACAATTCCTAATTAATTTGAGGTGTTCTGCCAAGAAGTGATCGTTTCCTGCTCGAGAAATTACAGGCTTGTGCTGGCGGCTCACCGGCTTTACTGGTAGTGGTGGCCCGCCTATTTCCTTCAGGCCCTGGCAAAGGGGATTGCCAGGCCAGGAGGGCTGCTATTAGCAAGGCAGCTCTTATCTTGTTGCCACAGTCCTTCACCTCCCTTCGAGCAGGAGGAGTGGAGCCCGAGGGAGAGCAAACGGAGCAGGCACCGCTGTGCAACGCGGCTCTCGGAGAGCGTGCACTTCTGTGCGTGGCACCCATCGGAGAGCATGCACCCCTGAGCGTGCAACCCTGAGTGTGCACTACTGGGCACAGCGCCCTGCAGTGAGCACGCGTGGTTGGTTGCCACGCACAGCACCCGTTGGAGACCTCGAACACAGAGGAGCAGGTGCCATCCTGGGACAAACATCATGGGCAACTGCATCCCGGTGGTGAGTGCCTCTCCCCTGCCCTACCACTTCTCCCAGCGATTTCCCATGCATGGTGGTGAGCAGGGCCACTGCTCGCAGCGGGTACTGCCGGCACACACTCACTTGCAGATGACTCGATGGGGTTTGCACCCACCTGCTGTGGGGTTTGCACCCACCCACTGGGGGTCTGCAACTCTCCTTTGAGGCTGTAAGAAAATTTGTGCTTTCATGCACAGCGGGACCAGCCCAGGACAGTCACACACCCCTGAGGTATCAGCTGCAGGCGGCTTCCCCTCTCCCTGCAGCGTGTCCCTCCCTGATAAATCGCCCTGCTCAGCCTGCGCCAGCGCTATACCTGAATCCACCAGCACCAGTGAGGCAGGAGCTCCATGGCGGGGAGCAGCAGCCCATCGGAGGGGATGTCTCGAGCGATGCCATGGAATGTGGGCACCTGCGATCAGCCAGGTACATCCCTGCCTGACGCCCACTGGTCTCATTCGCAGGGCCCCGGCATCCTGGAGAGCAAAAACTCCCTGGACCTGCTGGAGATCATGGGCAATTTCTCCTACGATGACAGCAACGTGACCTTCCTGGACTACGACGCCGCGCCCTGCCACAACCAGTACTGTCCCCTCTTCCAGCGTGTGGCCCCCACCTTCCTGGCCGTCACCTGTGCCATGGCTGCCCTGGGCACTGGGGTGCTGCTGGTGGCACTGGCCAAGTGGCCCCATGCCTGGGGCTGGCCCCAGAGCCGAGCGCTGGTGGCCCAGCTGGCGGTGGGGACGGGTCTCTTCGCCACCCTGCTGCCGCCGGTGGCGGTGGGCATCTGGCAGGGCTGGCGGCTGGGCACCGGGCTGTGCAGGCTCACCCACCTGCTGTGGCACTGGAGTCTCTTCGCGCAGGGGCTGCTGGTGGGCAGCGGCTCCTGCAGCACCGCCTGGTGCCGCTGGGACCCCCGGAGCCGGCGGCTAGCCGTGGCCGTGTGGGCTGGGGCACTGCTGCTGGCAACGCCAGCAGCTCTTGCCAGCGGCACAGTGGCAGCCCCGGAGACGAGCTGCATCCGCCGGAGCGTGGACATCCTCTCCCCAGCGTACCTGCTGCACCTCACCCTCTGCCTCTGTCTCTTCCTGCTGCTGCCAGCAGTGCTGCTGGCGGCCACGCTGGCTGTGCCGCAGCTGAGGGCGGGCTGGGAGCCAGGCGTCGGCGTGAGCTGGCTCTTCTTTGGGCTCTGGGTGCCTTATGGTGTGGGGCTGGCCGTGGATTTCCTCCTGCACGCCCAGCTGCTGCAGCCCACCTGTGGCACCTTYGAGCACTTTGACTACGTGCTGGGGCTGAGCGAGGGGCTGGGGGTGCTGCACTGCTGCCTGGGRCCTGCAGCACTGCTCGCCACCCGGCTCTGCCGCCCCGGGGCAGGTGCCAGCAGCAGCTGCTGAGCTCCTGATGCTGCAGCCGAGGGGATCACACCTGCCTCTGCCCCCCGGCCCCCAGCACTGTCCCCTCTCCCCACAGTGTCCCCACCAGCCCTGCAGCTTTTTCTCCCAGGCAACGCTCCCTCAGGACCCAGGGGAGGGCAACGTGGGCCCATCATGTGCCAGGCTTGGTGCCTCTCCCCCCTCCATCCCCTTCTTGGCGTCTCAGCTCCACTGTTTGGGGGACACCCCTATTTGCTCAGTGGCGATAGCCTAGCATCCCCCCAAGCCCCCGGGGGGTTGTCAGACCCAGGCTCCTGAACGCCCATGGGGATCCCCGAGGCTCAGCCCCAGACCCTCCAGCTCCATGGGGAGATTTCGGCAGGCAGAAAGGGCAGTAGCGATGTGAATCGACAGGGGATTTTTCACTCCCTCCTGACAAGCCAAGTGTCACATCCGAGATCAGTCAGTGGGAATTTTATGCAATATATATGTCTGTCAGAGCTGCTCGCCAAGTTTGGTTAATGGCAGGGGCTGGGAGGTGCRGGGGAGCACGGGGGTGACATCCATCACCTCTGGCCAGGCTCCTGCGGGCCGAGGGATGGGAAGCAGGAGGCGTGTGCTCCTCGTGCCTCCACATTAGCAGGAGAAGTTCTGCAGTCTATTAGCGGGAAGTGGGGTGATTTATATCCAGTGCTGGAGCCATCTGAGCCATGTCCACGAGGGACGGCTGTGTATGGTCACAAGGCACACATGATGCAAAATGGGTGTGGATGGAGAGCTGGGGGGGGCGCAATGGAGGGGAGCGAGCCTGCAGCCGGGACCTGCCCGCGGCGGGATCCAGGACCTGGCACAGCAACACACAAGGAGCTGCCCCAGCTGCGCCAAACCCTGTGGGACTTGGGGGCTTGTCCCGTGGGAACAAGCCCATATCATCTCCAAAAAGGGGGTGGTCACCCACAGATGAGAGCATCCTGCTGTTGCCCTGCCACCCGCCCCCCCCAGCATACCTGTGCAACAGCCCCACATCCCCAGCCCAGACCCCCTGCCCAGCAGCCAGCCCAGCACCGTCATTACAGAGCCCGGAGCGGACAAAATCCACCCCCTTCCCAACCAGGCTGCACCCGGGCAGGGGGCACAGCGCGCTGAGTGCCAGCCTCGTCTGCTCGCAGGACACACGGACGTGCTCAGAGGACGCCGGACCCTTGACCACTCGGCTTTGCTGYGGTTTCTTCTGCCACCTGGTGCCCACGGCTCCGGCTTGGGGCTCTGTCCCTTTGGCCAGGACGGGGCGAGCAGAGCCCTGGGACATGTCTGAGAGCTGTGGGTCAGGGCAAGGGGGCTGGGGGCAGCTTCCCCTGTGCCTTTCGGACAAGCTGGGCTCAAACCAGGTCGCCACAGGGGTTTGCCCGGGGGGGTGAGATGAGAGGACCGAGGTGAAGCCATGAGGCTGGGGTGTCCCCGCTGCCCGTGTGGGCACGTGCCTGGGCCACAACTCCAAGGACAGCCCCATGCAGGCGGGTGACCTAGGGTCTTGTGGCACGGCCGCGTGACGGCATGAAATCGCTCCTTCTGGGCATGCCAGGCTGCTGGGGACGGGATTGGGGGGGACGCAGCTCCCCTCCCACCCTCCGGCCCATAAACTCAGCGGGCGGCAGCCCTGCGCCACGGCAGCTCCTCTCCCAGCACCGACAGCAGTGCCCGGGACCATGGGCCAGCTGCAGCTCTGGCTTGCCGTCCTGGCCGGGCTCTCGGGGATCGTGGCCCAGGAAGGTAGGGGCAACAGGGCAGGGGAGGTCCAGGGGGGACGTGGCAGCAGCTCTCGGAGCCCTCTGCTTCATGCCAGAGCCCGGTCAGCGGGGCTGGAGGATGCTGGAACAAGGCTGGGGTCAGCAGAGGGAACGTCAGGGATGCAGAGTCTCCCGGGGGGGATGGAGGAAGGCTCAGAGGCAGTCAGAGGGGGCTGCAGGATACCCCAACCTCCTGCCGCATCCCCTTTCTCATCCCCCAGACCTGTACCGAAAGGTGTTCGTCTTCCAGAAGGACCCCAGCGACGCCTACGTGGTGCTGAGGACCAAGCTCGAGCGGCCGCTGCAGAACTTCACCGTGTGCCTGCGGTCCTACACCGACCTGACCCGGCCCCACAGCCTTTTCTCCTACGCCACGAAGGCGCAGGACAACGAGATCCTCCTCTTCAAGCCCAAGCCCAGCGAGTACCGGCTCTACGTGGGGGGCAGGTTTGTCACCTTCCGCGTCCCCGAAGGCCGCGGGGACTGGGAGCACGTCTGTGCTAGCTGGGAGTCGGACACCGGCATCACTGAGTTTTGGCTCAACGGAAAGCCCTGGCCCCGCAAGGGGCTGCAGAGGGGCTACACGGTGGGGGCGGAGGCGGCCATCCTGCTGGGGCAGGAGCAGGACACCTTCGGGGGCGGTTTCGACGTCTACAACTCCTTCTCRGGTGAGCTGGCTGACGTCTACCTGTGGGACGTGGGGCTGTCCCCAGACAAGATGCGAGCCGCCTACCAGTCCCTGCGCCTGCCGCCCGCTGTCCTGGCCTGGAAGAGCCTGAGCTACGAGGTGAAAGGCGATGTGGTGGTGAAACCCCGGCTCCGGGAGGCACTGGGGCTGTGAGCGCCAGCCGGGTCCGGGGCTGGGGCAGCCTCAGTCCCCACTCTCCCCTCCCTGTCCCCATCACCCCTTCGCTTCTACAACCCGCCAAGAAGGTGCCGTCTGCATGCCCCARCCAGGGAGCTCCAGTCGGGACGGGACTCGGACGGAGCTGGGAAGGACTGGGGGCACCACTCAGCCTGGCAGGGTCCTCCCCCCGAGAGCCAGCACCCACCACCGACCCGTCACCGACGCCTGGGGCCCCCTTTCCCTTCCCCACAGCCCCCTCCGAGCTGCCCCGCGGCCAGCTCCCACGTGGGCAGGACACGGATCCAGCAGCTCCAGTGCTGTGCAACCACACACGCAATGGCAGAAGTGATTAGGGATGAGCAGGCAGGGGCTCGGCACAAGCCCTTGGGGACGCGGGACCTGTCCCCAATGCCTGTCCCCCATACACACCTGCTGTCCCTGGGCTCCCTGACAGMCCGCTGGGTCTGCAGGCTCCTGGGCAGGCAAACCAGCCCCGGGCCCCTCACCAGATTGCCAAACAGCCCTGTGGGTCAGTGCCTCCGGGCACCTGGGGACAAAGGTCATGGGCAACCGTCACCGCTGCGTAGCCATGCTTACCCTGGCACAGACCCTGAGCAGCCCCAGGGCTGTGGCACGTGGCTCTGCTGTTGCCCCTCACCATGGAGGTGCCGGCGGCCAGGCTCGGCAGTGCCATGGGGCAGCTGTGGCTCTGCCTCCTCACCCTCACAGTGCTTTTTGGCCGCGCTGCCCCGCGAGGTAGGGGTGGAGGGGCTGCACCGGGGCCCCCTCCGGGTCCCATGGGGAGAGCGGGAGGTGCAGTGGGGAGCAGTGGGGAGCAGCGGGTGCAGTGGGTGTAGGGGGACATACTGCAATGGTGGCAGTGGGGAGCAGTGGGGCACCCTGAGCACTGCAGAGGGGTGCAGTGGGTACAGTGAGGGGTGCAGTGGGTGCAGGAGGAGGTGTGGGGGTCACACAGTAGCCGTGCAGTGGAGGAGGCACATGGAGCTCTGCAGAGGGGTGCAGTGGGCACAGCGCACTGGGAGCGCAGGGGGGTGCAGCAGGGGTGGGAGAAGGAGATGTGATGACAGCGTAGCAATAGCCAAAAGGGGCACCCTGAGTGCTGCAGTGGGGACAGCAGTGGGGGACGGCAGGGACACAACACCAGGCACCAGGAAGAGTGCTGCAGGGCTGCGGYGGGGGTGGTGGTGGGGACACAGGACTCCCACAGGCTGGTGCAGCCAGGCCCCACAGGTGGGGACAGGGAGACCCCCCTGCTCAGCCTGGCCCTTCCCTCTGGGTGCTGCAGAAAAAGTGACTGCCCAGATCCAGGCTCACCTACCGGCACCCACGTTGTACCACCAGCTGATGCTGTCCTGCGAGGTCATGGCAGACCCCGGGTAAGATGCTCCCCACTCTCCCGCAGCCTCTGGCACAGCACCAGCGTGGAGCAGGCAGCTCCAGCATCACCGGCCCTGTGGGCAGCAGGAGAAGAAGGGGCTGGGGAGGGAGCACTGTGGTCCCTCTGTGTCTCCCCACCCCATGGCATGGCCACCCGGGGGTGTCCACCCACCTGAGTGACACCCGGCCCAGCTCAGCCCCCAGGAGTTCCTGTGGGAGAAGGAAGGAAGTCATGACCCCCTGCAGAAAGGCCCTGACAGTGTCCTCCTCTTCCCCTCCTTCAACAAGACCCACTTGGGCACCTACGTCTGCATGGCCACCAGCTCCCTGGGCACTGCCGTGGCCACCTACAACCTGTGGATAAACGGTAGGGAGGGGACCAAGGGGATGGCTGGAGACAAGAGCTCTTCCCCTCCTTCCCACAGCTCGTCTTTACCACCCCGTGCCCGTGCCACCCCGTATCACAGCCCACGAGTGGCTGGTGTTGGTGGTGGAAGCCACCTCTGGGTCTGATGCTGGAGGCCATCTCCAGGTTGGTGGTGGCTTCCTTGCTGGCACGCTGCAGCCCTGTTTCCCACTGGGGGACTTGGCCGGATGCCTTCACCATGGCAGGAGCAGCCACCTCTTTCTCGCCTCTCCCAGACCTGGTGTACAAAGTGTTTGTGTTTCCCCAAAAGACCAAAGACCCCCATGTGCTGGTGAGGGTGGAGCCAGAGCAGCCGCTGCAGAACTTCACCATGTGCCTGCGGTCCTACACTGACCTGACCCGCCCCCACAGCGTCTTCTCCTACACCACCAAGGCGCAGGACGAGATCCTCCTCTTCAAGCCCAAGCCCAGGGAGTACCGGCTCTACGTGGGGGGCAAGTTTGTCACCTTCCCCATCTTCAAGAGCATCGCGGCGAGCAAGCACATCTGCGCCAGCTGGGAGTCCACCACCAGCATCGTGGGCTTTTGGCTCAACGGGAAGCCCTGGCCCCGCAAGGGGCTGCAGAGGGGCTACACAGTGGGGACAGAGGTGGCCATCCTGCTGGGGCAGGAGCAGAACACCTTTGGGGGCAGCTTGGACACCCAGCAGTCCTTCGTGGGGGAAATCTCATCTGTGTACATGTGGGACACGGGGATCTCCACCTCAGGGGTGGTGGCAGCCAGGTACAACAGCCCCAACGAAGCCCCCCTCTTTGGCTGGAGAAACTTCCCTACAAGATCATGGGCGAGGTGTACCTGAAGCCCTGACACCCAGTGCATGGTGCGGGGCTAGTGCACTCCTGCGCTCTCACTCGTGGTGGCCGGCAAGCGATGGGCGAGCTGTGATTGCCATGGGGGCCGTATGTCCCCCCTTCCCTGCTGTGTAACACCTCCCAAAGCCACCTGGCATCACATAAATAATGTGTTTGAAAAGCAGCGATGGTCTTTGCCAGGCAAATTGAAGCCCACCGAAGCTCAGCGTGACTCWGGTAATTAATTTGGGCTCAGAAAACTTGTTAGGGCGAGGGTCGGCGGGAGAGGAGGAAGGGGGACGAGCTGCTGCCAGCCCAGGCGTCCCGCTCCCGTCCCAGGGACACCAGGGACACAACGGCTGGGGACGAGTTGGGGGACAGAGAGGGGGCACTCCCTTGCCCAGAGCTGGGGGACGTACACTCCTGCCAGCCCCCAGGCATGGAGGGGGGTCGGGGCCGGCAGGACCAGCCCCGAGGCAGCCCTGTGTCCCAGAGCCCCCAGGGCGGTGCAGTCCCGGTGCCCCGGCGGGTGCAGTCCCGGAGCCCCCAGGGCGCTGCAGTCCCGGTGCCCTGGGAGGTGCAGTCCCGGTGCCCCGGCGGGTGCAGTCCCGGAGCCCCTGGGGGTGCCGTCCCGGAGCCCCGGGGGGTGCAGTCCCGGAGGCCCTGGGGGTGCAGTCCCGGTGCCCCGGTGGGTGCACTCCCGGAGCCCCGGCGGGTGCAGTCCCGGAGCCCCTGGGGGTGCCGTCCCGGAGCCCCGGGGGGTGCAGTCCCGGTGCTCCTGGGGGTGCTGTCCCGGAGCCCCGTGGGCGCAGCGCCGTGTCCCGGCGGCCGGCGCGGCCCCGCCGCTGACGGACGGTCCCTGCCCGCCCGCGCCGCCGCCCTTTGCAGACGCTCCC
>JASVER010000243.1:221573-238169 GCA_030449065.1 Oceanodroma leucorhoa | reverse complement strand
CGGGGCAGGCGGGGCCGGCGCGGGGCCCCGCTCGCGGCAGGCCGCGGGGGCCGGGCCGGGCGGTGCGGGGCTGCCGGGAGGAGGCGGGCCTGGTCGGGGTGACGGGCCCGCGGATCTCGGGTGGCCTGAACTGGGGGTCCTGGAGGCCTGGCCACGTTCGCGGGGGAGAGGTACTGGGGGCCTGGGGGCCTGGACTGGGGGTGTCACGGGCCTGGCCAGGGGTGCTGACCTGGGGGTCCTGGGGGGTCTGGCCATGATCTCCTGGGGGCCTGGCAGGGATTTCTGGGGGGGTCTGAACTGGGGGGCCCCGGGGGTCCTGGCCCGGCCGCGGTCCCCAGAGCAGCCCTGTCCCCAGGGAGCGTGGCAGCACAGGCCCACAGTGCCGGTCCCCGCAGGCAATGGGGGCGTCTGAGCCCCCCAACTTCTCGTGGGTGGCAGAGGGGCGGCTGGCGGGCCTGGCCATGCCGCGGGAGCCGGGGCACTACCGGTTCCTGCTGGGCCAGGGCGTGCGGCACCTGGTGTCGCTGTCGGAGCGGGCGCCCCCGCACCACGGCTGCTGCCCCGCCGTCCGGCTCCACCGGCTCTGCGTGCCCGACTTCAGCCCCCCGACGCCCGGGCAGATCCAGAGCTTCCTGCAGCTGGTGGAGGAGGCCAACGCCCGCGGGGAGGTATGGTGGGGGGCACGTCACACCGGGGAGGCAGCGCCAAGGGGGGTGACACCGCAGGGGGTGACATCTTGGGGGTTAGGCGGTGGCACCCAGGGAGGGGGTACACCAAGGGGGTAACACCAAGGGAGGCAACGCCTGTGACACCAAGGAGTGATGCTGGGGAGCGTGGGCGGGCGGCAGCAGGGACCCCCGCATCTCTCTGTGCCGGTGCCGGCTGACGGTGTGGTGCTGCCGGCCAGGCTGTGGCGGTGCACTGCATGCTGGGACAAGGCCGGACGGGCACCATGCTGGCCTGCTACCTGGCGAAGGTGCAGAAGATGAGTGGTGGCGACGCCATCCGGGAGATCCGCCGGCTGCGGCCCGGCTCCATCGAGACGCAGGAGCAGGAGCAAGCTGTGATCCAGTTCTGCCAGCGTGTTCGGTAGGTGCAACCTCATGGCGGGGAGTCCTGTCCCTATGTCACTCCCCTGCCCGGAGGGGCTCCCGGTGCCGCACCAGGGCCATGGCCGGTGGTGTGCCGGGCGCAGCGAGCAGGAGGGGGGCTGTGGGTCCCAAAGCCCAGCTCGCCAGTGGGATCTGCCCCACTACAGCGCTGGAGAGGACAGCGAGGAGGCGTGAGCACGACCATCTCCCGGGGCAGCGTGTGCTGGACAGGTTCGATGGAGACGGTTGCTCCGAAATGGTGGGGGGCCTTTCCCAGCCCCAAGGTGTTGCTGTCTGTCCCCTCCCGCATTAAAGGACTCTCCTGTGGCTTCTCTCCAGGGCTGTGTGTGGGGAACCAGTGGGCAGCACACGTGCTCGTGGCTCTGCTGGGCTTCCTGCCATCCCGCTGCACCGCCTGGCTTGGTTGGCAGCCGCACCCCGGGCTGCAGGGGTCCTGGCTCTTGGGTCTCTGCCTGGCCTCGGCCCTTGGGGAGCACGAGCGCTCCGCTTTGGGCACCGGCAGGCGGGCCCCGGAGCTGGTCACCCGCCAAAGCGGTGACGCTGTGTGGAGGGTGGCAGCCGCGTCAGTGCACGGGGGGCCGGCCCGGGACGTTGATGCTTAAAGTGAAGCTTAGATGGAATTTAGGCATCTCTGTCCAAAAGTCCAATCCTGAAAATCTCTTCTCAGCTGCTCCTAACCTTGGTGGCATTTAAATCCTAAGTGCAAGAAGTGTCACCGTCCCCGTTCCTGAGTGTGCGGCACATGGCCAGGAGTGCCTGGTGCTCACCAGGCATGAGCACTGTGTCCATGCCCTGGGCTGGCGGGGCCATCGCCTCTGCCAGGCAGCTCCACGACCCCCAAACATTGCTCTGAAACCCCAAAATGTCATCATCTTCCCTCAGGAATGAAGCACCAGGGTGGTGGCACAGGGCACCGCTGAAAAAATGGCTGTGGCTAGGGGCAACTGACGGTCTCGGGGCAGCTGTAGCACCCCGGTGTCCCCCCCTCTCCTGAAYCCAGCTCCTCCTGCAGGGCTTGGGATGGGACTGGCAGGGACGGAGAAGGTGACCAGGGGGCATCTTCACTGCAGGGTGTGGGGCACCCCAAAAAGCAGGGAGTTGAAAGCAGCCCCCAGCTCTGCCTGGTGCCCCATGGCCCTTTCCTGGTGGGGATTCGGGAAGCACCAATGTCCCATGAGCGATGCCATGGCTCTGGTGGGCACCCCAGGATGTGGGGCCGTCCGGGGGTGCTTGACTCTGCCTGCACCCCTTGCTTGGGGCACAAGTGGCTGGGGGGTGCCCAGCCCTGCGCTGGGGGACAGGGATGGGGGGGACGGGGATGGGGGGGACGGGGACGGGGATGATGGGGACGGGGCAGCGCTGTCCAGCTGCAGTGGCTAAGCCCGCGGGAGCCGCAGGACTCACATGGGCCCATGAGATGCAGGAAAGCAGCTTAACTGCAGAATTATTTACTTTAACTCCTCTTACTTTAGCTCTGTCCTTAATAGTCTCCCAGGCTCAGGGGGCCGGGCCAGGCCGGGCTGACGGGGGGGACCGTGGACACCCCTGCCCCAGGGAAGGGGCGCTGGGACAGGGGGCTTTGCCCCAGSATCCTCTGCCCAGTGCTCAGCGCCACTCCCAGGACTCGGTGGTGCCGCAGAGCTTGGCGCGGCATGGCGCATGCGGTACGGCATGGCCTCGCTCGGCCCTCGATGCCGGGCTCCATCGTGGCGACAGGATGCGGGGGACGTCCCCTCCCTGGCCAGCCCCTGTGCCAGGAGGCCTTCCAGAGCCCCCGGCCTGGCGGGCAGCCCAGCTCCGGCTCAGCCTGGCGGGATGGGGACACCGCACCATTGGCCATCCCTGCGCCAGGAACGCATTTACGATGGGATTAGAGAGGTGACGGCCGGGGTGGGGAAGGGCAGGTGGGGAGCTCTGGCACAACGGCGGTCACAGAGGTGCCCCATGCTGGCACGTGCGCTGCATCCCATCTGCGGGGCTGTGCATGGTGTGGTATGGCACAGCTCAGCATGGCACAGCATGGCATGGTGTGGTATGGCACAGCATGGCGTGGTGTGGCTTGGCACGGGATGGCTTGGCATGGTATGGTATAGTGTGGTATGGCAGGGAAGGGCTCGGCATGGCACGGCATGGCTTGGYGYGGTATGGCACAGCTCAGAATGGCACAGCATGGCATGGTGTGGBTHGGCACAGCATGGCGTGGTGTGGCTTGGCACGGGATGGCTTGGCATGGTATGGTATAGTGTGGTATGGCAGGGAAGGGCTCGGCATGGCACGGCATGGCTTGGYGYGGTATGGCACAGCTCAGMATGGCACAGCATGGCATGGTGTGGYTYGGCACAGCATGGCGTGGTGTGGCTTGGCACGGGATGGCTTGGCATGGTATGGTATAGTGTGGTATGGCAGGGAAGGGCTCGGCATGGCACGGCATGGCTTGGCACGGTATGGCTCGGCATAGCACGGCTCAGCCTGCAGCAGCCCCGGGTGGGCACCATGCATTGCTGATGCTCCCAGCCAGGCAGTGTGCGGGCACACCTGTGTCACACAACTGGTCACACACACCTGYGTCACGCACACGTCCCGTGCCCGTGTCCCACGGGTGTACCACACACCCGTACCCCGCAGCAGTGTCCCACCCGCGTGCCGTCCCCCGGTCCCACCCGGGTCCCCCTCCCCTCCCGCCGGAACTACAACTCCCAGCAGCCCTCGCGGCTTCCGCTGCCCCCCTCCGCCATTGGCCGCCTCGGGGGCGCCCAGTACCAGGCTCGCCATTGGGTGTCCCCGTGGCAACGGGCGGGGCGGGGGGCGTGGCCCGGGGCGGCCCCTCCCGGCGCCGCGGGTTTGTTTGCGGCCGCCCGGCGGCAGTGGCCGGAGCGGCGGGGACGGGACGGAACGGAACAGAGTGGAGTGCTGAGCTCGGCCCAGCCCGGCCCAGCCCAGCCCAGCCCAGCTTAGCTTAGCTTAGCTTCGCTTCTGCGGGACGGGCATGAGGAGCGGCGGGACGCGGAGCCGCCAGCGCCCCCCGCGCGGGGCCGGTGCGCCGTGGGCAGCCCGGCGGAGCCCGCCGGTCCGCGGGCCCTGAGGCGCTGGCACCGCCCCGGTCCCCGGAGATACCGTGCCGGTCCCCGGTGACCAGCTGCTAGCCCCCGGCGACCCACTGCCGCTCGGTCCGCCGCCGCCCGTCCCGCCCCGCCCCGCCGGGGCCGCCGCGGGAGCCGCCTGAGGGGGGACCTGGGCTATGCGGTGGTGGCTGCGCGCCGCCGTCCTCAGCCTGCTCGCCGGCGCTGAGGGTAAGGGGCCGCCGTCCCGCCCGCGGCGGAGGGGACGAGCCGGGGCGGGAGCCCGGGGCGGGGGCGGCCGCACTGCCGGCGGGGCCGGTCTGGCCGGTGCCGGGCCCCCGGGAGGCGGGTGGCGGCGGGGAGAGCGCACGTGGTGCCGCTCCCGGCGCCGCGGGGCCGGGGCTGGCCGGGGCCGCCGGCTGGGAGGGGGTCCGGGGCTGGTGGGCTCGGCGGGAGGGCAGCGTCCCGTCCCGCCGGCGAGGCTCACCCCTCCCGCCTCGGTCCCGGCAGGCAGCGGCCAGAGCGAGTCCCAGGCCGTGGTGGGGCGAGTCGGGGAGAGCACGGTGCTGGGCTGCGACCTCCTGGACGCCCACGAGGCCCGTCCCCCGCTCTACGTGATCGAGTGGGTCCGCTTCGGCTTCGTCCTCCCCATCTTCATCAAGTTCGGGCTCTACTCGCCACGCGTGGACCCGGAGTACATCGGTAAGTCCCACGGCCGGGGCACGGCAGTGATGGGCAGTTATCCCCTGGGGGGCCCTCCTGGCCCCGGCCTCCGGGCTGGGACCGGCCCGGGGCAGCACGTGAGGCCGGCCGGGCTGGCTCTGGTGTCCTGTGTCCCTGCTCTCCTTGGCTGGGCCCCAGCCGAGGGCTGCTGCTGTCAGACCGCATTAATCACGCTCTGGGGCAGTGGGGAAGCTCAGGGCTCTCCCTCTGGCCCTGCGTGGCAGGAGGGGACATTGTGGGGCTGGGGAGGTCCCCGCGGCAGAGCAGCATCCCCTCCTTGTGCAGCAGCTCCAGGGATGGCCGGAGTAGGAGGCAGAAGGGATGTGGACACCCAGCTCRCAGGGGGTCACAGCCCCTGGCCCAGCTCGGCAGCGGGAGGGATCCCCACCRGGACAGAGGGTGGGAGAAGCTCCCCAGGCAGGAGGCTCCTGGCATGCCAGCTGTTGCTCCCATCACCGTGGCCTCTGGCTGCTTGGGCCTCCCCCAGCACTACCCACTTGGGAATGGAGACAGCCAAGTGCCCACCTGCCTGCCTGTGCCCTGGCTGCAACATCATGGCAATGCCTGCCGCGCTGCCCTGGCTGTGCCGGGCCAGGGCCAGTCACACCGAGATGCCTCGCTGCAGCCTCGGCCCATGCGGGACGCTTGAAGGTTGAGCCAGGGGAGGGGATTTTGGCGAAGCCACTAATTGGCGGTGCTGGGCTGGCTGGGATTTGGAGCAAAGCTGCGCTGGGGAAGGGCTGCGGCGTGGGAGGGGGATATTCTCCTCTTTACGGGATATTTAAAGTGAAGCGGTGGCAGACCTTGAGGGATCCCTGCAAGAGGGATCCCTGTGAGCACGGAGGTGAGTGCAACGGGAGCGTCCCTCAAGGATGGGGATGGCTGGGGAGGAGGAGGAGGGCTGGCGGGTGTTTTCGGCTGAGCCCAGCCCCGACAGCCTGTGGCAGCGACACACCAAAATCCTCCCGCGGGACGGGATGGGGGAGGCTGGAGCGCCGGATTGTGCCTAGGTCAGGAGCCTGCTGCTGAAACCAGCCCTTTGTGGCAGGCTGAGGTTTGAGCCAACCCCTCTCCTGCCTGGCGGGTGCAGAGCGGTGCTGCTTCTTCCCGGGCTGTGTAGGAGAAGACCGATTTTGGGGCACGCCTCGGCTTTTCCCCACTGCCAGCCCGTGCCCGGGGACACCTTCGCTCTGCAGCCAGCCCTGAGCTGGCTCCGTGGGACCCGTGGTGACAGCAAACCCTCCGGTGGTGACAAGGCACCTGCTTTCCCGGGAGGCCCAGGCTGGGCTCCTGTTACCTGAGCCCGGCATCGCAGGGCCCCTCAGCTGCAGGAGCTCGGGTTACCCAGAAAGGGCCTGGCAGCATCCTGCCTGCTCCTGCCTGCGCTGCCTCAGCCCCCCCCCTCGTCCCTGCTGCCAGCGAGGCCCGGGGGGCTGTGGGAGCAGGTTGGACTGCTCTGGGATCAGCGCTGGGGGSGATGTGCTGGGGGAAGGGGTCTGGTGGCCCTAATGAGGGCGAGGTGGGTGGGCAGGGGGGCTGGCGGCTGTCACCATGGCAGCGGGGCGGCTTGTTTTCAATCCTCTGGGTGGCTGGGAAGGGATGAAGGGAAGGGCAGGGGCCCGGGACGCAGGGTAAGGGCGAGGGCAGCCCCTCCTTCCAGCCCTTCTGAGGCAGAGCAGGTGTCACCCCGAGAGACTGGGGAACCTATGCTGTCACCCACGTCCCTCATGGGGCAATTTGGGGCATCCTGGGGATGGGGTGGGCTGCAGCCACCTCTGTGAGAGCCCTTGGGTCTCTTGGGGGAACAGGGTTGGCTCTCCTCAGGTGCCACTGTCCCCCACGGTGTCATGGATCACTGTCCGCTGCTGGCCTGGAGCAGGGGCGGTGGTCCCTGGCCTGGCTGCCTGCTCGGGCACCCCATCCCCGGCGGCAAGCGTGGCGGCTGGGGCTGCAGCCCCCTTTGTGTCTGTCTGAATGGCGGTTGCCAGGCACTGGGGGATGCTGGTCTGGAGGGCAGCGGTGGTTTTGTTATCGGCTGGGTGGTGGAAGAGGAGGAGGGGGCTGGGGCCAGTGCGGGGGATTAGGGGGAGGCTGGGGGGCATCCCCGGGGCACTCTGATCCCTTCCAAAGGGACCTTTGTTCAGGAGCTGCTGCTCCCGCCCGGCTCCTGGGGCTGTGAGCTGGCAGCTGCAGGCAGGTTGGGGTTTCCCGGAGCTGCCCTGCTTCCTGGGGCTCGGCATGGGAGCTGGCTCTGGGGTGAGGGGTGGGCGGACCCCTTGTCCACGGGTGTTTAGCCCATGGGTGGCTCCCATCCCTCTCCCTGCTCCTGCCACTCACCTCGTGTTTGAGGTTTGCCTGCGATGCTGCTTCGTGCTCCGAGTGAGGGATGCTGCCAGAGGCACCCAGATATGTCCATCTGTCCCCAGCATCTCCTGCCMCAGGAGATGCCGTGGGTCTGTGTTGGAGCTGGCCGTGGGGAGAGGCAGGAGGGGTGGAGATGCGGCAGGTGGCTGCAGCAGCTGGAAGAAGCTCCGGACGCTGTTGGGAAGGGTTTGCATATGTTTCTGTGCTGGGTTCACACAGGCTGCATGGCCCTGTCGCTCGGCGTGTGATCCTGTCCCTCAACCGCCTAGCCTCTGTGCCCAAACCAGCCTGCCCAGGTCCCACTGCTGCTCCTCCTCCTCCTCGCCAGGCTCGTCTGGCGGGATGCAGCCGCGTGGTGCCCGGCCTGGGCTCCAGTGGCTTGGGCAGCGCATGGAGACCACCTGTAACACCCAGGTCCTGGGCAGAGCTGATGGGGGAGGAGGTTCAGCAAAACTTGCTTTGACGGAAGTGCTTCAGGAAGATGGTTCTGGGGAGCTCTGGGATGTTGACAGGAGCCTCCTGGGCTGCTCCAGTGCCAAGAGCTGCGTGCAGGGCTGCCACTGGCTGTGGCCCTGCTGCGGCGCGCTGCGAGCAAGGCCACTCCAGGCAGTGGCATGCCTGGGGCTAAACCCTCATCCCCAGCCTGGAGCAGCTCTCTGGGCCGTGGGTGCCTGCAGCGGGGTTGGGGGCACGTAGTCCCGGGGGTGCCAGGGCAGTGGGTGCTGCTGGCTGTGCAACCCAGCCGGGGCTGAGCCAATTGCCTGCTGCACGCCTGAGCCGATTATGGCTCTGATAATAGCCCAGGGGATTAAAGGGTTGTGCTCGCTGTCGCTTTGCGCCCTTCTCCTCCTCCTCATCAAAGAGGCCGTGGGGCGCAGGGCTGCTGCCTGCTCGGGGCGAGGGCCCCATGGCCTGGGAGAGCCCCCCATCACCGTGGCCCTCGAGGGGTCTGTAGCGCTCATCCCTGTGAGGCGGGCGAGGGGTTTGGCCTGACCCCCTCCCTGTGCCACAGGGAGAGGGGACGGTGTGGGGGTGCCCAGGGCTTAGCAGGGCTCCTAAGGGTGAGACGGCCRGGGGGGCTCCTCGGGGAAAGGGCGGCCAAGGCTGCGGGAGAACGGTCCCTGAAAGGCAAGGGGGAAGGGTGTCGGGAGGGATTTTGCAGGCAGGCTGGCAGCTCAAGGGGGAGGCAGAGGGGGCGGTGGGACCAGTTCTCTTGCTCAGCTGCTGGGAGCAATGCTCAGGGTGCAGGGACCCACCTTGCTGGAGGCTGAGGGGTCCCTGCCACAGCCACCCTATGTGGCAGAGCCCACCGCCACATCCTCCCCTGTTTCTCCGACAGTAGCAGGAGGTGTAGTGCTAAATGTTGGTGTGACCAACCTCCACCACAGCGCGGCTGCCCTGGCTTTTGTCCCGCGGCTGTTCCCAGCCMCCTGTGGTGCCGGCCGAGGCAGAAGCAGCCTAAGCATAGCCTGGCCGCGGGGGCAGATCCTGCTGCTGCTGCCAAGTGGGCCAGTCGGCCCTGTTCCCTGGGGAAGCCGCTGAGCCTGCGGCAGGGGCGAGTGCTGCGTGGGCGGGCGCCCTGGGGAGGCAGGTGTCCTGGGGACGTGGCTGCCCCTGAGCCGGCAGCGCTGGCCGTGACGGACACTTCTGGATGTGCAGGTCGTGTGCGGATTGAGGAAGGCGCCTCGCTGCGCATCGACCTCCTGCGCGCTGAGGACCAAGGCTGGTACGAGTGCCGCGTGCTCTTCCTCGACCGGCACAGCACTGACGCCGACTTCCAGAACGGCACCTGGATCCATCTCACCGTCAACGGTACCGGTTGATCCCACCTTCGGTCGCTGCTCTGCCCAGCACCAGCCAAGATCTCTCGGGGCTGGGACTGGATCTACTGGTCTTCTAAGACCGGTTGGGCCACACCTGGGGGTGAGGGTCTGGATTTGTCTTTACAGCACCCCCCACCTTCCTGGAGACCCCCCCTGCATTTGTGGAGGTGCGGGACCAGGACACGCTGAGCCTTACCTGCACGGCTGTCGGCAACCCCCAGCCTGTTGTCATCTGGAAGAGGAGTGACCTGGCTGTCCAAAGCGGGGACACAGTGCAGGTGAGGACAGCAAACCACTGGTCACCCCCCCATGATGTGTCCCCCGCCTTGGCCAGGGTCTCGCGGGGCAGCTAGGCATGCAGAGCAATCCCCACCATGGTGGCACCCACGTCCTGCCACTGGCTCTGCCCACAGTGCCGTGTTCCTGAGAGTGCCCTGTCCCTTGGTGGCCGTGCCATGTGCCCGGTGCCGTTGCAGGTGAGGAACGGGACGCTGAGCATCGCTGTCGTGGAGCGCACCAGCGCGGGCACCTACACCTGCCATGCTTCCAGCAAGGAGGGCACCATCACCCACACCACCCGYGTGCTCGTGCAGGGTAAGAGCGGGTGCTCTCACAGCCCTGGCCGCGTGGGCCACCCTATGGGCGCTGCTGCAGGGCACAGGGAGCCACGTCACAGGGGTTTGTTTTGGGGCAGACACAGGTATGGCGGGCTTTGGGAGCATCTGGGGCCATCTCCTGTCCCCAGCACTCACTGTCCTCTCTGCCCCATGCCGCAGGGCCACCCATCATTGTGGTGCCACCCCAGAACGTCACTGTCAACGTCTCCCAAGATGCTTTTCTGGCATGCCAGGCCGAGGCATACCCAGGAAATCTCACCTACACCTGGTTACAGGGCAGCAGCAATGTCTTCCACCTCAGGTACAGCAGGGACGGGGATGAGACCGAGGCGGCCACAGGCTCCTGCCGGCAGTGCTGGAGCCAGCAGGCTGCTGTGGCCCCGCGAAGCCTGGATCTGAGTGCGATGGGCTGGCTGGGTGCGTGGCGAGGGGGTTCACCCATCCTGGGGCGCTGGGGACAGTCCCAGCTGTGCCGTTTACCGCTGCCCTCCCGTTCCCTTGCAGCCACCTTCAGGCTCGGGTCCGTGTCCTGGTGGACGGGAGTCTCTTGCTCCAGCGAACAACCCCGGATGATGCCGGCCAATACACCTGCATCCCCAGCAACGGGCTGTGGAAGTCGCCTTCTGCCTCGGCCTTCCTCACCGTGCTGTGTAAGAGCCCCGCAGCCCCTCACAAGCCCGGGCCACACTGTCACCGGTTCCACTCACGGAAAGACCCTACTGGGCCAGCCCGGGGGGGTCCCTGCAGGTCGTGGTGGGAAGGGGGTGCCCCAGCCSCCTGCTGCCCTCACGCAGGCCCCGGCACGCTGTTTGTCCTCGCAGATCCAGCGCAGGTGACCACCATGCTCCCCGAGACCCACCTGCCCAAAGGGATGCAGGGTGTGATCCAGTGCCCCACCAGGGCCAACCCCCCTCTGCTCTCTGTCAGCTGGACGAGGGATGGGCACCCACTAGAGCTGGACAAGGTACTGCTGCTTGCGCCCTCCCCTGCCCTCCCACCCCGCCCCGAGCCCCTCGTCCTGACCCTGCGCCCCCCCTCTCCCAGCTCCCTGGCTGGTCCGTGAGACCGGATGGCTCCATCGTCATTGCAACGGGGAACGACGATGTGCTGGGAGTGTACACATGTACCCCGTACAACAGCTACGGCACCGCTGGCGAGTCCCAGCCCACGCGTGTCCTGCTGAAGGTGAGGCTGGGCAGGCGGGCACACTGCCCGAGCCCCTCGCCCACGCTGCTCCCACCCTGCAGTGCTGAGCAGCCCGGGTGCACTGCGTGCCCGTCGGCCTGCCCTGCCACAGGTCTGCGCCTCGTCCCGCATGCCACCGTCTCTCACTGTGCGTGCTTGTCTTCAGGACCCCCCCGCCTTCACGGTGCGCCCCAAGGAGGAATACTTCCAGGAGGTGGGCCGGGAGCTGGTAATCCCCTGCACGGCCCACGGGGATCCCCCCCCAACCGTCACCTGGCTGAAGGTAGGAGCTGCTGCTCTGGGGAACCAGCTGAGCCCTCCTGGGAGGCGGACGCTGCTTTTGGCCTCTGGGGCATCACTCGAGGGCAGTCCCCGTGTCGGAGTCCCCACAGATGCTGCAGGATCACATCTCTCCTGGTTCCTACGAGAGAAGGAGCTCAGGGCACTTTGCCCTCTAAGAAACCAGGGCAAAATCCTGCTCCTCAGTTCCTAAACCAGCCCCAGGGTGGTGGATCACGTCAAGTCCTGTTTTCCCGGAGGGCCCGGTGTTGCAAGGTTGCTGCAGAGCAGCCRTCCTGGCCCTGCGGTGGGGTGGGCTGAGTGGTTGCCCACCGTCAGTGTGTCCATGCCTCACCGTGCAGGTAGGCAGCACGGGGAAGAGCGGTGCCCAGGTGGATGGGAACAGCAGCCTCATCTTCCGCCCGCTTGTCAAGGAGCAGCATGGGGTCTGGGAGTGCACGGCCACCAACCAGGTGGCCAGCGTCAGCACTGCCACCTCCATCCACGTGCTGGGTGAGTCACTGGTCCCTGGTGGGCAGGCATCGTCCATGGGTGCTGGGCTGCCCTGGGGTGGATGATACGGGGCAGAAGGGGTGGAAAGGCCCATGCGCAGCTGTTGTCCAAGCTGCCTGGTCTGATCGGTCTTCTCTCTACTTCCCCTGCCAGGTACTAGTCCTCACGCTGTCACCAACGTCTCTGTGCTCCCACTCYTGCTGGCAGCCAACATCTCCTGGGAGCCGGGGTTTGATGGAGGTTATTTCCAGAGGTTCAGCGTCTGGTACACACCGCTGTGAGTCCCTGCTGTGGGCAGGGTCTGGTGTCCCACCTGGGCCCCTCAGCTCTGGACTCACGGGTCCCACATCTCCTCAGGGTGAAGCATCCGCCCCGGGCCCATCATGACTGGGTGTCGCTCTCGGTGCCGGTGGGGGCTCAGCACCTCTTGGTGGAGAATCTGCAGCCAGATATGAGCTACCAGTTCAGTGTCCTGGCCCAGAACAAGCTGGGCAGCGGCCCCTTCAGCCAGATTGTCACCTCTGTGCCCAGGGGTAAGAGGGGGCCTATGCGCTCCCCAAAGCAGCCCCTSTCCCCCCAGAGCCCTCACGCACCTGGGAGGCTCCTGTTTCTGCCCTGCTGTCCCCCAGCATCAGCTCCCACACCAGCGTGCTCTTTCTCCTCAGGCTTCCCAGTGACCACAGTGCCTCCAGAGCCACCGGCCATGACCATGCGCGTCTTCCTGTCCCCGCCGCAGGCCCTGACCGCCAACGAGACTGTGCGCGGGGTCCTGCTGCAGTGGGAGCCCCCGGCTCAGTTCTCGGTGGCGCTGAGCGGCTACGCGCTGGAGCTGCGGCAGGGCAAGGGTGGCTGGGAGGTGCTGGACCGCTCCATCCCCAGCACGAAGACCCAGGTCCTGGTGCCAGGACTTATCAAGGTGGGAATCTCACCGGGTGCTCCCTGGCTGCGGGGGAGCTCTGGGGGGACGCAGCAAGGGAGGGGGTCAAATCTCCTGCGTCGCTGCTACGTGGAGCTGGGGCATCTGGCGATGCTGCAGAGCCACTCAGCTCTGCAGCCGTGTGGGCTGAGGCTTGGCTGGCCACTGTGCCAACAAGGCTAATGGCCCTCTGCTCCCCCAGGACGCCTTCTATGAGTTTCGACTGGTGGCCTTTGCTGGCAGCTACATCAGCGATCCCAGCAATACGGTGAACGTCTCCACAGCAGGTAAGGCCTGGGCTGCCACCCACTTGCTCTTCCTGCCCTGGGGACAGAAACTGGAGGTGTGAAATGCCTGGTATGGTCTAGGATCTTCCCAAACAGAAATCCCTTCCTGCTGCTCCCACCCCCAAGTGTCCCTGCTGCTAGACTAGGGGATGCAGCGCCCAGAGCAGGACCCCCAAAGCTAACGTTGTGGGARCACACATCTCCACGTGCGGATCTGGCATGACTTCAGTCTCATGGACCAGGTAGCAGGAGAGCTCTGCACAGAGCATCCCTGCTCCTGGCACCTGGGATGGCGGAGGGCATGGGTCTGCCTAAAGGCAGACCAGCCCTGAGGGGTGAGAGAGCCAAGGCTTTGCTGTTTATCCCTGCGGTGCTGGCAACGTGAGGGAGGCTGTGCTGGCGTGCTCTGCGGGTAACTGAGCCGCTGATGGTGTCTCCTGTCTGGCCCAGGCATGGAGGTGTATCCGTCTCGCACCCAGCTGCCGGAGCTCCTGCCGCAGCCGGTGCTGGCAGGGGTCATCGGGGGGATCTGCTTCCTCAGTGTGGCTGTCATCTTCAGCACCATGGCCGCCTGCATCATGAACCGCCGGCGTGCCGCCCGCATCCAGAAGCGAAGGCGAGGTAGGAGCTGGCTGGCTGGGTGCAGGCACCTGGATCCTGGGGCTCCCGGAAAGCTCGAAGCACCATGTGCAGGGCAGCAGGACCCGGTGCCCAGGGAGGGGACAGGCCCACCCAGGGCTGGGGGGCTCACCAGGGGTGGTAGTAGGGCTGAGGGGGTGCCACCGTCTCCTCATCATCACTTTGAGTTGCTTGCCGTGTGATCCCCTTGTGTTCTCATGACCTTCCAGATCCACCACTCGTCTTCTCCCCCAGCAAGAAGCTTCCACCTCCACAGTAAGTCATGCCATGCCACACTCCCTTTCCRTCCTGCTCCCTCCCTGTCTTGCTGCGCTCCCCATCATTCACTCAGAGGGACAGGCCGGGGTGYAGCCGGCCCCCCCTGCCGCTGTTGGCTGAGGGCTGGCCGCAGAGGGGGCATTAGGAGCGGGGTGCAGGGGTCAGGGTGTGCTGTGGGGTAGGGCTTCCTCAGGGTGCTCCCTCTGGGGAGTTTTGGCTGAAGAAAGGATCAGAAAGTGCAGGAGCAGGTCTGTCGAGCCTGCAGCAGTGGTGCAGGGTCACGGCACCTGCTGCCAGATGCTCGGCACGAGCTCTCCCAGCATGGGGGGCAGCTGGATGAGCCCGGAGCCAGGAGAGGGGTGCTGCAGTGGCTCTCTTCTTCCTTACAGCAATTCTCGTGGCTCTGGTAGCCCAGACAGCACCATGAAGCTGAAGCTGCAGCCATCTCCCTACCAGAGCCTGCGCCGGACTCTGCTGTGGGGCGAGAAGGCCGGCACCAGCCTGGGTCTCAGCATTGCCGGGGCCAGCTCCCAGTATGCTGTGTATGAGAGCCACGTCGGGGAGCACGTGCCCCTGGAGCGGATCTGCCGCGGCCCTGATGGGCGCTTCGTGGTGGAGACYGACACGCGGCCGCAGGAGACTGGCTTCGCAGGAGACATGCCCTATGCCGAGCCGGAGCTGTACCCCCAGCGGGACCCCCCGGGGCCACAGCCCGAGCCTTACCTCCAGCTGCCCACAGAGGAGGAGCCCATCTGGTGCAAGGGGGTCTCACTGCGCCCCCGGCCCGCAGGGCAGGCCCGCCGGGGAGCCCGGGCCGCTGGCTACCGCCAGGGCCGCTACTTCGGCTACAGCAGCAGCAGCCCTGTGGATGAGGCCGCAGCATTGTGCATCATCAACGTCAGCCCYGTGGCCTCTGCCACAACTCTGCCTTACAGCACCGCAGAAGAGCTGCGCGACAGCCCCGGCAGTACCGCACCCTGCCAGAGCACCGCCAGTGCCCTGTGGGACTCGCTGCCCCTCGAGGGCTCCCCCCGGCTGCCCCTCACCCCCCTGGCTCCCCCCAGCCCCAGCCTCGGGTGCAGCCGGCAGCTGGCCGCCCCCCCTGCCCAGAGCGGCATCCTCCAGTACCTGAGCCTGCCCTTCTTCAAGGAGATGTGCGTCGACGGCGACTGGCCGCCTCCGGAGGAGCCGGCTGAGCCCAGCCCTGCCGGTGGCCAGCCAGAGCCCGCCAACAGCCTGCCACCCGCCCCCCCAGGGGCTGGGGGCTCCCCGCAGCACAGGGGGCGGACGCTGTGCCCGGACTGCATTGACACATGTGCCAACGCCACCTCCCCCCCGGCCGCCGCTTTCCTCAAGCCCCCCAGGCTGCCGGTGGGTCCTGCCAAGGCCTCACTGCCCGGCACCGCTGCCTGGCCTGGCTCCCCCAGCCCCGGGGCCGGCCCGCGGCCCCCCACCCAGCCAGCTCACCGCCTCCCCGCCGGCAGTGCCAGGACTGAAGGCATGCCCTCAGCAGGCACCGCGGAGCCTGGCTGGCCGCTGCGCAGGCCGCTGGATCCTGCCCCCCTGGAGAAGCTGCCACGGGGCAGTTTGACCAGCCAGAGCAGCGGCCGGGGCAGCGCCTCCTTCCTGCGGCCCCCCTCGCTGGCACCATCCCTGGGAGGCAACTGCCTGGGCACCCCCCTCGGGGATGGGGGCAGCTGGCACAGCGGAGGCTCGGTGGTGGAGGAAGGCAGGGCGAGGACGGATCTGGCCCTCGGCGGCACTGGAAAGAGGTGAGCCGTGGGCAGGGCGCCGGAGACGAGCCGGCTCATGCTGAGGCAGCTSTCAGCCTGTCCCACGGGGCTTGGCTGGGGTGTCCCAGCATGGAGCCACACCACTGCCTCCCAGTCCCTGCGGCACCCTGGCCACTGCTCCCTGGGGACACCCCCTATGGGGTCCCCGCCATCCCTACCCCTGCGGACCACCCCAGCTCTCCCTGCAGCATCCCTGCCTGCCCTCGCACCCGCTGCCTCCTCCCCCCTGCGTCCCCACATCCCTGGGGGTGCCTGTGTGGGGACTGTCCTGACACYCATCCCTGCAGGAGGAACACCTCGGTGGATGAGAACTACGAGTGGGATGCGGAGTTCGCCCTAGAGTCGGACATCCTCGAGGCGCTGCAGCTCTACCGCAGCGGGGACCCGGCACGGCCCATCTCCACCATCGCCCTGCGCGACCTGGAGCGGCAGAGTGAGTGCGGCACTCCCGGACCCCCCGACCCTCACGGCCCTACGGGGCTGTCCCCCACCCTTCCCAGGGCGAGGCAATTGGGAAAAGGGGTTGGCAGGGCCCTTTGGCATCTCATCCCCGGGGGTGGGTGACGCAGCTGGGCTGGACGCTGCCTGTCTCCCCGCAGAGCCCGGCGGCGGCTCCTCCCCGGTGAGTTCGGTGTCGGCRGAGGCGTTGGCGGCGGCAGGCGGCCCCCCGGAGCGCGGCGCAGCCCTGCGCCAGGAGCTGGCGGCGTCCCCACGCCGCAGGGAGGCAGCCCCGCAGCGGCGGCAGCGGCTGGGCCCCCGCGGGTGCTGCGCTGAGCGCTTCGAGCTGGCCACGCTGCTCTAGGGCCCCCCTGGGCCGGGGGGAGAAGGATGTTGGGATGGAATAAAGAGGCGTGAGAGCAGCCCCCGCTCGTGTGTGGCAGGGGGAGGGGTGCGCCACCCCCCAGCCCCGGGGCACCCACCACCCTCGGGCCACCCACCATCCCCTGCCTCGGGGTCCTGACCCCCCAGGGTCCCAACCCCCTCAGGGTCCTGCCACTTCCCACCACCACCACACCCCCCACCCCCCC